>OX596017.1:57510672-58101796 GCA_951394055.1 Villa cingulata
GTTGCAGTTTGCTTGATCAAAATAATCGTTCATTATCTGTGATGATACCACGCGCTAAATATCATTCATCATCACATCAATTACCATCTTCACCGCATTTAATTATTTCTGAAATAAATGGTAATGGAGGTGGAGGTGGCAATCGACCGGCCCATGGACGGAACTCATGTAATCCAGAAGTAAATTCAAAAATTTTAAGTTATCTAGATGCTGGAGCACAAGTTAGCATTTAATATTTTCAATTTGGATTACGTTTTTCTATTCGATTATTTCTGTTATTTTGATGCTTTTTTTTCTGTGTTTTTGCACTTCATTTTTACAATATTATTTCAGATTTCTAATGTAACGAAAAAGATATCTTCATCGAGTATGAAGCATTCAGCATTACATACAACATCAACAGGTGCATTAGTTTCGGCTGGTTTCGAAGTATCTGCGACTGTACGACAGGATACTGGATTGAGTAGTGGTGATGAAAATAATCATTGCAATCAAAAATTAATTGATACATTAGAACATCAGAAACGTACAAATTTAGATGATACTCAATCACAGTTTGACGACTATAAAACACATGAAAAGTAAACTTGTTATTTTTTTTTTTTTTTTTTTTTTGTTTTTGTTTTTGTATTATCATAAACGTACTATATATGTATATTTTTTTATTTTTCATTTAATTATAATCAGTCAACAAGGTGCATTCATGGAAAATATGGATAATTGGTTTGATACCATGCAACAGAATGAATTGTGAGTATAATTTGAATGTCATGATTTCTTATTTCTCAATTGATTTGAGTAATCATAGTATTTTTTTACACATAATCGTAAAATACAAAATATTTTTAAAATATTTATAAAATAAATAGAACTGCATCCGAAGCAAGATCATATGATGAAACAACGATAAGGCCACAAACAAAATCATTTCGTACTGTCTATGAAACACATGTATCACAATTAAATGATGTAATCAATTTTAATTTTTAAATTTTCTCTAGTAAACAATATAAAGTTTTTTTATTGAATTTATTTTTCATATTTTACATAAATAGGAAGCAAATACAATGGCTGAACGTGAAGTTGGTTCAACATTTTTACTACCACATACACATCTTTATAAACCAGACAGGGTTTGTATATAACATTGTAAGAAATGATTAATATTATAATAAATAAATTTTTTTTTTATCTTTATCTGACCTACTTTACAACTTAAATAGACTAGCGATATGTCTGGATTTGATTCATATTAGCATATTAGCCATTGGAACATATAGGATCATTATTCATTTCAATTCTTCAAAACACTAAACAAAAAATTAACAGTTTACAATTGAAAGTGGAAATTATTATTCCAAATAGAAAAATATAATTTCCTACTATATAATATGCATATGTATTTATATAAAAATAATTTTTTTTCCTCCAAAATTTTCTGTTCAGAAATACGTACATATATATACTATATGTAATTTGATAAAATTAATAATTATAAAAATCTTATATTTAAATTGCTAATTATGTAATACAATATTATGAATATTGAAAAAAATATTATTAATTTTAAAAGAAGATGATGAAAGAAAAAGAATTGTTTAATAATTTAATTTATTTATTTTCTGTTCAAAAAAAAAAAAAACAAAAAAAAAAATTATTGAATGTTGAAATTTTTAAATTATTTATTTATTTAATTTATTTATTTATATTTTTATTCATTTATAAAATGTATTTATTTAAAAAATAAGTTTTAATTATAGTAGAAAAATTAATTTGAAAATCTTTCAATTCACTTAATAGTTAAAATTTAATCAAATGTAAAAATAAAATAAAAAAAAAATCCTTGCCATATAATATGGAAAATTTTAGTGAAAAATTAATAAAAAAAAATTATAAAAATTCTTTCAAAAATTATTCAAAATGAAATTTAAAGAAATACACTACTTAAATGTTTAGTATAGTGCCTACAACGTATACATGAAAAATGTCATATATACGTATTTTTAAATCATGTATTCATCTTTAACTGATTCAAAACTTAAAAATTTAAATTCAGAATGTTGTAGAGTATTCCTTTTATTAACAATTAAATATTTTATTTTATTTTTTTTTTTACAATTATAATTTACAATTTTATTCATATAATGTACTTTGAATTCTAAGAAGTGATTTTTAAAAATACAATTTACAATAAATATATTGAATAATAAAATAAAATTCAAATAGCTTTAAATTAAATGCAAAAAAAAAAAAAAAAAAAAAAAAACCAGACAAAAAATAAATAAAGTAAAGATGGAAATATCAATAATTTTTATTATAATATATTTTGTTAAATAATAATTGTGTTATGTATTATGTATATGATATGGTAGATAGACGAAAGTGAATCAATGATGTCACCCCAAATTATATGAGTTAAAATGATCATTACATCTTTATTCCGACTTTAAATAAGTTCGAATGAAGTTTCAGGAACTTCATTCAGCGACGAATTATGATGATGAATTAGAAATTTCTGGTTATAAAAAATTAAATTACTGCAAAGACCACGATATACAGATTATAATAATTTAAAATTAAAACTAAAAAACTAAAATTAACAACAAAAAAATTAATAATATATGACAGTTAAAATGATTATTGAAAAAGTATCGTGTATCAGGGGGCTTTTTAATTATCAATCACACGAATGAGGACTAGGAGAATGATCATTGATTAGCTTTTTTCTGTCTATCACATTATGTTATAATAAGTTTTACATAAATATACGTACATTGTGTATAATAATTTAAAAAAAAAATTATAATTATCATTTATTTAGAATTTTGTATAATTTTTTTTAATATTGAAAAAAAAAATAAAACAGAAAATTAATTAAAAATTAATTTGTTCTATCTGTTTCAAAGTGCCAAGATAAAGTTCAATTTAATAATTAATAATTTTGAACTTTTATAAAGAAAAATTATAATAATATATGTAATTATAATATAAACAAATTTTATGTGTTATTGTCATTTTATAAATTTATATTTGTAACTAAAAATCTAAAAAAAGTGAAAAAATCGAAATACAAAAATAAATTAAAATAAAAATCTAAAAATAACAACAACAAAAAAAAATTCATCAAATATATGTGTAATTTTTTTCTGCATTTTATAACAATATTACTTTCCCTTTAATAATCCAGTTCATTCGATTGACTTGTTGTCATTTATTTCATTTTATTTTTCCATTATTAATTAATCTTAATTTTAAATTAAAAAACTTTTAGATCTAACAAACTTTTCAACTAAAAACTGCTAACTAGTCAAACTTTAAAATCTTATATGGACCATCAATATCGATTATATTTATCGGTAATTTATTGTCATCAATTTTTTATCTTCCTTTTTCTTCATTATCCTTATAGTAGTAATTTTTTTTCTGTTAGTTCTAAAAGTTAAGTTATTAGTTATAAGAGTGATTATGTGAATATTTATATAAATTCTATAGCAATAACCTTGACCGTTTCAGTTTAAAATTGAGGATAAAATTGAATAAAAAAATTATTGTTGACATAAATTCATTCAGCTGTGATAAAAGTTTGTAAATTTTTTATTTAAATTAATTTCAACTAAATCTAATTAAAAATAATATTTTTATCAATTCAATTGTTATAAAGAAACTTTTGTAAAGAAGTACGAGTAGCTATATGTAATTATAAATTTATTATATTGATTATATACTGAACATTTACATTTTAAACGAAATGAAAAATTTTCTTTGCTGTTTTGTTTTTTTTTTTTTTTTCATAAATTTGTATGTGCGTCATCTATTGGATATTAATTAATTTAAAAATATTCATTCCGGTTATAGTATTTGATATTTTAGTGAATACATTTTTTTAAAAAAAAAACTTGAGCTTTTATTTTTCACAAAAAATTAAAAGCTTTTATTTTACACCCACATATTCAAAATCAGAATTTCACATACATGAACAGAAATGAAGAAAAATATTCGAAGTATACGTGAGAAATAAAAACAAATGTATAATAAACATGCATTATTTACACTCAAAAGTATTTTGGTATTTTTTAATGTGTTTTACACGAAACAAAAAATATAAATTTCATATGAATATTTATCCTTTTTACTACATAATGAACTTTTTCTAGTTATTTTCCTCTATTTTTAGTGTCTAGTCGGAAAACTTTTTACATGCATTCAATTTACATATATATGTACATACATTCGCATATAGAATATATTTTATCCCCATAATGTTGGAGAAATTGAAATACCATTTATTAATTTATAATATTTTTTATAATATTTTATGTATAATTTATAATAAATTTCATCGATATCATATGATTTTATTGTCATATGTTTTTTTATATGCATTTTTCATGTATACAAGAGACATAGTTCAGCCCTTCAGCTGTATACACATACATACATGCATACACATGAATGTATAAATGAACCCAGATTTTTCTGATTTCCCCATCATATGACCTTAAAAGTACAAGTTATCAACATTCTACATAACATATTTATTTAAGTATATGAATTTTTTCATAGGTGTAAGCATTTCAAATTTATATAGCAGCTGCTTAAATAGTCGAAAAATTTTGCATTTTATAAGTAATTTCAAGAATAATCGTTTTCCACGAAAATAATATATTTAGGTACCTAATTTTAGTATTTATTAAAAATTTTCCTTTTGCAAAAAAGATCATCTTATTTTCAGTTTTTAAATTTTTAATGTCAAGCTTATTATATATATTTTCGTACATATTTATAACAAATACAATAAATTAGAATGTGCCTGTTCTATATTTTAGATCAAAATTTGAGGATAAAATCAAAATTTAATAATTAAAAAAAATATTTTCATTTTAATTATTATTAAATATTAAATTAGTTAAGTATTCCTCAATATAAACTCATAATAAAATCAAATTAATATACATACATATGTAGCTATACAAATACACAATATTTTTCTTTTTATTTTTAATTAAAAGCCTGCACGTAACCTGCATATTAAAATAAATAATTACATGACCTTCGTATTTATGTATACATACATTATTTTGGAAAACATAATATATGCATACATACAAAGTCGGTTCTATCATTGAAACAATTGGCGCACTTGCCTTAGGCGCCTCAATCTAGGGACATAAAAACTTACAACTATAAAAATCTATCTAAAAATGGAGCAAAAAACAGCTTAAACTGCGCCGAGCGTAAAATATCTTAGATCCAGCTCTGTCCTCTGTATTGATAACTATATATTTGGAAAATGAATAAATTATACACATATATATAACGGTCTGATAATATACATATACATAGTATGTATATATTATAATTTACGTCAAAGAAAAAAATAATGAATTTTATTAAAGGATAAAAATAATGAATTCTATTTATAAATTTGGAAATTTTCAAAACATTTGTATTCCTTGTTTTTGATTTCATATTATTGAAAGAACAGACGATTATTGGTTCATCTAATTTTAAATTTGTCCTTGCTCTGATTTATTTAATCAATTACCATTTTTAGTATTATGTTGTGATTTGTGAATTGTATTTTTATAGAAGACAAGAAATTTTGAAATTAAGAAAATATGAAATTGAAAAACAAAATAAATAAATAAAAATATAAAAGGGTATCAAAAAGGTCTAGTGGATGCAATTAAATATTTACATTAGAAAATATAAATTGAATGATGGAATATAAATGTACGTATGTACGCATGTTATACACGTAACATATTAAGAAAATTTAAATTACTCATATAAGTACATTTATATTTATAATGAGAGATTGCTCAGACACTCATCTAATATTACTCATTTGTTAACTCGTATACGTGCGTAACGTTATCATCATGTATGTAACGAAAGTAACTTTTGCCTCTATTGCAATAAATGCTTTCACTTACATGTCTTCCACAAAGCTTTTTTCATAATTCTCTATTGTTTTTCTTCATAAGCAAAATTGAATGCCCCCATTTTAATCTGCGTGTAAGATATGTATACCGTGTACTTTATGTAGAAGATATATGGATGTTTTATACATTGAAACATTATGCTCCATTATAATACATATTTGAATTTAAATCAAATGTAAAATGTGTATATTAAAGTTTGAACAAATATCCTATTTCTATAGCATATTTTCCTACTTATGGTTCGAATTCTCCATTTATATTTTAATTATATTATACGTATACGTATGAAGGTATTAATACAACTCTAAAAATCATAGTTCAACAGCACGTTCAACAGCATTATATTTATATGTATGTATATATTCACAAGTAAAATCATAATATATGTATCTATGAATAACATAATTTCTATCTGTACACAATTCATGTAAGCCTTTTAATAATTCTTTAATACAAAATTATAATATCGTACTTTTTTGTGTAAATTTATCTACTGCATATTTTTCTCCACTTCTGTATGACTGCTTTGTAAAATTTTCAAATGAAGCTCAACGGAAAAAAATAGCTTTAGTATCCCCCTTTTCTGTTTCATAATATACATACATACGTATGCATATTCAATTTTGTGTTTGTACTTGAAAAATATTAATCTTATGGGGGATATCTAAATCATATCGCTATATGTATTATGTATTTGTATACATACATATTATACATATATGCATGTATAATACATGTTACTATTATAATTAACATATTAACCATAAAGTTTACATCATTTTTTAGTTCTTTCAGTTCTTTTTATCATATAGACACATCATTATCATACTCCAACTTTTTTAGGGAGTCATTGGACCACCGTCAGCATTATACATTTTTACATACATATATATATTTTTATGTATTCTTTGAATTTGATATACATATTTATGTAAGTAGATATAAAAAATCATAGTACTTTACTTTTTCATGCTTCTTCATAGAAAATCGCTTGATAAGTGAACGCGAGTACATTATAATATGCATACAAACATTTAAATCTACGACTTTGAGTACATGTATGGATATTACCATATACTATATCCATTGCATATGCATGTATGCATCAGATATAATGTGAGGTAAGAGCATATTCTATATAGATTTTATACGGTAGCTCATTTTTTGTGGTTTAGGTTGACTGATGATGATTGAGATTGCATTATTTATACATATATAAATAAAGAATGAATACATTTATATACATACAATATATATATGTACATTATGTAAACATAGTATACATATTTTTGTATGTTCACAAAGAATAAAAGGTATACGTACTGTGAACTATCATACAGTACTACACAAGAATTATATACAATACCAAGTCTACGATACTCTTTTATATTATGTTCTTAGTGAACTTTATATTGTGTGGTTTTTTCAGGTTATTGTTTATTTTGAATGTTATTATTTTTTTTTTTAAATATACAGTATGTGTTATGAAAGTAAATGTGTATAGTAATATTATGTATATGTCACATGATGCATACGTACTCGCACACATATGTGGATATTTCGATATTTTATACTTTTTGAAATTAATGCATTTGAATACAACAAATTTTTCTATTTGATTTCTGTTTAATAAATATACATAATCATCTATTTACATTCATAAATCATTCATTATTTTATTCTTTTATGTATCCTATATGATTTTGATTATCAATCTCTTCTTCTCTCAATTAAATTATTTTGGTAATTATATTGATGTAATGTACTGGCACTGGATACTATATAATATACTATGTACAAATGTACACATACACAATACATATGTTACATATACAGATGCATTTATACATATAGTAAAATATATCAAAATGATAGAATGAAATGAAAAATATATCTAAAATATAATATGTATGCATACGATGTGCATACATACAAGCATTTATACATGGTGTTTCCGTTAACACCCGACAAAACAAAACTACGAATAGGGCTCATCAAGAGGAACAAAAAATCGTGTTGGATGGGGCAGGGAAATCTCAACCGTTTAGCCGCTAGAGGGCGACAAAGGTTTTCTTCTCTTTTTTCACCAAACACCCTGTATTTTCGTTATTTTACTGGAAATTGAATGTAAAAATGAAAAATTTTCTGGGATTTTCAGAAATTGACAAAAGCCCTAACTGACATAAATTGCTATATCTCTGGTATGAAAAGAGATGTAAGATGACAACAAAAATTCTTCAAAAAGAATCAGATTTTCGACTGACGGAAAAAAAATTGCGTGTTAATTGGGTGTTTTTTCGACAAATCACTGATTTTTTCCAAAAAATATTAGGTAAAAAAGTGTATGTTTTTGAATTTGACTGTCCATAACTTTTGAAGGGGATGGGTAACAGTGGTGAGTTATGTGTCAAATGAAACGGTAAGGAGTCTCTTATCACGTGGTTGTATACTTTTTGAGCTGGGATGTAAAATAACGAAAATACAAGGTGTTTAGTGAAAAAAGAGAAGAAAAACGTTGACGCCTTCTAGCGGCTAAGCGGTTGAGATTTTTCTCCTCCTTCGATACGATTTTTTGTTCCTCTCGATGAGCTCTATTCGTGGTTTTTCTTTTGTCGGGTGTTAACGGAAACACCGTGTATATGCTGGATTATGGATCGCCGCCAGTCTACACTCTACACAGTATTTTATAATATATGTGCACAACACCGCACAGCAATCCCATATTTTTTTATTCCTATTCATGAAAATTTATATGTATACATGTATATGAATTAAAAGCTTTTTCAGTTTTAATGCATAACACATACATAAATAAAATGTTTGCTATATATATTATATGTATATTTTAACTTTATGTTTATTATATGCTTTTATTTTATGCTTCACTGATATATTATATTATATACTCCTCAACCTCAACATGATACAAAAGAAAAAAAAAGTTAAATTTTTTTTTATTACAATAAGTTAACCAGAGCTATCAGCTATACTATATGCACACATAGATAGAATTTAGCTTAACTTTTACTACTTGATTGCTTCTCTCTTCATTCATTTTTTTAAAAAAGATTCAAGAGTCCGCACAAGAATATACATCACATTATTTCTTTTCCGACGAAACATAAAAGTAACAATCTATAATATATTATTGTATATATACAACAATAATACCATTATAATATAAATAACATTCAAGAAGAAGAAAATTTATTAACAAAAAAAAAAATATTAAAATATTTTACTTTAATAATATGACAAATAAATAAAATCAAAAAATTAAAGTTTATTCTTTTCTTTTTTTTTGGTTATTTGAGTAAAAATATTTCTTTTTTTAAAAAAAAAAAAAAAAAACAAAATATGTATTGAAGAAAAAAAGTTATAATATTTGTGCATATATTATTATAACAAAAAGTTTGTGTTGTTTTGAAAATATCTATACATTGTATACATAAATATAAATTTTGTGTATTCTTTAAAAATGAATAAAAAAAAATCTTTATTTAATTTTAAATCAAATGTTTATTTTTTAATTTGTTCATTCTCAAAGGTTTAAAAACATTATAAAAATCAATTATAAATATACATCAAAATTTTGTTTGTTTTCAAAAAGAATAAAAAGAAAAAGAATTTATCCCACAGTGCGCTTTAATATTTTGTATCCATAAAGAATATGTTTAAAAAGAACACTACAAAATAAATGAATTCATTAAATTTTAAAAATTTTGAAATATAATAATGTAAAAAAACATATCGTTTAACATAATATAAACCATAAAAGTACTCAAATTTAATGTACTCACATATGTATATCTACATATGCACTATACATAAATTTCGTTTATTTATTTATTTTTTTTTTTTTTTTTAAAAAGTTCAATTGCCGACAATTTATAAAACGTGAACTCTTTGTATACTATATATACTTCTCATATGAAAAAGAACAAAACAAAACAAAAAATTGAATCAAATAAAAACAACAAAAACAATTCAAACATAATAATAATAAAAAATACAAATACAAAAATATATAAAAAGAATTAAAATAAAACTACAAGAATTATAATAAATATATTTATCTATGCATATATGTACATAAATAGAAAAACAATTGAATTCTGGTTCTATAATACTCTATGTATATACTCTATGTATATTCATTTTATACAATATTATAATTTTTACATATATTCTTGATTATTATTCTTATTCTTGATGTACAAGATACAAATACATTATTCGTTATTTATAATATAATATGTCCATGCATTTAAAATATACTGTTGTTGCTGTTGCTGTTGCTGTTGAGTATTTAAATTCAAAGAAAACGATTTAAAAAAAAAAAAGCAATAAAACAGCATAACAAACAAACAAAAAAATTTTTTTATTCTACTATATGTATATGCATGATTTTTAATTTTGTTTTATTGTTACTTGTATTCGAAAATAATTTCTTCTAATTTATATACATAATATCAATTTTTATTACAAATAAAAATAAATTTGTCATTGATAAACTTTCATTTCAATTCGGTTAAAATGAATTTGCATACATACTGTGTATATAAGCACAAATGTATTTAAAAAAATATATACGTACATACATATCTGAATTAAAAAAAGATAAATAATTCAATAAAATTCTTAAAAATCTTAACCGAATTGGAAAAAAAAACCGTGAATACCTATTCTTTTTGAATATTTTTAATTTCAATTTTTTTTTTTTTTTTTTTGTGTTGAAGAAATAAGATTTTATGAACATTTTTGTAAACACGTATATGTACACACATATGCATAATGTATATTTTTTTTTTCTTTTTTTTTTTAAATTTTATACATTTAGAATATAATATTACAAAAATACATTATTCATAATTTAACATAAAATTTATAAGTACATACATATTTATGTAGATATATCAACAACAGGAAAACATTTCAAAAAAAAGATATTAAAAAAAAAAAAAAAAAAAAAAAAACAAATTTTGTAAAAAAAAAAATAATAATTAAAATAATAAATTTAAATAGATGAAAAAAAATTTTTTAAATTATCTCTGCCGAGCCAAAGACTGAAGAACGACGAAAAATTAAAATAAAACTGACAAAAAATAAATAAAAAAAAAACAAGGATAGTATTAAAATAGAAATTGAAAAAAAAAAAATTTCTTTTGTTAAAATAACAACAACAACAAAACCAAAAATAAAAAAACATAACTAAAAATTAAAAAAATTACTTCCTATATACTACATTACATATATTTTATAATATAATAATATACAAAAGTACATTATAATACAGAATACATTATTATCTTCTGTTTAAAAAAAAATAAAAAAAATAAAAACGAAAAACTAAAACTTTTATAATATTTTTTTTTGTGTACTATTTTTATATTATACACATATACTATATCTACCTATATTGGTAAATAATAATGTGTATGTGTATTTGAATTTGAATAACAACAATTATTATAATTCGTAATTTCTACATTACATTATTTCTACATAAGTATATTACAAAAAAATTTATTCTCAATCTAAATATCTATCTAGTCAAGGTTTGTATATATAATATAATAGTACTTATTTACTTACATAAATTTTTAATAATATTATATTATTTAGTTTTAATGTTAAATTATAAGTTAATATCTTTATGTATGTATGTACGTGTGTGATTGTATGTACATATTTTTTTTATAATTTCAATATTATATATTCATTTACATATGTATATGAATTTGTATACATGAACATACATACATTCAGGTACTGAATACATATAATTTTTTTTTTAATTTAATAATCTATACCTAACTATTTTTTTTTTTTTTGTGGGCTATTATTATTATTAGCTATTATTTTTTATTATAACACTCATACAAAATACATAATGTTATAGGTATACCTATGTATACATCATAAACCAAAAATATTGTTAAATTATGATTATTTCTGGTATTTTTTTTTCTTTCATCTGTTGTTTCTGGAAATTAAAGGTATCACTTATCGAAGTTAATAATTTAAATATAAATTAATATATACATATGTATATATGGATGTAATACAGAATATAAAAATGTACACATATATAAACATATGTACATTACAGAATAAAATCGAAGAAAAAAATATCAAAGGGAAAACATTTAAAAAAAAAAAAATTCATTATATTCATTCATTCAGATACTACATAAATGAAATATATATACATACGTATGCATACTTATAAGTTTTGTTTTGTTTATGTCAATTCATCATATTCTTAATTATTATTGTTTATTTTTTTTTTTTCATAATTTTCACTATGATGATGGTACATTATATACATATATGTACATATAACAAACATACATACATGTATATGTATGTACATAAAATATATATTTTAATATTATATTTTATTTCACATGCATATATACGGGTATTTATGTTTGTGTTTTTCTTATATTCTTACATTTGTAATAAGTACCAAATACACTTATAACTAAGATATTACCTATGTATGCATATAAATTTAATAATTTTATTGCTATAAGTACTTTTTGTTTTCATTCATCATGTGTTTTAAATGAAAATGAAATTAGAATTACATAAAAAAAAAAGAAATAAATTTAAATTATACAATATAATGTACTTACATACATACATACATACATTTTGTATACGACGATAACTTGTACATGAATTTTTATTATATATATGATTATATGCATAAATATTTGATTTTATGTATTTATGTTTATACACATATACATTTATATATATAAATATTCATGTTCATTAAAAAAAATATAGACATTTGTATACTAATAGAATTTTTTATGTCATTAAAATATCCTATATAATATACGTACATGGCTATAAGCACAATAAATCATTTTCATAAAAATATCAATTCCCAACTACATACAAAATAAAATAAACTCTGATTTTTTACAAAATTTAAATTTATTTTGAAGCCCTATTTGAAAGTTATCATACCTACTGTATAGCTATATGTACATAGTACATAAATATGTATAATACTGTTATATAGTAATATTTTTTTTTTTTTTTTTTTTTTGTATAATAAAATTTGAATTTTTATTTGGACTTGAATTCATTTGAATTAAGGATTTCTAAGAAATAAAATATAATTTCCTTGAAATATGTTTCAAATAAATAATATAATAAATAAAATAATTTAATAAGAAATCTTTTAACTCTTTTATATTTATTCATTCATAATGTTTCTATAGAAATGTTTGATGAGGAGATCTCGTTAAGAAGAAATTTTTAAATATGTATGTACATATAAATAAATTTTCTAAATAATTTTTCTCAGGAAACCATTTACTTTTGATATATATATATATATATATACCTGTAAAAGAGAAAAATCTGAATTTTCTATTCGAAATACACACAAAGAATGAAAAAAAAAAAACACAAAAATATAAAATCTCATCTTATATAATATGTATGTACATGTATAGTTTGCAAATTTTATTTCTAAATTTATACATTTTACGTAAAAGTATAGGTAATAAATATATTAGTTTCTATGAAGTACTCATATATATTCAACGAACAACGTACGTAATTATACTTATGTATGTAGATAAATTTATGTACATACAGTGAGCGAAATTTCCATAGGTCCACCTATATTTTTAGAGGTAACTGGTAATTTACAAATTCACGTCTGTTAAACACATGTTTATTATTTAATGTTCTATGGTAATAGACGGAAAAACACAACAAACCCAAATCCTGTTCATTAGTTTTTTTAAAAATAGGATGATTAGCAAATTTTCAGGTATATAAGAGCGAAATTTCCATAGGTCCACTACTGATTAAATTAAATAAAACCATCATTTTTCGAATATTAAGTATTTTATTAAATTAAATACAAGTTTTTAATAACTAGTGCTGCCACCTTTATTTTTAATAATTTCAAATATTCTGTTTTTCATTGAATTAATTAAATTTTCTAGAACCTCTTTTTCTATACCTATCCAAGCTGCTCTAATTGCCGTTTTAAGGTCCTCTACACTGTCGTACTGTTTCGCATTTTCATAGACTTTTCGAGCAAGATTTCGCCATAAATTTTCAATTGGATTTAAGTCCGGTGATCTTGCTGGCCACTTCATACTTAGTATATTTTTCTCTTCAAGCCATGTTTTTACAGCTGAAGACGTATGAATGGGCGCATTGTCGTGCTGAAATATCCAATTTTCTAACGGCATTTGCTCGCCAAAATCAATCAGCACATTTTCTAGCAAATCAATGTAATTGCTAGAATTCATTCTTGTTGTAATCCAGCATATTGGGGCTTTTCCATGGAAACTAAATGCTGCCCACACCATTACTGAACCCCCACCGAAATTTCTACTCATGGCTACTTCAGGAGTCTTTCGAATATCATGCCAATAATATTTAAAGCCATCGGGGCCATCCAAATTAAAATTCTTTTCATCAGAAAAGATCACATTTTTCCACTCTTCCTCCCATGACATGCGATCCTTAGCAAACATTAATCTTGTTGTTTTATGCCGTTCTGCTAGTACTGGTTTTAGCTCTTGTTTCATCCATTTGAATTTACCACTGGTTTTTAAAATTTGTTGGACACGTCTTTTCGTGACCGGTAGGCTCAGTTTTTCTTTTATTTGTCTCGCTGTAATATTTTCTTTTGACGCAGTACGCAAAATTGCTGAGCGATCTCTTAAAGACAGCTTCGTATAACCACCTTTTGGATGGTTTTTTGAATAATTTTCTTTATTTTTCAAGAAATTATTGATCACATTGTGTGATCTATTCAATTTTTTCGCTATTTCGCGATTGGATAGTCCAACTTCTTTGTAACAATTGATTTTTGTTATCTCTTCTGCAGACAGAAGCTTACCGCGTGGCATTTTAGAATTAAAATTTAAATTTTTTCTTAAATTATTTTAAATTAATGAAAAAAATCCAATTGAATACTTTTAATTTACTCAATTTATAACAATTAACAAATTTTTACTATAACTTTTTCAACTAACTTGGTTCAAAGATACTACACAATTAAGTGGACCTATAGAAATTTCGCTCTTATATACCTGAAAATTTCCTAATTACGCTTTTATTTTAAAAAAACCTAATAAAAGGATTTCGGTTTGTTGGGTTTTTCCGTTTATTAGCGTAGAACATTAAATAAAAAACATGTGTTCAGCAGATTTGAACTCGTAAACTACCAGTTACCTCTAGAAATATAGGTGGACCTATGGAAATTTCGCTCACTGTATTTCAATAAATAAATAAATAAGTGAATTAATTATAATAAAAATGAACTTATAATAGACATTACATACAAACATGCATACATAATGTTCATTATATGTATATGTAAGTATTATATAGATAAATATGCATATTTTGTCTTAGTTTTTCCTTTCTTTCTTCGTCTTCTTCCCCTATATAACACACGTAAGTAAGTAAATGCTACACTTATAGCATTTTTCATTATAATTTTTAAATGATCATTTTTTCGGTTACTTTTTTCTTTTTTAATTTTTATTATATGTATTTCTATTTTTTTTTTTGTCTTTGTTTTTTTTTTTTACATACATAATATATTCTTATTTTCATACTTTATGATTTTCTTTTGCTATACAGTTTCATACTTTTGTACTTATAGTTATAATGTATTACTTGTATAGATATAGTATATTCCGCATACATATACTTACATACTTATGTATAATGATTGTTACTTACTTTTTTCATCTTTTCGCTTCAAATAAGATGATGATCCAAAAAATGTACAGTTAAAAGACCGCATTAAGAAAATTACCTTCAATTTAATTTTTTTTTCTGCTTTTAATATTTTTATTTATTTTTTAATTTTTTTGTTGTTAATTTATTATATATTTTTTTCTTTCATTTTATATGTATCTATCTTTCAGAATCTGCTATTACTTAGCTAGTTAAAATTTGTTTGTTAGGTATAGTTTGTATGTTATTTTTGCTGTTTTTCTTTTTTTTATTAATGTTGATTTTATTCTGTTTTTCCTAGGTGTAGGTAATCTACTGGATATTATCTTATATATATTTTTTTTCTTTTTATGTACATATTTATATTTTGTATTTTTTTTTTTTTGTTTTTGATTTGTTAAAAACGACCAGAAAACAAAACAAATAAAAAAACTTTGGTTTCTTTTTTTCAACTTTTTTATGTGTTATAATGATATATGTATGTAGTTTATAAGTATTATACTTATATCCATATAAATATGAATGTATGTAGATATTCTATGTATAAATAGTTTCTTGTATTTTCTATCAGATATACATAAAATTTATGTACATATTTATGTGGCTTTTTAGTATTCATGTACATACATACATACCATATGTACGTATTATGTATGTAGGTACACTCATTCATTTATCTTTGTTACTAAAACCTTCTTTCATTGTTATATGAATAAACATAATTATATTATATATTCTATAGTAGCTATATCCCTATACAAATATATATACATATATATGTACCTGTATGTACGTATATGTAATATGTATGTGTAGTAAAAGAAATAATAATCTCTTATATAAATACATACATTTTTTTTTTTTTGTTACATTTACTCAAGAAAATAAAAAATCAAAATCGTGTGTTATGATTTTTTGATATTTTGATTTTTATTTTATTTTTTATTAATTTTTTTTTCTTGAATAATCTATTTTTCTTTTTGTTGGTATTTAAAAAAGAAAAATGTTTATTTTATTCGCTTTAGATTTTGATATTTGAAAACTTTCATATACATACCTAATAATAATAACGAGCGATATATGTATATTTTATGTGCACATGTCCATCCATACTGTACCTAAAAATATACACTTTGAAAATACTCGTGTATATGTATATATATAAAAAAAAATAGTTTCTTTTTTTTTTTGCTTTGAACTTGAAAGAAAAAAAAAGTAAATGGTCTGTTTTCGAGTTCTTTTCTCCATGCACATTTTCAAGACGAAAAAAAAATAGTGTTTAATTTTTTTTAACTTATGTTTTAATAATTGCGCGAATATACATAAACCCACGTACACAAAGCATATTAAATGTATTTAATAGTATAACAAATGTACAAATAAATGTATATATGTATATGTATATACAATGTATTATGTAGATGTGAATACAATAACAAATGTACATTCATCTTCCATATTATACGTGCACGTACATATTATATTATCCAATCTATTAAATTCGTCATATTATGGTATTTATTATTGTGCATGCTGCATAGATATACACGTAAATATTATACTGTGCTGCAACTAATAGTGCATGATAATATACACACATATAAATACATATTCATATTTGTATAAAAATAAATTTTTTTTTATATTACTTATATTTATTTTTCAAATTTGTTTTGTTTTATTTTTTATTTTTCATTTTTTTTTTCTTTAGTTTTTATAGGATATTCATGAGTAATATACATTCAGTTTTCTTTTATTTATTTATTTATTTATTATTTTTTTTTATCACGTTCATCTAGTATACAAAATATAAATATAAATATGTACATACATAGGTATTATGATTTACGGTATATAATGTTTATCCGAAATATTGCAAAAAAATAGATACATTTTTTAAATAATTACAATTAACTACATATGTATGTACATAAATTAATAGTTAAAATAATTTAAAAAAATGTTATGAATATAAATGAATAATAAATTATGAAAACTGAAAAAAATGAAAAAAAAAAAAAAAAAAAAAAAAAAACAAATTCAAAATTAAATATTAATTGAAGATTAAAAAAAACTCTCAATATCTATGATATGTATACATGTGTATATAAGTAGTATTATTAGATATTTTTGTCTTAAAAACTATGTTCACGCACAAGTATGTATTAATTAAATTTTTTTTCAATTTTTATATCTATGTATATGAGTAATGTGTCTAGTGTCTACATATGTACATAGGATAGATATGTATTTACATACATATTATTGAATTCATGCGATATACATACATATGTACATTCATCCATATAATATTTATCTGATAAATATGTGTAGTATATGTATCTGTAATTCTGCATGCATAAACATTCAGATATACAATGATAATAATTAATATTTACACTATTATGGAAATACAAAAAAAAAAAAAAAAAATCAAATCAAAATTAAATCAAATCAAATCAAAAATAATTATGTATCTTTTTCTATGATTATTATTTTTCGTTTTTACATACCTACCTATTTATAAATTTCGCTACATCTCAAGATAATTGTATGTGATGTACACATTATAATATTTAATAAGCATCTGCATCTATATATGTACATCATACATAATATGAAATGTATTTAAAAAAAATATTTGAATAAATTAAAAAATATCTCTAAATAAATGCATCATATAAAAAATTAATACTTTTAATACCGAATGAATATACATGAGTACATTTATGTACATATTTACATATGTTATAAATGATATATGTACTATGTATGTAGAGTAATTATTATTAAAAATAATTTTTAATCAATTAATTATATACTCAAATGTTCATTCAATCTAATACATGTGTATATTCGAACATATTATTTTCTTAATGGTATATACATATATTCAATATGATTTCATACTTACTCAAATTTTTTAATAAAGTATGAGTACTTTAATATACTTACGAAAAATCAAAATAATCGAGAAAAATATATAGAATTCTGCAAACAATAATTAGGTATTTATGTGGTATATGCGTAGCATATATGTGTATATATTATAATATATTATTAATAATTATTTTGTTATTTCAAACACATTTATATGTATGTACATATATTCTTTTAAACAATATGTTATTCAAGTGAATTATTTTTTAAATTTTCCTTTAGACAATTACATAAATGACCTTCAAAAATGTTCAAATAAAAGATTCATAATAGAATATAGATATACATATTATATAATATATACGTATATATATATATATATATATATGTATATTTTTAATAAAAACATTTTCCACTTTTATATTATATGCGTAGAATTATTTCCACGTAATTTATTCATCATTATAGCTAAAGAAAAAATATATTAAAATACATAAATTATAAAAAAAAAGAAGTTACGAATAATAAAAAGGAAGCCAATAAATACTCGACAATATATATACATCTCTACTCTAAATATAATGAAAATATGGTACATATGTATATCTATACATAGGAAAAGGTTTCTAATAATAATTTTTAATAATTATGTGTTATAATATATTATAATGGAAGGAGCAAGGACAATAATATAATATTGAAAAATTGAAAAAATAAAATAATAATAAAAATAAAATAATTAGGTTTTTTTTTTCGTTGGATATTTAACGTTGAACGCATATTACATACTCATATATATACATCGAATTATTTATTGATAGAAAGGACAAAATTAGTGTCTTTTTGTGTATGTGTGTGTATATTATACGAATTTTTTATGTATGTATTTACACAAATGATTTATTTTTTATATTGACGAGATAATTTTTATTAAAAAAAACTAATAAATAAATAAATAAATTGTCTGTACTTGAAATGTAAAAGAATTGAAAATTAAAAATAAAATATCTAGCTATATTAGTAGATAATTACATTTGTTCAAATATAAAAATAAGCAAGACAGAAAAATATACATATGTACATATGTAATATTTGTATTTTTATCCTTTTTTTACCGCATAAGTAAATTTTTTGTAATATACTCAAGAGTATAATGTGCGTATACATATGTATGTATCTACGACCTAATATCTACATTGTTATTATTACTATTATTATTATGGTTCTACAACCTATAGAATGGTAAATTGAATTTCTTGCAATATATATATACATATATATATAGAAAACACCTTCTGTTTAATGTACTATATATTATTACGTATACATTTTATGTATTATTATAATGTATTTATATATGTACCTACGTATAATAAAACTTAATGTCTATAATTATAGTACACTGACTGACTGTGTCACCCACCACCACAACATTTTTAATGTTCTGCTAATTCTGATGATGATAATGAGCAAAAATATAATCTGTCGAGGATATTTTGTATGAAATGAGAAAATTGAAAGAAAATCGACAACACAACACACAAAATAACTAAAATAAATAAAAATATATAAATAAAATACGATTATGTATTTAAAAATTAATTCTATACA
Organism: Villa cingulata; assembly: GCA_951394055.1. Lineage (NCBI taxonomy): Eukaryota > Metazoa > Arthropoda > Insecta > Diptera > Bombyliidae > Villa > Villa cingulata. The sequence goes on from OX596017.1 coordinate 57,530,844, forward strand.
CATGTAAAAATAACTTTATAATTAGTCATTATATTTGAAAATTTTTCTAAATAGCACCTACTACACAAATTATATTAAAAATATATAATATATATCATTATATACATATGTGGGTATTAATTTATTGTGATTCATGCGTCTTCCTTTATATCCATATACCGAAAAATCTATAATTCACGTAATACAAGTTATAATAATTTAATTTGCTTTTTTTTTTAATTTTAATTTTAAATTACGTTATATACAAATGTTTATACATACCCGTAAATTATATACCTAATGCATATACATATTTAATTTTATTCAGATTTACAACGAAAATATAAATTTTGTGAAAACATTCAATTTTATTACCATTAAAAAATTCAATTTCAAAATAATAAATTTTAAATTACACATACATATATAAACTCGCGTATGTATAAAAAATATGTTTAAGATTAAAATTTAAAATATAATAATGTACGATAAAAAAAAAACATAAAACATACTGTATATATTTATATGCATATTATATTATTCATTCATACATACTCGTATTATATGAAATGTATCTACATACAATTGTATTATTAATATGTATGTAAATATACAAATATTAAAAGTATGTAATAAATAAATATGAAAATAGATCAAATATACTTTATATTTTATACATAAAAATAAATTAATTGTACATATGTACATATGTATGTACCTTCCAATGCACAAGGTACAAATAATATAAAAATATAAATTCATATAATAAACATTAAAAACATAACAAAAATTAAAAAAGGATATAAAATTTATTTTCATATATACAGTACATACAATATGATTGTATGAATGCACTTATCTACAATAAAATATTTTACCTACATTATATATTATGATGCACTTACAAAAAGGTATGTTCATATGTATATACACAATGTAAGTAAGTATGTATTTGAATATTAGCTACTATATATATTTTTATATACGAGTACTACATATTTTGTAAATAGAAAAAATATTTTAAATTCGTTCAAATTTATAGTACATTCAACTGTAAAACACTCTTAAAATTCTTTTCTTTTTTTTTAATATACGCGGAAATATTTGAAAAATAAAATTAAAAAAAAAAACAATATTAACCCAAAAAACAAAAATAAATAGATTTAAATAAAATCCTCAAAAAAATATATATATATGCATATTTTTCTTGTGATTTTTTTGTGTTTTTTAAATTTATAAAAAAAAAACAAAAAATAATAAAGAACATCAAAACAACGAGAATAATATTATGATGATGATGACGACGATGACGATCATCATTATTTTGATATTTTGATGTTAATGTTGATACGATGGATGATGAAATAATATATTCATATAAATGTAAATATGTACCTACGACACTATATTCTTCTTATAATATATCAAATACATATATACCTATGTAGCTAAATATTTATTATATACATACATTTTTACCTATAAATACTATATCATACAATAAAAATAAAATGTGCAATGCATTCATATTTTATCTAGATCATTTTCTATATCAATATAATGTATTCATCATATAGGTAGTACATATGTATGTATGTATGTGTATTTATACTAAATGATCTTTTATACTTCATCATATATTATATTGAGAAAGATATATAATTTTATTCTTTTGGTATGTACATACATAAAATATACTCTATATTATGTATATTTTTAAATAACATATAATATAATATGATATATAAATAATGTATATAAATGGAGTTATACGTAAACATATTTGCCAAAAGAATTCAAATTTAATATTAAGTATTATAAATTTAAAGAAAATATCTATATAAAATAAGAACATTATAATGAAAATGATGTTGGTAAGGAATTTATATGTAGGTTTTAAATGTATTACATTCTATATATTATATATTCGTATGTAGTACATAGATATGTATGTATATGTATGATATTCGTTCATATTAAAACAAATTTTTCATATGAAATTTTATCATATAATTTATATAAATAAAAATATCATATAATGTATGTAGATTGTATATACATATATGTACAACTATAAAATAGACTATGTAGAGGTGCACATCATATTATTTTTACTATGAAAATTATCACATATCTTCAATTTATACATTATGTACATATTTTACTTTTTGTAGTATACATTATAAATGCCTACACATTAACTATGCGCTGGCTGCTTGTAAAATGTATATATGTATATTATATATGTTATGTACATATATGCAAACATTATTATTAATTTTTTTATTACTATACAGATCATATTTGAATTTTTTTCAATGAAAAATATGTAACGAACGATATAAATAATTTTTTTTTAACAGAGTAATAAAAATATTTTCTTGTAATTTTCTTAATATATTTATTTTTTTTTTCTTAAAATATTTATTGTTTTCTTTTTAATGTTTCTTTTGATTTGTGTATTTTCCTTTGGTGTTTTGTACAAGAAAATAGGAGACAGAAGGTGCAAAATATAAAAGAAAGAGCAATAATTAACTGTAGAAAATTAAAATTATACATTATATATCAATTATTAATAAATCAATGACAAAAAAATTCATGTATCTACTTATATGTATATTACATGATTGGATAATATATGTACATATGTTCAAATACAATATTTCTTATTATTATTATTATACATATACGTAAAATGAATTTAAAAACTCAATTTACAATAAAATAATTATATTTGTAAATAATTTTTTAAAAAATTTTCCAATATAAAAATTCAAAATTATGTCTTATGTATTAAAAAATGTATTGTAGTATAATGTTATGAAAATCTTATTCTTATTAACATATGCTACAGTGTACCAATATAACTTCACAATCTAATCATCTATTTACCTAATTTTTTTATGTTTACTTTAATGTTGAACTTTGATTGTTGTTGTTGTTGTTTTTTTTTTTCATTCTCATTTTTGTTTATTTTTCCGTTTAAAATAATTTTATATTTAATAGAGGTGTCTATCTAATGTGTATATATGCATTTTATACGAATATATACTAATGAAATGAATATGCTTATTTATCTTTACCTCTATATACATATATACAAAAAAATTGTATTCATAAATATACATATATACTCGTATATAATATTATACATATCTGCCAACTAAGATATTGTGAAAAAATTTGCATAAATTCAGCGAAAAAACCAACTTAATTTTTTATTTTCCTTTAAAAAAAATTGTTTTTTTTTTTTGTTTTTTTGTTAGGCTTTTGTACCGAACCAACTTATATATAGAATGATATATTTCATATAAAAATGATCTGTCTTGGTACTTTTATAGGTACTTGTACATTTAGTAAATGAAATAAAAAAAATTTTTTTGTAGAAAAAAATGAAAATGAAAATGAGACTACCTACCTAAACTATATAGAATAAAGTATATAATTACATCAAAATAGAATTTTGAAATCTCATAGTTTTTTTTTTTTTAATATAATTTTTATATTTTATTTTTCATTTTTTTTATGGTAGTTACACATTTAAATTGTATCTCATCACTTCTGTATACAAGAGTATTTACATATGCACATGATATGATATTGTCTTACATACATAAAATATATATAATATGATACGAATTGTATGTATAAATTTATATGCATATTATAGTATTATATAGATAGTATACACATTTAGAGAAATCTATACTATACGAGAATATGATACATACTACTATAAAAACATAATCGTATATCGTCGTAATAATATATAATGTACACATGCATACATAATATTATTTTGAATATTTTTTTTTTCTTATAAATTTATTAAGAGTATGGAAAGCAACAAAAAAAAAACATTATTTTAAAACGGAAAGAATAATGTAAATATAAATGAAAAATAAATACATAAATAAATAAATGAATTAGAAACAAAACAGTGTAACATCAGAGCGGTATAACAGTCCCTTATCAAATAATATATGCATGATATGTACACATATAATTATAATGAATATTTATGTATGTGTATATGTATATACAAATAATATATATACTCATATACATATATGCATAGTATAGTAGATATACATACTACACCTGAGATACCAATTTACGCTTGACTTTGATTAAGTCACAAAACACGCGTATAATATAACATTTACGTGCATTGTACATACGAGTACTTGTATAAATATATGTAGAGTACATGCATATTTTATACCTAATAAATGTGTTTTTTTTTTTTTTTTTTTTTTTCTCCACATTGATATATGCATATATATTATATTGTAACCATAAGCATGTATGTATATATTTATACAAATGTATAAAAATATGCGATCGTATATAATAATGTGTGTGAGAAACAGATATATAGGTACTTGTTTTGTTATGCATGTATAACAAGTATATATTTAGTTCAATCTTTAATTTAATTAATTGCCGCATTATTACAAATGTATATGCAGAGTGTTTTTTTATATGTATGTTCAAGTATAAGTATGTATGTATATGTATGTACATAGATGCATGAAAATTAAATAAGTACATACATTCATTATGATGTATAGAAGATTTTAACATACATAATAAATTAGATAAGATGATACTCTTCGTAAAAACACACCCAATACAATGATGAGAAATGAGTTTGACTACTATTATACTACATTACATAGAAATTTTATATTTCATTATTATTGTTATTATTGTTATTGTTATTATTATTATAAATATAGAAGATACCACATGCTAAATATTTCATTTATTTTCCTTTTAATTTTATTTATATCTAATTATGTTTTATATGTATGTAATTGCTTTTGTTTTTGATTTACATACTTATGTACATACATATATACATATATATATATGCACGTATTTACTTACAAATATACATACAGTAAATATCAAAAGTATATAAATACACTTCCAAATTTTTGTAAAATGATCTCTCTTTCCTAATAAATATATCTGACAAGTAAAGACATGTTTTATATTATTATATAGTACATAGAAAAGTTTATAATTCAAAATGTTAATATTCTTATCAGTCGTGAAAAAAGTTAGTATCAAAAATCATCTAAGTTTCATCTTGATCGAGTCATAAATTCAATTATTCATTTATAAAGACCAAAGTATCTTCCTTTAATATGCTAATTATCAACGAGATTGAAAAAATAATTTTTACAAGAAAAAAATTATTGTAATTGTAACATTACCTTATTAAAACCATTATATGTATAAAAAATAATATGGGGTTATGTTGGGTATACAAATAATTTTAACTCGTAATTTTGAGACTAATTTAATTATTTTTCTTTAACTTGAGAATAAAGAGAGAGAGAGAAAGAGATATAAAAATGAAATTTTTTGAATAATATTAAAAACTTATCAGAGTTTCGTTTGTGAAAGAAATGTGAAGATGTATATGCATTTATTTGGTATTGTAACTTATAACAGGTATCCATTGTTTAAATTCGAAGATGTACAAAGACTTTTGATGCCCACTGTATGTATATTTTTATACAACTAACAAATGTATAATATTATTTATATATAGATATATACATAAATGTATGTTAAAATTGTATAAAATTAAATTTTTAATGTAAGCGAATAGCATTAAATCTAACATAATATCACAAGCACACACATAAATACACTATATTATGAAGATACTTATCGTAATAATAGACAGATATTATAGTGTATATAGTATACACAATATGATATATGTATTATGTATTAAATTTTATACGATATAGTATATTTTCATTTGTAACATTTTTGTTACAAATCCATTATATAGTACAATCATTGTACATAAAAATCTTATATAGGTATGAATTTTTGTATTTTTAACTTTAATTTAAAAAAAAAATAGATAAAAAATAATAATAAATAAAAAAAAAGAAAACAAATTCTTTTATACATGTAGATGTAGTTCATTACATACATATATATTGCATACACACATCACAATCTTTTACTACACATTTTTACTTTTTATCCACAAACATCAGCATCATCCTGAACATCAACATCATCATCAATACCGTCCACTATTTTTTTTCTGTATCTCACATATCTCTATGTATTTAGAAAAAAAAAAAAATTTTTTTTTTTGATTTTTTATTATTTTTAATTCTATTTTCGTTGATTAAAGAAAAAAATTTACAAAAAAAAAAATTAAAGTAGAATAAATAAAAAAAGTTTCAAAATTTACGAAAAAAATTTTTTCACAAAGAATTTTAATCAGTTCTCAGTGTTCTTTTCCATTATATAGTTAATCGTGTGTGTATATATTTTTTTGTAATAAAACTATATAACGAGAGTATTATATATCTTATAACAATTGTTTAACACATAAAATAAATATTTTATTTAATAATTTTCTTTTTTTTTTTTTTGTGTTTAACTCAAAACGGTTATTTTTTGTTTTCTGTTATAACTTTTATATTATCGTTCAATTAAAATATAATTTTTGTTTTTCGTTTAGTATCTAATTGATTTATTTTATTTTTCATTTAATTATTTGGTACGTAAATATTAATAATAATTAATCAATTATTTAGAGAAAGAAAAAAAAAAGTTTTTTTTTTTGTACAAATATTTAAAAAAAAAATCGTTAAAATTTTTATATTATTTCGATTGTATGAATGATAATCGTATATACTACATAGTTTAAATTTGAAATTTGTGCTCATTTTTATATAAAGTATAAGAAAATTAGGTATGTATTTTGTTAACCGGAAAGATAAAGCATAAATAAGTTGAATTTAATTTATAATTTTGAAAAAAAAATAATGATAATAATAATAATAATAGTAATAAACAACATGTGAACATAAATTATTTTCTGAAAAAATTAAATATAAAAAAAAAATTTTAAAAAAAATTTTCCAAAAATTAATAATTAAAAAAAATTATAAATGATTCATAATTATTACTCGTAACAAATGCTCTATATAATAATACTCGAATTTTCATATAAATAGAATGTAAATAGGTATGTACCTACATAACTTAAAAACTTAAAATACCTGTGGATATATTGTGTATCATGTATCATACCCTATACCAAATATTATATATTTTTTTTTTTTTGTATTTATTTGTCATATATTTATTTTACACTTACAATTCGGTTATACTATGTGCAAGGCTGTCTATAATATTTTATATACATACTCGTATGTACTTATATATTTTCCGTTAAAATTTACATTATGTAAATTCAAAAATAACATTTCACTTTTTCAGTACAAATTCGTACAGTGATTTCGAACAAAACAGTGAGTCTATTTTCAAAATGAAAACGTGACAAATATGTATATGTATGTATGTATATTTCAACTACATGCATGCATATAAAAAATACCACATTATATACTCACGCATTTATGTACAGAATATATTGTATGGGCACACATTTAACATGTAATCAAATTTATAAAATTTCAAATAAAATTCTCAAAAGAAATTCACGAAAATGTGTAAAAAAAGTAAAAAAAAATATATATATATATATGTATATATATTTTTAAAAAAATGTAATACGTAACAACGACTAAATGAAAAACAAGAATAAGATGATGATGATGAAGAAAATATGTTATTTGAAATTCTATTTTTACCGGGAATTTTAATAAAGTTCAAAAAATATGTACTATATAATATTATAATATATATTTATTTTTCTGTTTTTATATTCTTATACAAATAATACGTATCAACATTCGTTCATGTACTGTTATACACATGTTATGTTATGTTCAGATAATGAATTTGATTCATTTTTTTTTTCTCATGTAGATTTATTGTTTCACGTTGTTGTTTTTTTTTCGAAAATAAATTTTCTGAAAATCGATTGAAAATATATATGTAAATTTTTTTTTTGTTTTTTTTGTTTTTGTTTCGATCGCATTTGATCGATATAATTTATGTAGTAGCATTCATATTATAATTTGTATTGACTGCACTGCAATATGAATACCATTCATATACAGCAGTAACTACATATATACAGACTTTCAATTTCATACAATAAATTATTATTACATTCTATTATGCATTGAAAAAAAAACATAACGGCAACAACAACAACAAAAACAACAATATTTTCGTTAACTGGAAAATTCAATTTTTAATTATTTTCCATACATCAAAGAAACAAATGAATTTAAAATAAATTTTGACAAAAAACAAAAAAAAATTAAAAAAACACAAAATTAAATTCTTTGATTTCATGCTAATTAAGAACATCAATGTGTAGAAAATTTGTTCATTTTTTCGTATGTAATGGAGTTACGAAAAGTAAAATTTACATTGACTTTGTTATACCTAAATGTATATGTATAGAGTTTAGTGTAACTACGAGTAATTCTTATATAACTCAATAAAAAAAAAATTGTGAACATTTTTTTTTTTTCAACATTTTTTTCGTATTACCTTCTTCACCTATTTTCTACCTAAGTATTATAATAATTATTACATACATATATGTATAATTATACGCATTTAAGTGAATATCTCACTATAATAAGATTGTAACTATATATAACATATATGTATATGAATGTGATACGCGGAAAATAACATGAATATAAAAAGCTAAAAATAAATTTCATACTTCAATCTGTGTATCTAAAACTATATGAGATGAGACATTAAAGATATTGTATGATGTGCTGTTTTTTTTGGTTTTTTTTTTTCTAAAAAACAAATATATGTTTTGTAAATTGGAATACACATATACATACAACACTATGTACATATGTATGATAATATTCATAATCTCATTAAATATGAAATATAAAAATAAAAAAACACTATTTCTCACAAAATATGAAAATTTCTCACGTGTAATGTAATTATACGAAAATCTTTAAGTCTTAAGGAAGATCAGTGAATATAGGCTATGAGCCAAAAATTAAATTATCTTATTCTGTATTATTACATTTTTATTTATTGTTTTTTATTTAGTTTTTACTTCTTCTTTCATCTAATTTTAAAAGAATATATATATATACAAAATCTTATTCGTATATACATACATACATACATATAAGCAAAAATAATATAAAACTACATAAATTTTGACTTTATTTTTTTTCAAAATAAAAATAACATTAAAATTAATAGAAAATATCATTTTCTCTTTATATTATTCGATTTGAATTGAACGAAAATTTTTATTTGCATATCATTTTTTTTTTTAATTTTTTTTTTTTTTTTTTGTCACTTTGAAAATAATTTATTTCACTTGTAGATATATTGCAAGGTATTTTAATTTTAAAATTGATTCTAGAACATAAAGATGTCAAATATAAATAAAAAACTGTTTGTAACAAAACTTATAAATTTAAATGATAATTAATTAGGAAAATGAAAAAAATATTACATCCATAATATATGTAAGTAATTATTAAATTTTATTTTTGCTTTTATTTATTTTCAGATATAATTTCTTTGGTGGCATAAATAAAAACAAAAAGGAAAGAAGAAAACAAATTCCATTCGCAATTTTTGACCAAAATAAAAAAAAAAAAAAAAACAAAAACAAAAAACTAAACAAGGAAAAAAGAAAATTTATTAATTTCTTATATTTGTGGAAAATAAATAAAAATATTTTTTTAATTGAGATCTCATCTTAAAGGTATGTATAAATTTATAAAATTTAATTTGAAATTATATTATTAAAACTCCTACTAACTACTATACCGCTACTACTGCTACTATACTATTTCTACTAATACTGCAACTATTGTCACTATTACATACTATACTCTTTCTTGAAACTTGAATTAACTGAATAGAAACACTTTAATTTTAAACAAAAAATGTTCTTACTAATAATTTATAACTCATTTCATTTTCTCATTAAAATAATAACAAAATTATATGTAATTATTTTCCATGCTTACACGAATGGATTTAATTATAATCAAATTAAAAAAAACTTAAAATATATAATTCCAAATTAATGAACAATAATTATGAATATCAAAAAAAAAAAAAAAAAAAAAAAAAAAAAAAAAAAAGAATTTTTTATAAATATTTTAAGAATCATATATTCTTTAACACAATCATATTGATATGTATTATGTGTATTTTTCAATAAATATAAATCAATAAATCAGTAAATTATTTATAATTTATTTTCTAAATGAAATGAAATATTTTTTAAAATTAAATAACAAAAGTTTTTTAAATTCAAAATGAATGATGTTTACTACTAAAATCAATTAAAAATATTTTTAAGAAAAGGAAAACAACAATTCAAATTTATTTATAACAAAAATAACAAAAACAATCAAAAAAAAAAAAAAAAAAACTAAATATAAAAATAAAAAAAAAAGTAATTTGCATAAATTCATTATGATGATGGATGAAATTGCTGATGAAAAATTACAAGATAATAAAGTTCTTGACAGTATTAGTAATGTAGGAAAATTTCAAAATGAACAAGATAATGTAAATGAACATAACGAACACAATAACGAGATACATGAAATAGCTAAAGATATAAATGTTGTTGATGGAATGAATGAATTTCAAAATGAAAATGAACAAAATAAAAAAGAAAATAATGAAAAAGAAAAAGAAAACCAAAAAGAAGAAAAAGAACAAAATGAAATGAAAAATTTAGAAAACAATTCAGATAATGATTATAATAAAAAATTGATAACAGTTAAAATGAAAGATAATATTAATAATCATAATCAAAAATCTCGAAGACAATTTACATTACCGATACGTAGTATGACATTAGGATCATCATCGTCATCATCAAAATTCGAAATGAATGAAAATGATAATAATGATAATAATGGAAAAATGATAGCAATATCATCGAATTCATCACATCAGCTAATACAATCATGTAGTTTAGAGGTGGTGGCATCAACATCATCATCATCACCACCAACATCAACATCATCTGCTGGAATACCAACAACAAGAATACATATAACGAATAGTAACGATGATAATAATTGTAATAGTAATTCACAGAAATTCAAAACGAAACGTTTTTATGAAACCGATGATGACAATACATTAATGACGCAAATATTTTCACAAACAATACGTTCAACAAGTGTAACGCCGACTGATGAATGTGACATGACTGATCTTTTACAAGAAATTGCAAAAAGAGAACAACAACAAACTAATATCGAATCATCATCATCATCTCCAACCACAGCAACAACAACAATAGTAGCAACAGCTGCTGTAACAACAGCAGTATCAACAAATAATTCTGATCAAAAATCAATACCATCAATAAAGACAACACCATCACCACCACCATTAATATCATCTCCGACATTTTCATCGATGAATTATTTGGTGAACGATAACACCGATAATTATAGTACGACCGAATATTCGAATGCTGAATCACAAACAGACAATATTGAAATGTACAATGAACCGAATATGTCATCATTATTAGATAATTTACAGAGTGATTGTGAAGAATTTATTGATAAATCAGATACAGAAGATATTGGTGATCCAGATTATAATCCATGGGATATAAAACCAAAAACTACAACAACAACAACAACAACAACAGCAATAATTACGAATGAACAACATAATAATACAATAAATGGTAGCAGCAGCAGTAATAGTAATAATAATATGATGATAATAACAACAACAAATTCATCAACAAATACTGTCAATAATTTAAAACAGCAGCAATCAATAATATCGTCATTATTACCAACATCAACATTAACAACATCAGCATCATCAACATCATTATCAGCAGCAGCAGCAATTAAAATGACATCTGATAATAATCAGGGACCAATTAAAAGACGTCCTAGTATTGTTGTAGAATTTTATAACGATGATTTAACAAAAAATTTAGAATATGAAGTTGAAGGTGGAGAAATCGAAAATTATCAATGTAATGCACCAACAACACCAACAACACCGAATATACCTATCGTATCGATACCAGCTGCAATGGCAGCAGCTAAATTCTCTTATTTCGATACAACAATCGAAGAAGAGGATGATGATATAAGTGAATTTCAAAATCATAATAATCATCATCATAACAATAATAACAATAATGATAATAATAATTGTAATACTGATCAAATTATTTCCAATAGCGATGATAATATTGATATTAGCAATAAACGACAACATCAACAACAGCCAGATAATAATGATAATAATTATGAATTAGATAAAACAAATGATATGACTGATAAATCATTAAATGATATTAATCAATGTGATACGATTATAGAAAATGATGAACGTAACAATACTGATATTTTATCCCACCAAAATCTTAATGAAAATCATAAAAATCTATCATCAACAACAACATCACCATCATCATCATCAGCAGCAACGCTAAATAATGATGATAATAATATGATTGTTATTGATAACGACGATCAAATAGATTCAACAGTTAATATGCATGAAAGTGTGAGTGTATAATTTAGTAATTTATAATTTTTATTAAATAAAATAAAAACAAATTACAAAAAACACAGAAAACTGCGAAAACCTTAAATTTTAATTTAATTCCTTATTAAGAATATTTTACACTTTTACTTACGCAATAATAATATTGTTATTGCTTCATTAAACTTTTGCCTTTAATTTTATTTTTCATTATTTATTTTGTATTCCAATTTAATTTTTTTTTTTTTTTGTATGTTGTTCGTTTATTTTGTTTATGTTGCTTTTTAGATATAATCATGATATTGTAATGTTGGTACTACTAGACTTTTCGTAAATAAATCAATTTAAAACTTTATCTTTAAATACATATAAAAACCTCTACATGGGTATGTACATATACGTATATAATAATACCTCAGTATTTTTATGATGATGATCCTTTTTTTTATAAAATCAATATTAGTTTATATAATAAACACATTGTCGTATGTATATGTATGCATGCAGATAATACTGAATTTGACATAGATTCAATTTATAAAAAAAAATGTCATCATTTTTCATCTAAGTACATACAAACATACATATATGTACATTTACGGTACGAGTATGTTCATTTATGTATATATTCGTATATATAATTTATTTTATTTTAATTTATAATAAAATTTTACTTTACTTCATTCTTCTTGTTGTTTTGTTTTATTCATCAAATTAGGGCACAAAATAAAAACGTATAACGAAATTTTATTAAAAATAAAATGTTGAAAAGTGGAAAAAAAAAATAATAATAAAAATAAAAAAATAAAAATGAAGATACATACTTGTATTTGTATGTTAATGTACGACTACATAGACTAATTGAAACAGATGTATACTTCACATTCAACATCCATAGATCTATATACATATAGTATATACTACATATGTGAAATACTTGTATTACACATACAAAAAGTTTTATTTTAACAATAGTCACTTATTCATATAGAATAATAAATTTATTCGTAAAAGTGATTTTTCTTTACACCTGTATTATGATTGTGTGTACATACATTTTTTTTTTGTCCTTTGAAAATATGGTATGATTTAATACTTGAAATTCATATAGTTATATATGTAATACACACAAATTTATGTATTTTCTACGAAAATAACATAAAATTACATTATTGTACGTATATTCTGTTTGTGTAGGTAAAGGTAACATATGTAATGTATCTCATACATCTTTTGAAATTTGTTTCAATTTCATACATATTACATTACATGTATATATACAGACGTGGATTTATAGCTATGCATACTTGTATTTTCAATTTAATTTTTTTCTTTTTAATTTTCCGCATAAGGAAGAACTATAAAAACAAACAATGAATAGAGGAGAACAGTAAAACAAAAAAATTAAAAAAAAAAAAAAAAAAAAATAGCGAAATACAAAAGTCAACAAGAAAAAAATATATGAAGTACATACATTATATATATGAAAATCTTTTCATAACTCTTATGTACTCGTATATTGAAACACATATACATGTATACTATTTAATTCTTTTGTTTTCTTTTTGCCAGTCCTATAGAAATGTGCACACAAGCTAAACAGAAAATAACAACTAAAAGCCACCAACTCTGTATATACCAAGTATACAAAGACTTTTCAGTTTTCATAGTTGTTGAGTTTTTTCTTATACACATATTCTATTATTTTTATTATTATTATTTTTTTTTAAATACTTTTCTATAGATCCTTTCAAATTTATATATACTTACTTACATATTTGTATATATATGCACATATACATATATCTATATCTATATACAAGTCACGTAAGTTTAGGTATATATGTATATAATAGTATACAATTGTATTCATATTTAATAATTATATTTTTTTCAATTAAATATATTTACTCATTATGTGTAATAGTAGATAAATTCAATATGCTACCTGTATAGAAATAATTTATATAACACGTATAAATGTAAGCGTAGGGTTAATTTTTATTATACATATTTTGTTTTTTTCGTAGAACAACAAAATTAAAACAAAACAAAACAAATATCAACTAAAATACATATTTATTTTATTTTTAAAGAGGGATATCATATGTCTATACTTTCTTAAATATGTAATGTAATTCAAGGAATTTATCCCTTATCATTTATTATTATTTTCCCCCGTTAACTAAAAAAAAAAAAAAAATCAAAATGCATACCAATTTTAATAATTAACAAATTAATAAATTGCAAGAAAGAAATTATTAGAAATTTATTTTATATCTATTTAAATATTATATAAATGTATTTGTCATTTATTTCTTCTTCATCATCATCATCATTAACAACAACAACAATAATAATAAAAATAACGAAAATCATATAAAATATATATAGATAAATTTTACAAATATGGAAAATCAATCAATAACATCAGCAACAGCAGCAGTAACATCAAAAAAATCAGTTACAAGAAAAATATCATCATCAACACGTACATTATCATCATCGTCGACGACAACAACATCAACAGCTACAACACATGTAACAAAAGATTTACAAGAAGTTACAACAAATGGTTGTAATAAGAATTCATCAATTTTAATTGATAATGCTCAGTCAGCAATATCAACCAAATTAACTGGTGATCAAAATGCTGTTGATTCAACATCATCATCATCAGATATACAACAAATTGTTAAAGATCAAAAATCACAAAATATGACGACGACAACAACAATTGAAAAAATTGCAACTAAAAAGAAATCTGATTCAACAAATGTAGAAGGAAGTAAGAAAAAATCAAAAAAATCTAAAAAATCTGATGCAGAAAAAGAAAATATATCAGTGGTAAGGATACACATATACGTGGAATTTTTTATATAATTACATATACATATTTACATACATATTCATTCATTATATAAATGCTATTGTACGTAATGATAATTTTTACTTGCATGGAAATACATATAAACATAAATATTGTAATAATTAGAAAATTAAAAAAAAAAAAAGGATATAATTAACAAAAAATGAAAAAGAAACATTAATGTATTAATTTAATTACATGCGTGCATATACATATTATAATGAATTTTTAATGCTTGCGTATATGTTATGTAATGCGAGTTGATTTAGATTTTTGCTTTGCATTGTGTTTGTTACCTAAGTATATCATTTTTTGTGTTTTTGTGTTTCTAAAGTAATTTAATTATTTTGTTACAGTGAATTTGTTTTGTTATAGATATATTGAAATATAAATGTTATAAAATATTTTATATAAATGTATAATGTACATACGTACGTATATAATATACAAATACATATTTATATAGAATTATTGACATAAATAAATATTTGTGATAGAAAATAATTTTTTTTTTAAAACTAAAACTGTAATATAAATAAATAAAACATATAGAAATACGAAATCATTAGAACAATAATAACAACGGATAAAAATTTAAATATGAATAAATATATAAAATATCCTTTATATAAATTATTAATTTTTTTCTCGCATCTATTTTTTTTTCTTTTTTCATTCACTAACAATATTGCTTTTTAAATTTCAATATATAATAAAATATTTATAATTTTTATTTTGATTTTTTTTTTCTATTGTGAATCACTCGTAAACAGTGTACACACATATATACATTATTCATACATTATACCTACATACATATTTTTTATTCTTTGGCTAAAAAATCACGATACATATACATCAAAAATACTTAAAAGATAAAATTTGAAAAAAATAAATAAATAAATTTTAAATGTTGGTGCAAAATACTTGGACAAAACACGATGATCTACAAGTAATTATAAGTCTAATACGAATTAATTTTATTTTTTAATTTATATTTTTTCGTTGATTTTTTTGTTTTTTACCACATTTGTTTTGAATAATAATAATAATAATATACTACATACAATTATATACGTGCCTGTGTATACTATGAAGAACGGTAAGGAGAATTATACAAAAATTAATAATAAGGAAATTAGAAAAATCATTCCATCAAATATGCGCTTACATGATGATGACTTGTCGAATATCGACGTTAAAAGTTTGGTAAGTATGTATAAAAAATACTAATTTATTCTATCTCTATATAGGTTGAGTTCATAATTACAATCACTTATATTTACGATGAGTATCTTTAAAATCGTTAATTATTGTGATTTCTGCATATATGTATATATTCTATGAATATGTGTACTCGAATCAATAAATTGAATTTAAATCCACTATTGATCTATCTCATACGATCAAATGTAAAATGTAAAACTGAATATTTGGTATTTGTCTTGAATATTATGCTTACAATTAATACCGAAAAATATTTTTAAACTGATCCGTTAATAGAATTGTAATGGTGAACTCGGCCATAGAAAAGAAGCAAGTAGTGATTTTCTTATTTAATTCTATAAAGAAGAAATTTTCTATACTTACTCGTATGGTTTATTTTTTTTTTTTTAATTAAAATAATTTTTAAATAATTTTAAGTTCATAAGTCAATATGTTTTTAGAAAAAAATTTATTTATTGGAACAACCACCAGTCAATAGAAAATTTAAGGAAAACAATAATAAACAGTTTCAAATTCCATTAAATCGATCTGTTTCTGTAAAGCAGCTGGTAAGATTTTATTTTTTTATTTCATTTTTACGTTTATAATTTTTTTTTTATTTTATTTATTTTCATAATTTATATTAATTACACTTTTTAAAAGTAATTACTTACAAATTTGCATATTTGTTGAATGTGTATGTGTGTATGAGTGAATATATAAAAGAAATTATATTTAAAACTAAAAGGATTAAAATATTGCAAAATTATCTAATTTTGTCGATCATTAATGTGTTATTATTAAAAATTTGTTCCTGTTCCAAAAATACAAAAGTACAAAATTATTTCCAAAATGCAATCTTAAAATTATTGTAGAAATACTTATGTATATGAATGCATTTTAAAAGTCATCCACAACATTTTCAAATAACAAATTTCAGCTGCCTAAAATGTAGTATGTACTGGTATATCTAAATGTAATTCAGACAATATTTTTACTTCAGTCAGACAGAATAGAAAAGTGATTATCCTATAATCCAGTTCAATTATTTTGAACATAAAAATTTGCCTTACAATTCTCTGCGGATTAGAATAATCCTCTTTATAGATCTGTCTGAAATATTCTAATGACTATATCGTATAAATTTCACTACTGAAAATGAACTCAATTATTTTAATACAATACATACTCACATACTCATTGTTAAATTCATTCATTCAATAATTTTAAATGAAATAGACGGAAATAAGACATTGCATTTCGCACACATACACATTTACACCCATATATGTGTATTATTTATATAAACACTAATTAAACAATAACAATTTTCATTAATTTTTTTTATTAATATAGATAATATTTTAATTTTTATTCTTTTAATTTGTAGTAATTTGTTTTTATTTTATTTTGTTTTATATTTTGTTTTGTTTTTTTTTTCTTTTTAATTTTTTCATTTCGTTTTTTATACACATACATATGTATTTGACTAAAAAACCCCATTTTGTAGTGCCGTAGTTTTGGAGATTTAACAGCAATTAAAGCTTATGCTAGCAATGATAACTTAAAAGTAAGTTTTGTTTTGTTTTTTGTTTTGTTTTTTTTTTTTTATTTTATTTTTTTATTTTATGTTTTTTTTTATTTTTATAATTTTATATTTATCTAAGATCATTTATTAATTTTGATTTTATTATTTTTTTTTTTGTTTCATGTTTTTTAAATTTCTTTTCAATTATTATTCTTGTGTTTGTGTGCATAACTTTTTATATTTTATTGAATTAATATTGTTTTTAATTATCGCTTTATGTAGTTGTTTTTGTTTTTTAGCTTTTTTGTTCTTTGTCGTGCACTTTTAAATAATAAATGTACCCTAGTATACTGCTGCAATAATTAAAATAATAAAATTAATTTTAAAATTTTTGAAGATTTTTGTAGAGCTTACAAACATGAGAGGTCATAAACATTTTTATTTTTATTCATTTTATTTTTTTATTATTATTTTTTTTTTTTGTTTTGTTACAAACATTTATATATTGAATGTTTTTTTTTTTTTCATTTTTCTAATACCATACTGCATTTCTCTTCTCATTATGATTTTGTCTATATAATACAAACTAATCAAAATGCAAAAATATTTGAGTAAATTTAATTTAAAAAAATAGATTTTAAAAATTAAAATTAAAATTTTATAAAAAAAAAATGCATAATACATAATACAAATAATACATAAGTATATACATAATATCAAATATATAAATCATTATATATATATATATAACTGAATATTATTAATAGCGTGCTAAATCAGTGAGTGATGTTAGATCAATTGAAATTGGTATTTCAGTTAAACAATTGGTAAGTATATATAAAATAATATTACATATATGCATACATACATACATAAATACATACATATATATATATATTTATTGTAGAATACCACCACCACAATATTATATACGTACTTATATATACA
Source organism: Villa cingulata (assembly GCA_951394055.1). Lineage (NCBI taxonomy): Eukaryota > Metazoa > Arthropoda > Insecta > Diptera > Bombyliidae > Villa > Villa cingulata. The sequence continues at coordinate 57,549,824 of OX596017.1, forward strand.
TAGATATTAATCATAGAAATATAAATATTTAAATATACATATAATTAAAATAAAATTTATATACAAATTACAATAGTACATTTATACGCATACCTACATACAAATTTATATTTTTATTAAGCTTTATATATACGTAAGAAACAAAAATAACTTCAAAATTAAAATTTAAAATTTTTCCAAAAAAAATTAAAGATTTTTAAAACAAAAAAAAATTTTTTTTTATTATTATTTTTCTAAATGTTACCCACATTCATTGATACATTACTAAATTTTTTTTCATTATAATTATCAATTTTTTAAAGCAATTAATCTACTATACTATAAAATACCCTATGCCAAATCTGTTTGATAATTTTTCATATTAATTAAATATCGAAAAAATTTTCAAATCAAAAAATGAACGTAATAAATTTTTTTTCTAAAATACATAAAGTGTTTTCTTACAAGAGAAACAATGCAACAATTTTTTTTATTTTTTTTTTTTTTATTTTTTGTGTTCATGTTTACATTTAAGTTGTTATGCTTTTGTGTACACTAAAATTTATAGTAACGATGAGCTAAAATATGTTTTTTTTTTATTATTTATAAATTAAAATTATTGTTTTTTTCTTAACGCATGCATACAGTAAACGTCAAATATATATGATAGACGAACATTGCACCAAATTTTTTTGGGTTCATACTTAATTTATTAGTTTTTCGAATTTTATTAAAGAACATATACGCGTACTACAAATAGAGTCCTTTATACATCGGTATATCATTCATTATATCATATTTTTGTGAATATAATAGACATGAAGAGAACGCATTGAAACAATAAATCGAAATTTACAATGTTCACTTATTTTTTTGACGTGCACTGTACATAATTGTATCGAATTCAAATATTTGACTTTAACAAAAAAAAAAAAAAATGCAGGCATGCTTAAAATTACATATGTGCTATCTTGAATTCAAATTATATAAAATCAAAATAAAAACAAGAATATTAAAATTTGATATTTTATTTCATTAATTTTATATATTTTATATTTAAGTTATTAATTATTTTTAATGCATATATTTCATTTTATGTTCTATATATTTTACATAATTATACATCATGTATTTTTATTTAAAAATCTACATATACATATATACATTGAAAAAATATTTTCTTTAATTTAATATTTATTTATTTTTTGTTTTTATATTTATTTTTAAAATTTTAATTTAATAATTTAATTTACTTTTTTTCTTTTCCGTTTTTTTTTTTTGTTTTCGTTTCGTTTCTTTTTTTTTATTTATTTCATTTCATTTTTTTACAGAAATCCAGTTTTAGTAAATTCGATGCTTTACAAAAGAAAAATATTTTACATGTACGTTCAAGTGATGCTGGAAAAGCTCAAGAGAAATTTAATGTATGTTTGTTTATTTGTTTGTTTTATTTTGTTTGCATTGTACATCATACACCTACACCATTATATTACATAATAAGTATGAATGAATACTTATATGTATAAAGCCCGTTTTTTTTTTTCATTCAATTTTTACACAAAACATTTTTTTTTTTTTTTTTTTTTGAAATTATTTAATTCATTTTTTCATTTCCATTTTGCCATCATTTAAAAAATAAAAATTCTTTTTTTTTCAACTTTTATTTTTAATATTTCAAAAAGATTTTAAAAAAAAATTTTTATTTTTTGTTTCCTTTCAAAAGAAGTGAATATAGTATATAGTATAGTTTAAATTTAAAATGAACAAATTCTAAAGTGTTTATGTATATAGAAGGATATATCTAGATCTATACACAGAAATAAATTTTTGATTTATTTCAATAATTTGAATAAATCCATAAGTATGTATACATAAATGTGTATTTGTAATATACGTTAAAAAATTTTTATGTAGTACCGTTGTTAAAGTTGCTGTAAATATATATTTTTTTTTTTAATAAAATGTTTTTCATATTTGTTCTATGTGTAGTATGTATAGATAATATAAATTTGTATTGAATTCGTACATATATATATATATACATATATATATATATTTATCCATAAAAAATATTTTTTATTTGTGCCTTGAAAATCATCAAGGATTTTTTGTTATTTTAATCCTGTATTGTTTTATGTATTTAATTCTTTTTCAATCTACATATATGTATTTAATATGGTTATTTTTTTTTCGGTTTTATATTATTTATTGTCACATCAACAGGATGTTAATTCTGAAATTGAGAAAAATTGCCGTTCATGTGGAAAAATTGTTTATAAAATGGAAGAAATTAAAGCTGAAAAATCAATTTGGCATCGTAATTGTTTCAAATGTAATGAATGCGGAAAACAATTAAAGTATGAAAATTATTAAATTTATCATTTTAAATTATTTTTTTTTTTTATTTTAATTTAATTTTTTTTTTTATTCTATTGTAGTGTTGATACATACCAAAGTCATGAAAGTGTTTTATATTGCAAACCCCATTTTAAATTGTTATTTGCTCCGAAAGCAGTTGAAAACAACGAACCAGGTATATGCTTTTGTCTTTTATTATAAATTTCCTTGTCAATTATGTCCTCCTCTTCTCTCTATCTCTCTCACTCTCTTTGTTTTTCTTAATTTGTTTTTCGAAATATCAGTACGACCAAAGAAACCTGAATTGATAATTAGAGAAAATCAACCCGTAGAATTGCCAGCAGATGTTGTTAGAGGTAATACTTGCTACATAGTCAAAAAAATTTTTTTTCTTTTTATTGGAGAAAATTATTCAATATTTGATATTTTATACCCCAAAAAAAAAATTGATAATCCAGCTTCAGATAAACCAGATTTAGGATTAGATGAACTCCATCAATTAGACGTTAAATCAAGATTTCAAGTTTTCGAACATTTACAAGATCAGCAGACAACATCCGAACAGAATGCATCAATTGAAAGGTCACCAAGCGGTGTAACACGTAGTGCATCGATTCTATCAAAATTAGCAAAGTATGAACATACAATAATATACATACATAAATGTTCTTATAAACTCATATACATATATTTTTTGTCATTTATTTAAATAATTTACTCATAGATTTAAAGCAAAAGGAATGGATACTGGTGTCACTGATGATGTATTGAGTGGTATACCATTAGAACAATCGTCTAGTGATGATGAGAATGATGATGATGAAATCGATGAAAATGATCCAGATGCAGCATTGATTCGATCAAAACGTATACAAAAGGAACGTCCAATGAGCTTTAGCAATATGAATGATATTAAATCGAAATTTGAAAAAGGACATGTTATGACACGGGAAGAGAAAAGAGAAGAACGTAAACAAGAAATACAAAATATCAGGTCAAGATTATTTATGGGTAAACAGGCCAAAATCAAAGAAATGTATCAACAGGCAGTTGCTGAAAGTGAACATGGTAAAATGATCAATGAAAATAATTTTTTTTTTTTTTTTTATTTTAATTTTTTTATTCATTTATTAATGAAATATATAGCTATTACATCGACTGGAAAAAAGCCAGAAATTGATATTGGAGATAAAGCAAAATCTTTAAAAGAGAAATTTGAAAAAGGTGAAATATTCAATAAGGAAGATGATGAAATTGATGAATCGAATCATAAAGTTCAAGACGAAGATATGGCAGTTTTTGAACAAGGTAACATATATTTATATATGTATATTTTATTTTGTATAAAATTTTAATTGAAAATCATAATTATTTGTGATAAAGGAATCAGTAAGAAATCAAGATCAATATTCATGGAATTGGATGCATCTGCTTCAAAACCTCCACAACTTACACCTCAACCGACAACACCACGCAGTGCTGATGCAAATAAACAAAAACAAGTAAGCCCATTACAATCGGAAAAATTAAAGGTAAAAAGGCTGCTTAATGCTAAATTAATTACATACAACACAAGTATGTGTGGTGTATGTAAATTTTTTAACGCGTGATCAATGTGTCTATCTAAATGCTTTATTAAAAAAAAGAAAACTAAGATAATTATCGCTTAAATTTTTTTATTTGTCAGTGTTGATTTCTATATATACATAAATGTTGTAGCCTATATATTTCGAAATTTAAATTTTTGATTTAAAAATCTTATAAACATTCTGCTGCTTTTTTGCCTTTCTACTTACATTGTGAATTTTTCTATCATTAATTTTTTTTTATATTAAAATCTGATAATTATTTTTATAATATAAATATGTATTTGTATTTTTTCTTTCTTCAAATTCTAAAAAGCATATTTATTTTTATTTTTAATTTTGTATATTATCTCATTTTTATAGCCATTTTCAACTGATAACGTTGTTAAATATGATGAAAAGCCAGATGATATCAAAATCGAAACATCAGAGATATCATCGAAATTTAAATTTTTCGAAACATATAAGCCAACCGAACAGAGAAAGAAAGAATTTCGTATAACACCACCACGTGAGGGTGTTGTTAAAATGCCATCACCAGAACGTGACAATGAACAATATATTGATGCAGATGTTGTACGTTCCGATGATAGAATCGATGATCCATCAGTTGTTGCTAAAACTCAAACAGCAACTAAAATGCTATCGATATTTAGACAAATGGAACAGAATAAATATCAGGATAAAAATGAAGAAGGATTAAAACCATTAAAACAATTTACACCACCACCGAATGATAACAGACGTTTATACGATAATAATCGTAGTGATGAAGAGTATAGTGATTCTGAAGAGGAGGAGGAAGGTGGTGAAGAAGAAGAAGAAGAACAAGAAGAATCAGATAATGAAAAACAAAATAACCGATATGAAGATGAATATCTTAAACAGGTAAGAAAAATTCTTAGATTATTTCACTTTGGTTCAGGAAAAAAGGGAAAATAACGGTGTACGATTGTCATTGTATTGCAAAAGTTTCACATACCTATCAATTAATCTCATAATAATTAGCAGGATATTCAAATTTCAATAAAATTCAAATATCTATGGATATAGCTTTGAATTTATTTTTAATGATTTAATTTCAATTTATTTAGATTTATTTTTATTGTAAATGTTAAATTTTATTTTCAATTTACTTAATTCTTTTGAATTTATTTCTTTTAATATTTATATCTTTTATTTATTTATTTATTTATTTTTCTGTTTTAATTTCAATTTTTTTTTTTTATTTTTAATTTTCAATTCACGATGTATGTACATATACGCACGTATCAAAAAAAAAATATATGTACAATGTATATATATAGGCAAAATTAGAAGCACGTGCAAAACAATTAAGGGCAAAATTTGAAAAATGGGAAGCTAACGAAATTCGCCGCGAAATGAGTAATGGTACTATAAATGTTTATGAAAATGCTGATAATGAAAGTCAAATTGAAAGTGCTAAAACGTAAGTAAATTAAACACGTCAGTAATGAATACTCATATGATGCGGAAATACCAAGTTCGATATCAATATAGTATCTACATACTTACATCATATATATATATGTTTATGATTATAAATACATAGTATAAAAATTTATTTTTAAAATTATTATTTTAATTTTATTTCAAATTCAATTCTTTTTTATTTAATTTTCTATTATTTATTTACTTTAAACTATTTTTTTTTTGTTTTCATTTTTTTTTTTATTTTCTTTTTATTTTATTCAATTTTTTTTATGTTGTTCAGTCTACGAGCTAAATTCGAATCAATGAGAGAACAAAATGATACAAGTCCAAATAGGCCAAAAATAAAAGTAAATCGATTTGTGGTAAGTTCTTCAGATAAAAAAAGATTGCATTGTGCCATTATGTATGTACATATTGTACAACATATTGATTATTAAATTTTTCCTTTTTAAATATTCTAATTTTTATAAATTATTAATGGATATATTTTTTTTATTTTTCAGTAAAAACAATGGATTTGTTTAAAATGGATAAATGATTTGAATATGAGAAAAAAAAATTATTATAAAATTAAACTAAAAAACTTAAAATTGAAAATAAAAGAAGCTGCGCGGAGAAAACAAAATTTATATTTCATAAAAATAATAAAAACAAAAATAATTTTTTAATTATTATACATATTAATTGTTAAGTTTTTTCTTTTAATTTTTTTTTAGTTTTCCAATTTTTATTAGTTACTTGTTTATTTAGATATTATATATGTATTTTGTATATGAAAAAAATTTATTTTATTTAATTTTTTAATTTTTTTCTTTTTTTCTTTTTGATAACTTTCATAAACAGCGAATTTATTATAAATAATACGTATATAAATTGTATATGTAATTGTACTTACTTGTTCTATAATATTATTCTTAAATCATAATACATAAATAATTTCGAAAAATATAATAAAATAAAAAAAAAATATTCAAAAATAAAAATAAATTACTATGAATTATTAGTTTTCAATAAAAAAAAAAAAAAAAAAAAAAAAAAAAAAAAAAAAAAACAATCATTTTAAAAATTGAATTTGAAACAATTATTAATATCTGATTACAGAAATGTGGTATTGATATTACTAAATGAAGTACTGAAAATTGCGATAATTATTATATTTTTTTACTTGAATAGAATCGAATCGAATCGAAGATACGCATTCAATTCTAACATAATACTTACTTTGAAGATTTCATAAATAATTTTCTATACTATAATAATGTTACGATACTATACCATAACCATCTGTATGGTATTTAAATCTAACAAGTAATGGTAAATCAATGTCACATTATATGTCTGTTTTCGGGTATAAACAAATTAAAAAGAAAAAACCAATTAATAAAATAATACGCAAATAAAAAACATTAAAACAAATATGTATTTGAAAATTTTTTCATTGTATACTATGTACTTAATAATAATTTATATAAAAATAAATTTCAAGGAAAAAAAAATTAAAAAAAAAAAATAAATAAAATGTGTATTATTTGTATAATGACTTACTAATAATTACATCTACTATAAAATGTTCTGAGTCATTTCTACAGAAACATTTATGAAAAAAAGAAATGAAAATTAATAAATGTGAAAAACAAAAATACTTAAATAAATTACAAACAATTTTCGCTATTTAAAATTTATTTGTAGCACAAAATATAAAATAAAGAAAATAATAAAACGTTTTATCTAAAATTCAAATTTTTTTTTAATCAAGTCTCATAATATGCACTATTTCGAAAAAATTATACGATAAATGAAACAATATCTATATATACATATGACATACAATAAAATTTTAATAAGAAAATTCTATAATTTTTCATAATTTCAATAAAATTTTTGCCCCAAATATCTGAAATATTATGTATTAATTCAATACTATCCATTCTTTTCCTTCTTTTTTTAAGAAAAAACATATAAAACATTAAAAAAATACTTTTAAAAAATTTTCAGATAATTATACAAGAATATTTATATAAATATAGATTTACAAATATTCTTATTGTTCATGCTAAATGATTCTAAACTATATACTATTATTATTATTGTAATATTATTATAATTTATATAAATTTATATACATATACATACATATACATTTATACTTAATTTTTTTGTATTTATATTATTATACATAGTATATCTACATATATTGTAAAATTTTTGTAATATAAAATATACTACATATAATTATTAATTATGCACTATACACATATGCATGATGATGTTATAAAAATAAAACAAACAAACAAACAAAAAATAATAAAATACAATTATTTATAAAACAATAAAGTCAATCAATTTACTGAAAAGAATTTTTATTCGAAGTATAGAGGAGGTGAAAAAAAAACTACTAACATACATACATTTTTATATATAAATATATGTATGTACTTTATACTTGATTCATACATATAACATTGAATAAATGTCAATGAAAAAATATACATATAAAAAAGTAAAAAAAAAAAAACTAAAAACAATTTTAACAATATGTGTAGGTACTTAAACTTCTATATATGGATGGATGGATACTAAATAACTTTACATCAACAAAAAAATACATTTTATTTTATTAAATAAACAGTACTGATATTATTTCATTTCATTTTTTTTTATATAAAAACAAAAAACTAAGTGTGAAACAATCAAAAAACAATTTGATAATCTTGAAAATGAAATTAAAAAAAAAAAAAAAAAAAAAAAACAAAAAAAAATTACTTAAAAGTAAATGAAAAAAATATTTATTAGTAATAATAATTATAAAAATTATAAACATAATATAATCGTATAAAATATACATATACTTAAGTATGTAATAAATACATACATATATAGTATATGTTGAATTAAAAATAAAATTAAAAAAAAAAAAAAAGAAAAAACAAAAAAAAACAGAAAATAAAGATAAAATAAACAAAAAATAAAATCAAATTTTTAAAAAAAAATGGAACAAATAATTTATTTAAAAAAATAATATTAATAATTTTCTTATGAATATAAAAAATTGAAACAACATAAAAATAAAAAATTAATAAAAACTAAAAAAAAAAAAAACAATATATATATATATAAATAAAATATTATTATATATACATATACATACTTATATATACATACATACACATATAATATTATTAAGAAATATTTATATATTTAGATTTAGGAATAAATATGATATGAAAAAAAGATAGAGAACGAGAAACATTAAACAAAAATTAATAATATATAAAAAAATCAACTACACACTAATACAAAAAAAAAGAAAAACAACAGCAACATAAACAACATTAACAACAACAAAAAACATAAACAACTATAAAATTCAACTATAAACAAAATAATTTTTTTACTACATATAATATACATACATACAATATGATGAATTGTATTTATATATTTATTATACATATATATATATATATATATATTTGAAAAAATAAAAAAAATAAAAAAAAATACTATATCTACATATACATACATTAATAAGCTACCATATACATATTATACATATTTCCTATATTGTATTTTGACTCAAGTAAGTATATACCTATATCCTTATATATTATAATATTATACATATACATACACACAAACATACAATTTATACATTTATCTGTATAAAAACACATAAATATATTAACTACCTATTTATAATATAATGTACCCACTACATCATACTTAAATCAGAATATATACATACATATATACATAAATACATATTTAAAAAATATTTTATTACCTTTTGCAATTATTACACTACACGTACATATATAGTAATATTTAATAAATAATTTACATATGCATATGGTATACGATATGAGTACCCGAGATGAAATTTGATAAATGGAATTATTTTGTAATAATCAAAAATTTTCAATTCGAGATCATAATTTATTATAAAATTCACACAGACAATGAGTACGAAAAAAATATTGGCCCGTACTAAAGTAAACAGTCTACTAAAGTTTTTATTTAAAAAAAATGTTGACTTTTAGCAAAAATGTGTACCAATAAAAATTTTAGCAAAGACTTTTTAATTAGTGCAAACTTTAGTGTCAGCTTCTAAAAAGCCAATTTTAAAGTCTTTATTATAAAAAATTTATTATTAAATTTATTGTCAATTTTAAAGTGCATAACGCATACTACTATGATTGAAATACATCAAACTATATTTTAAAATAATGTTCAAATTAATAGTGTTATTGGTACAGAAATTTAAAGCTAACTTTAAATTTAGTTAAATTCATGTTAGTAGACACTAATGTAAAGCTGACTTTAGTAGAATGTTATTAGTACGGGCCGGGCCATTGAATGCCAGTATCTATAATGTATACATGTTTTTTTTATGTTATGTGTTCAATTATCATAAATATTCATTTAAAGAAAACAAATGATACAAATGAAACTGATAAAAGTTTGAAAAATATTTATAAAAACATTTATTTCTTGTTGATGTTCATAATAACGTGGAAAAAAAACAATACTATTCATTATCCTTTTATTTAAAAAAGCGTTGAAAAAAAAATTTTGTTTTCATTTATTTTTACGCATACATTTTTACCGTCTTTAAAAAATCATCCGATAAACACACTGCAAAAATAATTTATTTTTAAGAAACACACACACACAAAACATTTTATCAATTATTATAAATCAAGTAAGTATAATAACAATCTTGGATGCTCATTAATTGATTTATATTTTTCTATATGTTTTTTTTCTATTCTTCAAAAAAATATATTATTATTTCTTTTATGACAATGCAGCGCAAAATAAAAAATTAAAATGAATTCCAAATCAAATACATACACATTTTATCCAATATTTTGTTATAAACTCCTACATACATACATTATGTAAAAAAAACAATCATAATACAAAGTACGTACTTATACAACAGAATAGTGGGTCAAAAATTAAATTAATATACATAGATTAAAAAATAAAATACTACAGATATTAAATTAATAGAAAAATATAAAAATAAAATCAAATTCATCAATTTATATTCAAAAAATACAATTTTATCGAATTTATTATGTACATTATGTGTAGGTACTTACATTCATATAATATATACATATATATATGTGAAATTTATATATTTTCCAATAAATTATAAAAAACAAAACAGAATGATTAAACTTTATGTATGTATATGTTATAAACGTATACTGTATGTTATATTAAAATAGAAAGAAAAAAAAATCAAGAATTAATTAAAAAAAACAATAAAAAATGTAAAAAAAATAAGCAAAAACAAACATTAAAAAATATAAAAATTAATAAAACATATTACATATTAAAATTAATGGAAAAAAAACTATATAGCTAACAAAAAATGTTGTGTCAAAAATAAATAAAATAGAAAACAAAAAATAAAATTATTTTGTGTGCATTAAAAATATAGTAACTACATTACTACATATATACAATACATGATATATATACTTACTTATACTATATAGTTCAATATGAAATAAATAAAATATTTATAATAAATTAAAAAATAAAAAAAAAAAACAAAATAAACACAAAAAAAAACAACCAAAAATAATACATTACAATCTATATTAATTGAAACTTAAAAAATTTGTAAATCGAAAAAAGAAAAGAAAAAAACATAAAAATTCTCATACATACACATACATACTTACATTCATATAAATAAGCCTATATATTGTATTCATATAAGAATTTACTATCAAGAAAAAAAAAAAACAAAAAAACATTTATAGAAAGGTACATACATAATTATATACATTACCATACTACTGTATCAATTTCCACAAAATCAATAAATAAAAATTCTTCGAGTGTGTTCTCATTATAGTTAATATTACATAATATAATATACTAAATGATTGAACATTTTTAAAAATACATAAATACATTATGAGTGACGGAGGCTGTTGTGCAATAAATGCTCTCTATTTCAAAAAATAAATGAAAAATTTTTACAGATTTGTATTTCTAAAACGCAAGAAGAAAAAATTCATAAAAATTTGATCAATATGCACATGTGTACATTTCATTCGTTCATTCAATCGCTTTCATTTTTATTATTTCTTGTTTGAAAAAGAATTTTTTTAATAAAAATTTCTATTTCATTTACGTAATAAAATATATGTACAATGTTTGTATGTAAGTTTGTATGTATGTATTTGAAATATTTACTTAATACACATAACGATTCAATTTAAATTAATTTTATTTTATTTTAATCGTATTTTATTTTTGTTTTAATTAAAAAAATATTTGCATCTACTATAATATGTTTTACATACATGTATAAATACATGAATACCTATATATTATTAATAATACATATACATACATATTACATTATACTGTAGAGTTAAATCGATTTCATTTACTTATGTGATTTTATTAGAAAACAAAAATAAAAATACAAATTTATTTGTTTATAATTAAAAAATTGATTTAAAATTATTTTAAAAAAATAAAATAAATAAAAATAAAAAAAAAAAAAAACAATTGCAAAATATGATTTTTTATTTATAATACACAAAACAAACACCTTATATAACACATACAAGTGAAAAATTTTTATCGCATTATCAAATCAAAATTTCCCCCATAACCATACCATGGTATTTATTTGTTTAATTTTAAAATGAATCGACTATAAACATTATCCATCAATACACAAATCAACGTATAAGATTATGAAGCTGTATTATCTACATGAAGACCACTAATTCAATTTAATATATTTACTTTGATTTTGAAACAATTTGAAAACAAACAAAAAATCTTTATATATACATAATTTTATGTTTCATGATATTATGTTTTGTTGTTAATTCCTTAAAAATTTTTTATTAAAAACATAAAAAATGGATACTTTGAAACCAATATAGTCTTTCTTATTTGATATTTTGATATTATTGACCAAGTCCATAATTTTATTTATTAGTAATTTTATTTAATTATTTTTACATTACACATTCAGGTGTAACCAAAACAATTTATCGATTCGATATAAATACGTTTAAAAAATTAATTCATACTATATACATACACTAACATAGAAACAGAAAATACATACATAAATAAACATTTATATAAAATTAAAAATTATAGGAGCTTATATTCGAAAATAAAAAAAAAATTTAAAAAAAAAAAAAAAAAAAACATTTTTTCGAATAAAAATTGAAATTATTGAACAATCGTGTAATGTGAAAATGTTTTTCTTTCCAACAAAAATTTTATAAAATAAATTAAATAAGAAAAATATACATAGATATATAATAATAACATAATTTAATAAAAATATATAAATAAAAAAAAATTTTTAATTTCGTAATGTCAAAAACTATACAAACATTATAAAAACGCATCATATATATACATATACGAATTTTGTAATATTAAGATTAAAAAAAATAAAAGAAAAAAAAATTATTTTTAAATTAAATACAAAAAAAAAATCAAAAAAAAAGGAAGAACAGTAAAAAAAATTTTTTTTCGAAACGAGTGAAAAAATGAGAAATAAAAATAAAAGGATTTATTAAATGGAGAATATATAAATTCATGTAATGAAGACTGTATTTATGTTTATTGATAAAATGATAAGAAAAATGAGGAAAAATAAAATTAATTTAAAAAAAAAGAATAAAAATGAATAAATGAAATATAAAAAAAAAGACAAATTCATATTTTACATGCATACATACATACGTATATATCTATATATGTGTATGTATAACCTTATTTAAAAATAAAATGAAAATCAAATTATATTCTATAACGTATGAAAAATAATTATACATTTAATTATATACATATATATATATATATATATGGACAAATATATATATACGGACATGTTTAAATAGGAACATAAAGGGAAGGAAAAATATCTGAGTCTAAGGAAAGTGTAGAAAAAAATAATAATGAGACGTAATTAAAATAAAATAAAACCCATATAAAAACAAAATTATGTGTATTTATTTGTCTAAAGTAATCGATTTTTTTATAAAACAACATATCCGCAAGTTACCCAAATTAATTTGACTCCTAATATTGGGAAAAAAAATTAATTTTGTGAATTCAATGGCTAATAATAATCTTTAAGATTATCAAAAATCCAAAAAAAAATTATGAGTTTCTAATTCTGTGATCCCAAATATAAAAAGTTCCCAAGCTTCTAAGCTTCTAGTTCTGTGATCCCAAATACTGTAATCCCAAATATATAAATTCTGCTTACTTCATACCCCCACCAATGTCAAACTAACAAACCAATGGATATCTTAGCTTTAAATATGAATAGTAGAGAATAAACAAAATTTCTGGTTTCAAGTATTCGATTGAAAAAAAAAAATCAATTCTAAATAAGAAATTCTAAATTATGATAATTTTTCTCTTTTAAATCTTTATATTTTTTATGTTATTTCCTCATAAATTTTTATTTTATTATGTAAGTATTTATAAATAACAAGAAAAAAATAAATTCATTTTCATTTTGCCCATTTTTATTTTCCTTTGTTCTTTTTTATTTTTCTAATTTCAGAAAAAATTTATTAAAAATTTTACATTTCTTATTAAATTTGAATACGTACATATATAATGTTATTAATATACTTGTATATAAAAGAACAACAACAAAAAGATAATTTTCACAAACTGGTACATATCCTAGATAAAAAAAAAAATAAATAAAAAATAAAAACAACAAAAAACAAAAAATTCAAATTAACATATTTTTCTCTTTAGCATCAATTTGTTGGAAATGTACATATATTGGAAGAATATATTTTTATGTATATACATATGTACATCATAATAACAAAGAAAAATATACAAAAACAAATAAAGCAGAAAAAAATACAAATAAAATAGATAAAATAGAGAAAAAAAATGTTGAAATGACTTAAAGACCTTCATTTTTTTTTATTATTATTATTATGTATGTTCATGCAAATATGATAATACCGTAATATACTGGTATACATACATATAATGTACATAGAGTGTATACTTATGTACGAGTATACCATGTACCATAATCAGATCATTTGCATATGAAAAAGTAAAAGTTTTCACTATGTACTCGTATATATGTACGTTATGTATATGAATGTACATTATGTACATTAAGTGTACAAAATTAAAAAAAAAAATTAAAAAATTATTAAAAAATTAACAAAAAAATTAAAAAAATTTAATGTTAAATAAAAGCAAAAAATATGTACATATGTACATACATGCTTGAATATTGAAATATATATGCATAAATATTATGTACGTCAAAGTTCTAATTTTGATTTCCTTTCTCTCCATCATTATAATATAAAACACAAAAAATGCAATTCAATGTGTATACATGATGATGACATATATATTCTTGTAGGTATCCTTTTTTTTTTTGTATGTTTCGTTTTTCCAAAGCATTTGCTAGCTAAACTTTTTTTTCTCTAATCAAAATAGCAACATACACATATTTTTCACGTGTATTTATACGTGTATGTAGTATATATATGAATGTACTCGTATTTATTCTTCATAGATATACTCATTATCAACAACACAAAAAGGACTAAAAATATATAGAAAGGGAAAACTCAGATCTGCGGTGAAATCTTGTTCTAGTACTAGTAATATACTACATACAGGGGGGCTCAGTGACGCAAATGGTAAAACAACACTGTCCTACTGATATCAAAATAAAGGAATGATGCAGGTTCGATTCATGCCCAAGGCAAAAGAAAATTAAAAAAAAAAATAATTTTCAATTTCTTGTTGTCTATTTCCAAATTTCATTACCCTCAAAGTTCACTCAATTTTAAATAAGTACCAGCTTACTGGGAAAAAGAGCTTGGAAATACTGATTCGAGTCTACTTGTTGACAACTCTGATGGCTATTAACTCAATTATTATTAGATTGATCTAAAAATAGATCATTCTCTAAACCCAATCACGTAAAATAGCTTGCTTCTCCACCAATAACTCATTGGTTCGCCATTAACGTTAAATTGTAGGTGCACGCATGATAGTAATAAGTCTAAAAATCACTTCAGTGAAAGTATATAGACACGATTTTTCACGTAAAGAACATCAATCATTGTTCTTAATGCCATCGTAGAAGAATATACTATACGTACACCCTCTATACAAGTATACATGTACAGCAAATTGATATATACAAACAATATAAATACAACGAAAGTTTAAAAAAATAAAAAAATATATGAAAGCTATTCGTATATACATGCTTAGTATATTAGTTTATCTATCAAATTCATTTAAATTCAATTTTGAATTTTTTAAGTACATATTTTCAAATTTTCATCATACACATACACAATCATATAACATAATACGTAAATATATTAAAATTTAAAGAACACTTACATATATATACAATACATAATATATTTTTATAAGTACGTATCTACATATTATATACACATTTTTATTTTAACTACTTTTTTTTCTATACTTTTAGATAAAATACAGATGAGTTATGATGCGCACGCATTTCTATACAGTTCAAACGTACATATATATAATGTGTATAAAATGTAACTCTGAAATTATACACAATTTAATTTTTTTTTCTCCACATGCATATATATACATACATATCTACACAGAGAATAAAAAAAAAAATGAACTTTCCTTACTTTGAATAACAAACAAAAACAAAAACGAAATGAGATACATTCGGATGTTGTTCTTATTTTAAATAATTTGTCTTTTTTGTCAAACAATTTTTTTTTCATGTAGCGTATAGGTATACATTTTCTTCTTTTTTCATTATTATAACATATGCATAAAGAAATAAATTAAAATGTACATACATATCTACACACATATATAAGACAGGATATTTTAATATCTATCATAAATATTTAAAAAAAAAAAAAATAAAATAAAATGAATGTGTATCCATGTTTATAAGTGTGTATGATGGATGTGTATCTTTTTTACTTTTATTTTTTTTTTCTTTTGATATTATATACATATTAGAATAAAGAGAATGAAAAATAAAAGTAATTTTCTTTCTACGTGCATGAACATTTTCAATGTACATAAGTACATATTATTTATATAATTAATGTGTATGTACTTACTTACATAAAATATACATAGTTTAATGTGAAATCATATAATAGTATATATAAGTATATACAATTGTATGTCCTATATATCAGACGCAGCATCAAAAATGATTCTGTCTGAAGTGTATACTATTATGTACAAAATTTATTTAGACATATACTATACATATACATTCATATTATAAGTTGTAGAACATATAAAAGGGAAATTGAGGATAAACATTTTAAAAAAATGAAAAAAAAAAAAAAACATACATAACATATAAAAAACAATTTATATACATATATATATATATATATATATATATATATATATATATATATATATATATATGTATAACAGCTCTTATACTCATATATCTACGAGTGAAATTATATTTGTTCTATTGAAAAAACAAAGCAATATCCTCGTATATTTATATTTTCTTATAATAATAACGAATTTATATACTTTTCCTATATACTTACATATATACGTACTACATATGTAACATCATATCTAGAACAGAACATTATAAAAGACGGAAATCATTTATGATTTCTCTCTATCCTATTTCAATTCAATAAAAATTGCAAAAAAAAAAAATAATAAATAAATAAATAAAAATAATATAAAGGAAAAGAATCAAAAGAGATAAAACAAAAGACCAGAAAAAAAAAATCGGATAAAATAGAAAATGAAAACAGGAAAATCATTTTACTTTTAATTCAAACCTATATAATATTCTCTTTTATTTCATGAATAGTATAGATATAGTTATATATAATAGATATATACGCATAGATATAATTTATATACATACTTACGTATATACATAAATATACGAGATACGAGTATTTAAATTGTCTATATAGATAAAACAGACCATGTCTCTGCATTATAAATCACACGTGTACATATGTATGTACTATATAGTATATATAAATATGTACATTCACAATTCCGTAGGATAATATAGGTACATAAATACAACTTTATTTATATATACATCCATACATAGATATGTGTAAAGTATACGAGTATTAACATACTTGGATATTATATACGAATGTACTTTAAAACTGTATCTATATATAGTATGTTTATATAGTATCTATATATAGTATAGTATGTTAGATTAGATATATACCACATTATATGTATATATGTATACAAATAATATATAGTAAATGCATCCTTTTTGTTAAGATGAAAATCATTTTCGAAGAATATTTCCTCTCTCATCGTTGATTGAGATAACACAACAATAAAAATAAAAATATTATTTATACAGTGCGTATATACCTCTATACCATTATATTATAATAAAACAAATCATTTATTTTATCATTATTTTTCTTTTATACTATATATATCTATACGTATATAGTACATATGTATAGATTTTTCTATCATATAATTTTGTTGCTTTTCATTTTTTAACTTTAGTAACATTAATAGAAATATAAAATAAATTAAAATAAAGTATTTTCTTATTGCTGTCTAATTAACTAAATAATTATCTACATATATAATTTGATTAACACATTGCATTGACTATATAAAATTATAAATTTGAAAGCAACAATAAAAAAAGAAAAAAATTAGTTTTCAACAATAATAATTATTTAATGAAACGTTTTAATCGGAACAAAAGAAATGTTGATATTTAATTGCTAAAAAAGAAATAATAAAAGTTAAAAAATAAAAAAAGAATTAACAAAACTAAAATTTTTTTTAAAAAATGTCATAAGTAATTAAGTAATAAATTGTGTGAAAAAAAAAAGTTGTTATTTAAAATTATTTAAAATAATTTTTGTTTATGATAATATTACAATAAATGTAAAATTATAAAATTTGAAAACAAGAAAAAAAAATAATATGATAAATATTAACGAAATATTATAGTATATTACATTTATACAAATTATTGTTTTTTGTATGTAAATTATAAATTTGTTTTTTCATATGTTTTATTTTTGTTTGATATTCTAAAAAAAATAATAAAAATTTATAAGGTAAAAGATAAATTCTTTCGAATTAAATATATTTTATCAGCAAAGATATTCTAGTATCGAATAGTCTTCCTATAATATACATAACATATTATAGATACTATACTTAAATTATATATATTTTGTTATATTTATATAGTACAATACTAATATTATATATTTTCTATAAATTAAAAAGATAAATTTTTGAAGAATTTTTTTTTTTATTATTTATTTTAAACATTTTGCTTTTTGTAAAATAAAAATAAATTTATAAAATAATTTTAAAGCTAAAAATGTTCTAATATTCTCATATAGTTATAATTATGTATTTATGTATATGATAATAAAAGTGTGTTCATATTTTTTAATACTCGTATAAAGTGAAACCAAAAAATACAAAAAAAAAATAAATATAAAATAAACGAAACAAATTAAAATAAGGAAAACTTTTATCAAATCCAAGTAAGTTGTATTTCATTTAAAAAAATTATAAATAAATATTAAATAAAATGTAGAAATAGATATATTTTTTATTTTATTATATTATATGGTATATATACATTATATATAATTTTTTCTAAATGTCCTTGTAGAATAGGTGTGTGCTTGATTACTCGATATTAAAAAAAAAAAAAAAATAATTAAAACTAAACCTCAAAGTGAAACTAAATATTATATTTCTCATTTCATTACGTATATTATATTAATAGCGATTATAATAATAATAGAAAATTTACGTGCGCATATATGTACATACTCGTATATACGGATATTAAACACGTACTCAACACGCGATTAAATCTTAGTACATATGTACATACAAATAGTACATGTACATTTATAATTATTATTATTAGCGACACCTTTTCATTATCTTTATTATTATTTTTCATGTTTTATAACCTTTGAAATTAATTTAACTTGAGTATTAATTAAAATTGAAATATGTACATGAAAAACAAGAGCTAGAATATAAGTAAAATGATTAAAAAAAAATAAATGTAGAAATACATAAATATAGAAGAAACTATAAGAAGGACATTTTTTAACCTTAAAAGTTTTCGTTGTTAATTAAACTTTTGAAAATTTCTTTTTGAATTTTTTTTTTTTACAATTTATATTTGGCCTTGGTTTTATCCTCTCTTGTTTGTTTTTTTTTTTTTGCTTTTTTTTTAATTAACTATTAACACTTTTGTGGATTATCATATTTGAAAATTATCTGGAATATATGAAAATCGTTTATAATATAATTTCATTTTTATTTTAAATTTTTTTTACAAAATTTCAGAGTTATCGAAAAAACTTTCAAAATGATGAATACAATAATATCGTATAATCATCATGAAAGCTAAAATATGCACATACATGGATAAAAGAATGCGTTACATATAATTCAAAATTGAAAAATAGAAATTTTAATAAATTTTTTTCTTTTAACAAAATTGATTTATTGATAACATTTTAAACAAAATCAGGCCAGGCAAATGAAGTGAAACGAGATAAATAAAGCATAACGAAGAAGGTATTACTTATATTGTCGTCATAACGGTTAATATTTTTTTTTTTTGAAATTCAAATAAAAACCAATAAAAATAAAATAAAAATTAGAAAGGCAAAAACAAAAATAAAAAAATCAGAAATTTTTTAACAAAAATTATTTTTCAAGGAGTCATGTCATGGGAGAGTATCGCATCAAGAGATCTTCTTAGGTAATAATCTAGAAGAAAAAACCAAAGACATTATTTGAAAATTTATTTTTTTTATTCCTTTTGTAAAATAGCATACCCCATAGTCATAATTTATCAGCCACACATTTATTAGCTTCTCCAGATGGTTCAAGACATCCTTTGGACAATTCGACTGGTAAAAAAATTATTTTATTGAATTAATTTAATAATTTTAATGCTTTGAAAAAAAAAAAAAACAATGTCCCTAATTTCAGATGTCTGTCAGCATGATGACAGCTATTCTAGATTGGCAGGATACGGGTCAAGCCCTGATGGCACATCAATATGGGCAAGACATGGTCTGGGTAGAACACGTAATTCAGTTTTGGACTGCTTTTTGGCGTGTCAACGGAGTATCAAACAATACTTGGCTAAAAGAAAGGTTATTTGATATAATTTAATAAAATTTTTTTAATTAAATCGAAAGCCATTTGATATTGATTCGTAAATAAATATTTGCAGATTGAACGTGGTCTTCGGTTATATGAGCAACATAATCAAAATGCAGCTGTACGAACTTGGCGTAGCGCATTAAAAGCGACAAATAAACGTGAAGATCGATTCACATTACTGGGTTATTTATATCAAGCGCATATGGATTGGGGGAAGTATCGTGAAGCAATCGAATTCGGTCATCGACAACTAGGAATATCTGAAGAATTAGATTCACCGACAATGCGTGCTGAAGCCTATTTAAATTTAGCGAGAGCACATGAAAGATTAGGTGGTTTAGAAAGAGCTTTAAGCTATGCTAGACATTCACTTTACAACGAATGTGGATCTCAATGTCGTACCGGTGGATTAGTACATTTGACTGTGGCACATGTATATTTAGAAATGGGAGGTTTCTCAAGAGCATTAGAAGGACTTCAAGGTGCACATAAAATTGCTACATCTATAGGCGACCCATCTTTAGAACTTCAAGTATATGTTGCTTTATCTGAACTTTTCGGTCGGTTACAAGATAATGATAAAAGCGCCAAATATGCATCGAAAGCATATGATTTATCTAGATCACTACAACTTGGTGATCTAAATTCATCACATCATCGAGCGGCTCTGCTACGTATGGCAGCAGCGCTTCGAAAACAAGGTGACTTAGGTGATGCACACGATTACTGTACGGTGAGACAATATCAACATTTTCTTTTTGAATTTACATTTGTAAAACACAATTGAATTAATTTGTTTTTAGGAAGCTACTAGATTATCATTGATTTCCGGAGATCAAGCAACCTATACGCGTAGCATACGAGTTATGGGCGATATTTACAGGAAAAAGCTTGACATTGATGTAAAAAATTTAAAAAACTTTTTTATCGATAAAATTTAAACTGAACTTTCTTTAAATTTCTCCTGGATATTTTCAATTTTAGAGAGCCTTTCGCAATTATGAGCAAGCGATGGGGACTGCTGCTGCACTTGGTGATCGAATGGCACAAATGGAAGCAATGGATGGTGCTGCTAGATGCCTAGAGGCATTAAGACTTCAACAGAAAATATGCAATTGTCGTCCATTAGAATTTAATACTCGTCTTCTTGAAGTTGCTAGTTCTGTAGGAGCTAAAGTACGAAAAAAACCAATTAAAATTATTCAAATTTGATTTTTCTTATTCTATTTCATTACTTAATTGTTTTTCTTATCTTTGATTTAGCTTTTAATGCGAAAAATACGAAGTCGTTTAGCACTTATTTATCGAGCATTAGGTGATGAGGAACAATATAAAACACATTCACGTCTAGCATCACAAACGGAACAAGCTTTAGGTCTTATTTGTGGAGCATGTGGTGAAACATTTGGTATTGAAGCTGATTCCTTAGAAGCCTTACCTTGTGCACATATTCTTCACGCCAGGTAAATACTTAAATTTATGTTATATAGTTAACCAACTGAAAAATATTTCTATTTATCATTCATTGAATTACTTTTAGATGTGCTCATGAAATAATGAGACGTCGAGATAAAATGTCTTCACGGGCTTGTCCAGCTTGTAATAAAGTTTTGAGTTCAAGACTTCATTTGTGCGGTGAAGCAACATCAGCATTTAATCACAGTGGAAATAATACTGGCGGCAATAATAGTGGAATCAATAATGATGGAATAAAAGTGAATGGAACAAACAGAAATTCAGGTACATACTAATAAACACACATAAAAAATTTTTTGAAAAATTTATTACAATAAACCAAACTGAAATTGATCCTAATTGACATTAAAAAATAACAGTATTAATTATTATTATTATACATTTACAGTTCCAACCATTGATAATGTATTACTTTTAAATAATTCACCACGACCTATGTATCGAAGTAATTTATCGTTAGCATCACTTAGTTTAAGGGCATCAAGTCTAACAATCGATAGTGAATGTCATGCCACATCATCAGTTTAAAATAATAAATTAATAAATAAAATCTACACGACTATATCTATGTACATATGAAATATGTACGATACATAGCTATATAATATATATACAAAAAAAAAAAAAAATTAATAAATAAATAATAAAATAAAAATAAATAAATAACGACTACAAATTTTTTTAAATTTTTTAATAATTTTTGTAAAACTTTTAATTTGTTTTTCATGAATACCTAATTATTGTTTTCTGCTTTCATTAATTTTATTTAAAAAAAAAATAAAATTGTAAATGTGTAAATTTTTTTCTATGTATTGTTATTGTTATTATCTATATACTATATATACATATACATATATACATACGTAAAACTGAATTTAACTAGACTGATTAAAAAACAAAAAGAAATTTATAATTTTATAAAAATACTATATAATTGTTGCTAATTAGGTATGTAATATGTTGTACATTATACATATATACATAAGTACACAGAGAGTACATATAAAAACTTTGTTAAATTATTTTTTTAAAATTAATTTCTTTTTTAAAATTTATAACTTCTAAAATTTATCATAAACAAAACAAAAAAAAAATTAAAACAAACAAGAACAAAAAAACGAAACGAAACAAATACAAATTTAAATTACAAATTACACTATACTTTAAGGAGCAAAAAAAAATGAGAAAAAAAAACAAGAAAAACAAAACAAAGTATTATGTTAACTTTATAAATTTAATCACATAAATATTAAAAAGATCGAAAATTATGCATGTAGATCACCAACAACAACAACAAACATACGATCAGTTTAATTTTTGATACAAAATATCTGATATATTTCTATTTATTACTATGTACTTATTTTATATAGATTAGAAATTATAACAGTATATAATTATATGAATATACACGCGACGCGGTCTAATAAAAAATAAAATATAGTTGACAATTAAAAAAAAAACAAAAAAAAAAATTAAAAATTACATGAATGGAGTAGATAACATTATTCAATATTAAAAGATATACTCGTATCAGAAGAAAAACAAAATACGAGAAAATACAAAAAATAAATCAAAATTTTAAAAAAGATTTAAAAGCAATATGCGGAAAGCACATCATGACAACAAAATAAGAATATATAATTCTCATTTTACTATAAACTTTATATGAATATGAGTATATTTTAAACTGCAATAAAATTGAAATTTAATCTAAATTAATTTTACTATACTTTTTGCATAACACCTATAATAATATATAAAATACGCCAGAAATAAAAACAAAAAAACGAAAACGAAACACAACAATTTTAAAATGAAATATTTAAAAAAAAAAGCAAAAATGTTTATCTTCACCATTAAATAAAAATTATATTTAAAAAAAAAAAACATAAATAAATTGATGAATTAAAATTTTTAAAATTAAACTCCGAATTAAATTGAAAAATCCTTATATACAAATTATAAATCAAATAGGAAAACTATATATATAAAATAGCAAACATATTTATGAAATTAAAAAAAATATATATTATATAAAATTTTTGACTAAATTATAAGCTAAATACATTTAAGGAGGGATCTAGCTAAATTATTGGCAATGAATGGTCGTCTTTCACGTATTTTCGTGTTTTTGAAATATAAAACTAAAACAATATAGAGAATTTAAATGGAGTATAGGTTGCATATGTTTTAGTTTGGAAACATATAGGCTAGGACTTTGATTTAAAAATAACCGGGAATGTTGTCAACAATTGCAGTCTAGGTAAATCCTTTTAAAAATAATAACCAAAAATAAACTGAAAACAAAAATATAATAAACAAAACAATTAAAATTTCGTCAATAAATCAAAACTATTAAAAACGAATACAATATTTAAAAACAAAAAATTCAAATAATTATAGAAAAAAAAAATTTAACTAGAATTTAATATTGAGAAAAAAAATACATATACATACATATGCATATACACAATACAGAAAGAGATTATTTATTTGAAGTTAGAAACTATATACAAATCAATATACTTATATATATATATGTATCTGAAAGGAAACCCAGAAAGAAGATAAAATATATTTAATATATAAATTATAAAATATTATATATATATATATATATATATATATATATATATATATATATAGTATATTACATTACTTTTAACAGATAAAATATTTGCCAAAAAATATAAAAAATATAAATAAATAAAAACATTTATATATACACTTACATACATACCTTATAAAAATAATAAATATAATACGAGTATGGAAACTTTAGCTTTTAGTATGGAAACAACTCAACCGAACAAATATGTACATGAACTTCAATATATAAAGCATACAAAAAAAATTTAACAGATATAAACAAACGACAAGAGAATAATATTCATATATGTACATAATATAAAATATATTTAAAAAAAAAATAAATAAATACAAAAAAACAGAAAATATATACACAAATATTTAAAAATAAACAAAATAATAAAGATAAAAATATTTAGTATTTATGTTTATTAGACAGAACAACAAAATAAAAATATAAACATGAGAAAAAAAAAAACAAATTAATTATATACATATGTATATATAAATATGTATATAATTATATATAACTATACAATTACAGTTGTTATTTCCACGCACCTGCTGTGATAGTGTAAAGAATAACTGAATTATATTTTTAACATTTAATATATACCTTTATATATATATATATATACGTACATATATGCATATGTAAAAAAAGATATTAACATGATACATACATATAATAATAATAAATTAAATCACAACAAAATATTATTAAATGCGAAACGAAGAAAGTGGAATAAAATCAAAAACCTAAAAAAAAAAAGCAGATTTCACACAAATCTTAAGCAATCTTACAATATCATCCATGAATAAAATTAATTTAAAAAAAAAAAATGAAAATATAAAATTTTTAAAAAAATAATAATAAAAATGAACGTAATTGTTGTGCATTTTACTTTTAAAAATATTACCACAAAAAAAAATGAAACAAATAACATGTATATGTGTAAAAAATTATTGTTAAATTTTATGAAAATTATAAAAAAAAAAAAAAACGAAAGGAAAACACATAAGAATCAAATCAATAATACTCAATAAAAAAATATAATTTGATCAAAATTAAAAACAAAAAAAAATAAATAAATAAATTAAAACCACAATAAATTTAAATTAAATTAGAAGAGATAAACTTTCCTTTATTCCACATAAATAAATAAATATTTTAAAAAAAGAATCCTTTAAAAATTTATTAAAATTATTACTTCTTCTACTCATATATAAATAATATGAATTATATATGTACATGTATATGTATTGACAAATAAAAAATAATTCTAGAGAGTCAATATGATAAATACATATTATAACGAAATTTCAATTAATGAATAAAAGTAAGAATAAAAAAAAACAAATATTTAATAAAACATTTATATTTATGTATGTTTACAATACATGCATAAATATTTAATAATCAATAACAATAGTATAAAAATATATGAATTTAACTAAAACGAAAAAAAAAATAAGTAATATACAATTCAACGATTTCAATTAACAGAAAATACATGTCACAAAAACTAGACGAAAAAAAAAAAGAGAAAAATAAAACGAAAATAAAATTATTTAAAATATTTACAAACATACACACACACACACACTTAAAATAACATTAAAATTTGAATAGAAAAATATATTAACATATATATTTATATAAAAAAGTAAAAGACAAAATACTGAAAAAATATTATAAACAATAATAAAAAAAAAAAAAGAAAAAATATAATTTTGAAAAAATAAGAGAATTATGAAACTTCAATTCAATTATTAGTACACAATAAATGAATATTAAATGCGATTTTCACATTTTACTGCAAATAAAAATAAAACAACTAAAAAACAGAAATAAAACAAAAAAAAATATTGAAACAAAAATAAAACAAAACACATACTCTAATTTATTCATATTAAATGGATACATATGTATAATTGTGTATTCATGTGTATGTGATAAGAAAATTCATAAATTAAAAAACATAAAATATAGTAGACAAATAAATAAAAATAAAATGAATAAACTATTAATAGAGCACCGATATATGTATCACTAGTATATATATACGTATATATATATATATATATACTGATTAACTAATTTTTAAAACAGAGAGAAAAAAAAACAAAAACAAAAAAAAAATATTTTAAACATAAAAATTATTAATTATATATTATTATTGAAACAACTAAAGAATTAAAAAACAAAAACAAATAGCATGAACAACAAAAATAACAAAACAAAAAACAGAATTATAACAAACAAAATAAAAACATAAAATAAAATTTAAAAAAAATATATAAATTATTCATATACATATAAGACGAATGTATTTTCTTTTATTGAGTTTATTTTTTTAAATTTTTTTTTTCTAAATTTTCATAAAAACTCTTTGTGATCGAAATAATAATCTTATTAATATAATGTACCTATGTACAAAAAAATATAAAAAACAATTTTAAATTACATGCAATTATACACACACACATACACGCAATACTCCTAATAAACATTAATATACATTATCCAAATACTATACACAATTAAAAAAATATTACAAAAAAAAAATATAAAATCAAAATTAACAAATAAAAAATTAAATAAACTTAAATTATACAGAACAACATTTTAAAATAGAAAAACACATAAATAAAATGTGAAATCTATAAGTAACTATTTTTTTAAAAAATGAAACTACACTATATAAGCAAATAAAAATGTATATGTGTATATATTTTGTTGGTTTTTATATAATTACATTCTATCATCATATATTTTGTTATTATATTTATATATGTATATGTACAGAAATTTATTACATGATTCTTCATCAAAATATACAGGTATATACTATACTTATTTTTTTCTTGAATAATTTGAAAATACATAATGGTCTAAAAACTAAAAGAATTTAAAAAAAAAAACTTTTTTGTATATTTTAATTTGTTTAAATTTTGTTTTATTTACATTATATACTTTTTTAATAAAAAAATAAATATAATAAATGTATATTGAACAAAATTTTTCCGAATTTACAGAATTTTTTTTTTTTTCAAATTTTTTTTTATTTTCTAAAAAATATATAAAATAAAAATTAAAAAATATATTAAAAAAATACACTGAACATTTTTAAAAAACTTATCATTCACACACTAAAATCTGTACTAATTTTATTTATACATATGTGCCAAAATGAAAAAAAAAAAAAGAAAAATGAAATTAAAATAAAAAACAATTACTATATTGAATAAAATAATTAAAATAAAAATAAAGCAAAAAAAAAAAAACATAGGATGATGAAAATTTGTAAAAGTGAATTCCTCAAGAATATTGTTCAAAATGAGATAAACATATTTATATAAATATATTGTGTAGATAAAACG
The DNA here is from genome assembly GCA_951394055.1 of Villa cingulata. Lineage (NCBI taxonomy): Eukaryota > Metazoa > Arthropoda > Insecta > Diptera > Bombyliidae > Villa > Villa cingulata. The sequence goes on from OX596017.1 coordinate 57,577,882, forward strand.
ATAAAAAAATAAATTATAAAAAATTACACAAAATAAACTATATTTAAAATGAATGAAAACAAAAACGAATATAAAAATATATATAAATTGAATTAATTATTATAATTAATGACTATACATATGTATATTAGATAAAAATGAAATGTGTTAAAATGTTATGAATTTATTTTAATAAAAAAAAATAAATAAAAAATAAAATAAAATGCAAAATCTAAAATAAAATCAATAAATAATAATAAAAATGAATACTCGTATGTTATGAAACCGAAAGAAAACTGCCAAATATGTCACATATTTACATAATATTATACATACTTATCTATTTATTTACTTGCCGATAAAACAAATAAAACTATATGATCACCAGAAACATGGTATAAAGAAGACATGGAATTAGATAAAGTCTTCTTCACAGTATGACCGGAAGTAGAACTCGAACTAAAAATTACAATTTGTCCTCAATTCACATGCACAAATCATCTGTGAGCATATAAAATAGTGATCAAACGTTGACAAAGGTACGTTTTTACAAACACAGATTGTACAATTAACAAATTTATTAGAATATCCTTAAAACTTTAATACCACTACCCTGCCACTATCAAAATTTATTATTTATCAGCACAAGGTAATATCACAATTCGTACGTTGAATTGCATTACATATTGAATGAAAGTTGCTGCGTTGCATTCGTTATGCCTGTGAAATATTGATTCGAATATATTACAATGAGATACTTTACCAAAGTTGAAAACAATCTTTTTTAACTTTATGCCTTTAACTTACATGTAGCTACGTAAAATGTTGAACATTATTTTCATTATCTTTGTAATTTTCTAGATCTTGGGACCCCCTCCCCCCAATTCGATTTGACAAACTGTAGGTCGAAGAATGAAAAAAGTACGAAATGACAGAGGAAAGTCGAATGCATCATGTCAAATAGCAAAAACAAAAATAGATGCCGCAGAAGAAAAAAAAAATATCGCCTTTATCACCTTCAATTTAACATGTAAAAGATTAAAAATTGGTTATTTTATACGTTATATCTGTATCGACCATTTAATTCATTCAACATTTCAACATGCCATTTGTAAATTTCGATATTATTTTGCATAATTTTTAGCATTTTAGTAGCTGAAAATAATAGCATGAACAGACCATCATTATTACCATCGATATCGGAGATTTTCTTAAATAAATAAACATTTTTTTTTTTAGAATATTAAATATCTTTATTTCTTATATAATTTTTTTGTTTTTTTTTTTAATTTTTTTTCTTTGTGTTTTTTCTCATTTTTTTTTTTCTTGTTATTTTATCTTTTGTTGTTGTCTTTGTTTTGTTGCACAGAAATATATCTAACTCTAAGAGTATTAAATATTACTATAGTCATTTATTTATTTATTTTTTTCCATTTTATTTTATATATTATATGATATAATATATAGCTCTTTTCTTTTTTGTATATTTATTAAATTTTTGTTTGTTTGTTTATTTTTCATTTCATTTTATACATTTTGTTTATTTTTGTCTGATTTAGTCTATTTTAAAGTTTTTTTTTTTTGTTATTCTTTTACTGAATGTAATGTATGTTATTTATATATATACATATATATATATATATAAATATGTATATATATGTATATATACATTGAAAGCAAAGCTATATAATATTTTAATATAATATTAAATAAAAATTTTTACAAGCATAATTTTTTCTTATGTTTTGCTTATATTTTTTTTGTTTTTTTTTTATTTTATTTTTATTTTCAATTTGTTTTCTTCTTTATAGTTGTAATTCCTTTGAAATGAAAAAAAAAATTTTACAATATTGATATTAATTTTTTTTTTCTAAATTTTATATTAATGTACAGCAAACATTTTCAAATTTTCTATTTCATTTCATATTTTTTTAAATATTTTTTTTTGTGTGTTTTTTATTTTGACTCTATACAAATTACAAATTAATATTTAAATGATTATGATTATACATATACATATAATTTTTTTTTTTTGTGTTTATTAATTAATTTTTATTTATTTTTCTTTGTTTCTCTACATGTTTTATTATCATTATTTATGTTGTAGGTATATATATATATTTTATTTTAATATTTTCCTTTTTTTTGTTTTTGTGATTTTTTTTTGCATTATTTTCCTTTTTTTTTTATTTATTTAAAAATTAAAATTAAGGCAAACACAAATATCATTCCCTAGTCTCAAGTATGTATAATAATTATTTTCTACAAGTTTTATTTCAATTTTTTTTTGTTTTTTTTTTTTACATTTTAAATTGATTCTTTTCTCTTTCATTTTTTTTTTTTGTTCTTCTTGTTATTTCTGTTATTATTATTTCATTTAAGTTTTCTCATTACGTTAAAATTGAATTCAATCATTTCAATTATTTTATTTTTTTTTTTTCACAAATTATTTTGTTCAAATTATTTGAATTTATTTTTTACTTTTCTTTGAATTTGAATTTTCATTACAAAAAGAAAAAAATCATCTTCCAATTGCAATTTGATTTTTATATAAATTTAAGGTTTTTTTTTTACCAATAACTGAAAATTTGAAATTCAGAAAAATATTTTTAAAAAACAAATCATTTTGTAATACATACATGTACATACTTTTAATTTATATTAGATAATTACTAGTATCTGCTTAAATTTATTGTCATATTTACTTTCAATCTCATATTGTACGATAATAACAACAAATCTACACTAAAAAATACGTTTTGTTTTATTTATTTCGATATTTATTTATTTTTTTTTTTTTTCAATTTGAATTTTTATATTAAAGTTCATACGTATATCAAAAATTTTCTTGTATTTTTGTATATATTAATTGTATTAAAAAAAAAATATTGCCAATTTAAAATACATACATGTATGTATGTATGTAGTTAAAAAGTTTGATATTTAGTGTGAATGTTTTCAAATCATCACATAATTTTTGTGTGTTGATTTATTACTTTTATTTTATACTAACAAAATTGAATATCAAACAAAAATATATAAAATTTTATTTTAGAATTTTTATTTATGAAAAATTTTTAATAAAATAATTAATTTTAAAAAATATTTCATTTAAATAGATCGGCAAATTTATTGAAAAATAAATAGCAAAAAAAAAGTACAAGAATATTTTTTTCATTTTTTTAACTGAATATTTTTTTCAATACAAATACTATGTATGTACATTGTATATGTTACATAAATGTATTATGTGTATGTATGTGTGTGTTCAGTAATAATAATAATAATAATAATAATAATAATAATAATAATGTATTATGTATTAATGATTTTTAATTGTTTTTTTATTGTCAAAAAAAAGCACATTGTTTTGCATTAAATTTTTTATTATTACTTAGATTTTTTTTTTAATTTTTATTGCGAACATGCATATATTTTATATGTAATACTACTGACAGACAAATTGAATGTTGAAACTATATATTACATAATATTATGTAGTATAGAAAATTGATTAAAGTTCGCCTAAATAATTACATACATATAAATAATTATTATTGTATACAATAAAAAGACAATTCCATTTTATATTATTTTATTAAATATATATTTATATAAGTACATAATATATTTTATAATATAAATATGTAAATGTAATTTTTTTTTAGAATACTATAATCAATTATCTACACCACAAATAATACGTACGTACATAGTATCAAGAATATACACGTCTGTCATTGATGTATAATAAGTGCTTTATAATTATATAAGTATTTGATATTGTATCTGATCAATTATTATCAAATTGACGTAATTTTCATTATTCATAATACATATTTAATATAAAATGTGATATGTAAAGATATGGAGAAAATAATAATTGTGACAATTTAAAAAAAAAAAAAAAGAAAAAAAAAAAATCAAATTAAATGAATACGAAGGAAATACGAAATGTTTTTTTTTTTTTTTATATTTATCACACTTGATTCTGCTAGTAAAAACGAACGTCAATAAAAATCAAATTGAAAACGAACAAATATCTAGTTAAATGAATTTATTTTATATTATTATTAATATAAAACAAATAATAATTAATAAAAATATGTATACATACATACTTATATTCTTCTAAGAATGAATATGATATACAACATGTAATTAAATATTTCATATCAAATAATTTTTGATTTATTGAAATATTTCATATTGTGTATCATTATCAATAAATTTTATTATTCATGCCATTATTAATGTATAATGTTTTAAAAACAAAATGAAGAACAACACAAGAAAAAATTTACAAAAAAAAAAAAAAAAAAAAAATGGGAAATAACGAAAAAAAACAGCCAAATTCTTTAATTAGATTTCAAAAAATTTTATAACTACGTGCTTATATACCTATACATATAATGTGTATAATATTTAGTAAATATATGTGTATTATTTTTCAAAATAAAAATATTTGGAAAAAAAAAATTATTCCAAAAATTAATTATATATACATATGTACATATTTAAATAAGAAAAATAATGAAATACAGTATATATTATGAGAATAAACGGACGGATATTTTGTTTAAGAAAAAAATAAAGAAAAACACTTCAAAGTAAATTAGATGAACATAAATGTGTAAATAAATCAAAATTATGAATATAATATTACAAATAAAATAGCACAAATCATTATATATATATATATATATATATATATATACATTTATATACGTACATACATAAGGTACGTGTACACATATACATATGGCTAATTATAATAAAATATCAAACTTCATTTTTTTCCGAATCTGAGAAGAAAAAAACAGATATTCCAAAATATTTATTTTAATTATAAGATAGGGCCTGGTCAAAAACGTCAAATTTTATGCTTTGCAGAATGCAGTAGTATGCTGTTCAAAAACAATTATTTTTATTAAAACAATTATTTTTATTCTTTTTTGCATGCTGCTACTGCATGCACTGTTACTATGCGCTCATGCGGTCAAAATTTTAATGTTTTTGACCAGACTCATAATATGCATCGTTTTTTTTTTGTTTTGCAATTTTCTCAAGATAGTTTTGAAAAATCGAAAATTCGAAATAAAAATCATATTGATTTTGAAAAATGTATGTCGCCAATAGTTTTGTAAATTCAATTTAAAGTCTATAAAATCACAATTATTTTTCTAAATTATTGAATGAAATGTGAATTTGTTACTTATGGAACTAATTAATAAAAATCATTTAAATTTACTGTTTGAAATATTGAAGAAATGTAGAATTTTTATTAAGATGTCAATTTGGTCTAATTTCTTCGAGTATGTCGCCAACGGACTTTTTATATCTTTTTCGATTAAAAGACTTTTGACCAAAGGATTCATAAGTACTTCTAATTTGAAATGTTTAAAAAAATTTTAAATAATTAAAGGGATACTATTGAGTTATAACTTGTTCTTTATCTTCAAATGGTATGTCGCCAATTTTAGAATTAACCATATGTATGTATAATATATATATATATATGTATGTATTAAAATGAAATTCAGAAAATTAAAATTTATTTCTTTTATGCTTTTTTTTTTCATTAATTTGTGAAAAGTATGAAATTGTGTGTTTTTTTTTAATTTTTGCTTCAGTATATCCATCTATTTATTTACAAATATACATAACATATACATACATACATTTTAAACAATAAAAGTATATATGTATATTTATTTATGTATGTATATTGTTGTGTGTATGCGTAGAGCTTTATTAAATTTTTTTATTTTTTATTCGAATTTCATATTTTTCTGGTTTTTTTTTTTATTTTGTATTTTAATTTCTATGTATGTATTAATACATAAAAATTAACTTAAATTTAATTTAAAATTTTTTTTTATTTTTTATAATTTCAATATTTTATTTTTGTAATTTGTTTGTTTTTTTTTTTTAATTTCATTTTCAATTTATCATATTTTAATGTGATTTGTTATATTATTTTTAGTTACATTTTTAAAAACATCAGATACAAATGTTTTTTTTTATTTTTTATTTTATTTTCATTTTATTTTTTTTTTGTTCTATTTCAATATTTTATTTAGTATTATTTTTTTAAATATGTAATTGTTCTAAAAAAAAAAAAACAAAAACAAACCTTCAATTAAATCAACATTTTACATATTTTGTTTTTATTTTTGTATTATTTTAGTGAATTTGTTGTATTTTTGGTCACATTTTTAGAAAAAAAAAGTTATTTTTTTAACTCTCTTTATCACCATTTTTTATGCAAGTATATTTCTTGCAATTGTATTAATCGGTTTGTTTCTATTTAATTATCTATACTCTAAATAATCTTATATATCATATGATTATTATAGTGCGATTTCATGTATACATTCATATATACATACCTACGTTTATTTTTTGTTTTCTTTTTTCTTTCTTTTCAGTTTAAAAACTAAAAATTATATTCTAATTCATATCGCTAATTTCTATGTTATTATATTGTGTTTTTACATCAAGACATTTCAAATAATTCATTTTGTTTATTTTCATTTATTTATTTGCTTGTCAATGTATTGATATAATTCATACTTTATATTTTTTGTCTTTTCATTGTTTTATTAAACTCAATTCTTATTAGTCAATATTTGTAATATATGTATATTAATTTTATTTGATTTTTTTCATTTATTTATTTATGCTTCAATTGATTTTATTTTTTACTATTTTAAGTAATATTGTTCTAAATTATAAATATAAAGAATTCTATTTATTTCTACTTTGTTTTATTATATTAATTTATTTATTTAATTTCATTTTATAAACTACTTATTCTAATTTTTTTTTTCATTACATATTGTTTTATTTTATTTTGTTTTTTTTTTTTTTTATTTCTCGAATATATAATATCTATAATATTTTTTTTTATAATTTTAAACATAAATAAAGGGCGGGCTTTGACCGCAAGGCAAAGTATTGTTTTTTTTTCTTATTTTCATTTTTTATTTATTTATATAATTTTCTATCGTGTTTTTGTTAAAGTATTTTATTTTATTCTGTTTTTCTTATTTTGTTTTTTGTGTTATTGTTGGATGTTTGTTTGTTTGAATTTTTCTGTATGTAACATTAAAAGTTTCAAATTTTTAGTTGTTTTTTTTTTCTATTTTTTTTTTTTTTTAAATATCGACTGTTTTATATTTTGTGTTTATATTTACATTGATGAATATTATTATTTTTTTATAGTATTTTTTCTGTATTTATATATACATAAGTATATATATATATATATATGTATGTATATAAATATTTTTTTTGTGTTATGAAACATATTTTATTTTTTCTTGGATACTGTACGTATAAAAATGTCATGTATATATATTCCATCTGAAGGACGCTTCATAAATTTTAAATTATAATTTTTTATGTTGTTTTTAACTTTCTATAAGTTGTTATATTATTTATAACTTTCTTTTGGCTTTTTAAAAAAATTATTATTCGTGGTTCTTTATTTTTCATATGTTACATTACACAGTGTAATCAATATATTATCATTCAGTTGCTTTTTTTTTGTAATGTACAAAACTATACAATGAGTGAGGGTGAATATTCATACTACTATGAAGATAGTCATTTAAATTTTTTATAATAATTTCATACATGAATTTCTAAATTTTTGTTTTGTTGTTGTTATTTTTGTTAGATTTATATGTTAATACACATACAGAACATTAGAAATGATTGCAATAATAAAAAATTTTTATATTCAAAGTTGATTGATTTAATTTTCACACAATATACAAATATTATGTATTGTGTGAATAATAATTTTGAAAAATTAAAATCTAACATATCATGTATGCAAATATAAAATTTACGTATAGTGTCACTACTATATACAATCAGTGTATTACAGAATGATGGAAAAATTTGATTAACAACAAAAAAAAAATTGATTACCAAATATGCCAACATATAAGTTTAAAACACAAAATAAAAGTTTAATTATTATGTCAGTTTTCTTTATTTCCTTTTTTATTTTACTTATATATTTATTTTTTTATTTTATTGTTTATACTATATAATTACATATATGTATAATAATGTAAGCAATATACATACGTTACAAAGTCACGTCAAAGTATTATTAATTACATAGACGATTGCCAAATCACGCCGTATTGAACTAATAATAATTAATTAATCCTTCAAATTAGGAATCAAAATAAATATGGTTATGTTAAGAATATGTAAATGTATATAGGTATTTTTTGATTTTGAAATAGGTAAATAAATTTATACATAAAATGCATAAATTATAACTAAAAAATATATAATTATGTATATAATAAATAAATGTTATTTAAATTCAAATTTGTTGTAAATTAAATTAAAAAATATTGTTTAAATAAATACTAATAATATATCAACTGAAATATATAAATGAGATCAAATTAAAAATAAATTAAAAAAAATTTTTGTAAAAATACTGATCTGTTTATTTTATTTCAGTTCATTTTTATATATTTTTTATTTTATTTTTAAATATGTATTCTAAATTTTTTTATTATATTTTAAAATAATTTGAACTTTACCATATTAAAATTTATGTAGTAATTTATGTCATTTTTCCAAAAAAAAAAAAAAAAAAGAAAAAAAAAAAACATAAATAATAAAATAAATGAAATAAATTAAATAAATTAAATAAATAAGTATTGATAATATATCACTGAAATTTATAAATTAATCTAATTAAAAATAAATTTTAAAAAAATTTTGTAAATACATATATTGATTGTTTTTATTTTATTTCAGTTCTTTTTTTATATATTTTAAAATAATTTGCACAATCATATTAAAATTTATGTGGAAATTCATGTCATTTTTCCAAAAAAGAAAAAAACACAAATGAATAAATAAAATTTATGAAAAAAAAAAAAATAAATAAATAAATTAAATTAAAGAATAAAAAATTTCATATTTTTTTGGCTAAAATAATTGTTTTGTATTCACCTATATTTTAAATTCAAGTAGGTATTTCTTGTTATTCTTTAGACTAGATCAAATAATAGGAAAAATAAATATATTTTAATAGTACAATACATTTGGAATGTATCATAAATCTGGAATGATAATATTTTATCTTTAAATAAAACTAATATATGAATTATATAAAATAAAAAATATAAAATATAAAATAAAATAAAATATGAATTAATGAATAAAATAAATAAAATCTATGAAAAAAAATAAATAATCGATGTAAATAAAATATTAATTTAATATAACAATATAACGAAAAAATAAATAAATAAGATAAGAATTAAAAAATATATATATAAATAAATAATAATCTATCTATATATTTAATAATGTATACTATATTAATTATTATTTTTAACTCTTTTTCTATCTCTCTCTATATCTTTCTCTCTTATCGAAAAAAAAAAAACAAAATGTATTTATTGTATATATGTCTGTGTGTTCCTTTCAATGGTTTTCATTTAATAGCAATAAACAGGATTTAAAGCAATTTCTCACAAAGTCAATAAATGTTGATCGTTAATTCTTTTGCCATGTTGTTGCTGCTGCTGCTGATGATGATGAAGGTGATGATGATGATTTTGACGAATATCATTATCATTATGGGAATGATGTTGCTGTTGTTGATGAAGTAAAATATCCTGATTATGATTATGTGAATTATTTTGATGGTGCAAATTATTACTATTACTATGACTATTACTATTTGCATTATTATTATTATTATTATTATTATTATTATTATTATTATTATTATTATTATTATTATTATTAGTACTACTGCAATTACGATTGCGAAAATTTAGATTGCTATTGACATTGCTTTGGTTTTGACTAACAATGACATTTGTTGTTGATATCAATGATGAGCGTGTTATTATAATTGATGAAGATAAATCATCATTATCATTATGATCTAAAACACCGATGTCATTATCATCATCATCATCATCATCATCTCGGCTATCAGTAAAATCAGTTGGATTGTTATCATCATCATCTTCAGTATCATAATTTGTAATACAGTTTTTATGTGTAAAACTGTCTCTATTATTATTACTATTGCTATCATTATTATTGTTATTATTATTGTTGTTGTTATTGTTATTGTTATTGTTATAAATACTTATAATTTTGCTATTATTATTATTTTTTAAATGATTATTCCTGTCATTACAACGCTGATGGAGCTGTTGTTGGTGCTGCTGTTGCTGATATTGATGGTTGTCGTTTTTCTCATTATTCAAATATTGCTGTTGATCATTATCTTGATTAAGAAAATTATCTGTATTGAAATGATGGTGGGTCTGTAAATTATGACGATAATATTGCTGTTCTTGATCCTGCTGATGTTGTCTTTGTTGATTAACTATAGATAAAGCTCTCGAAGATGCTGTTGTTAGTATTGGTGATGAGGTAGTATGTCACAACATATCATCATGATCATGATCAGTATCACGATCTTGATCTAAATCAAAATCATTATCTTGTCCTAATTCTAAATCCATATCGTTATCATCATCCAAATCTAATGAATGTGCATTTGATGGTGATAAAGATGATTGATTAATATTTTTTGGATCTTCATCCTTCCATTTATCCATTGATCTACGTCTTGCATTCATAAAGAAATTGCCAACTGTTGTTGGTTCTAAACCTAATTGCCGTGCTATTGTTACTTGCATTTCTTTTGAAGGCCTTTTCGTTTCCTATGATTTAGAAAAAAAAAAGCCAAGATGTAAACATGAAAATCAAAAATCAAAAATTACAAATACCTTAAATATAGCTTGCAAAGTACGCCTCTGTAGATCTGTAAAAACTAGACGCGGTTTCTTCGGAGTTGGTAAATGCTCCGATTGCTGTGGATCATCCCTCCGTCTGCTATCTATCCCAGAAATATATGGAAAATCAAAAAATTTAAAAAATTATTCATTATTAAAATTAATATTGTTGAATTAAAATAAAAATAAAAAATTTTATATCAAATACTTACTGCCTCTCTGAGGTATTTGAGCAGCTAAATAAATAAAAAATAGAGAAAAAAATTTTTTTTATTAATAATTTCAGCATTATATTCGTATTATTAAAAACTTATTATTACATATTATAATTATAATTTATAATCATCACTAGATATGAAATTGAAATCAAAATAAATGAAATAAATTCTTATTTGTAAAACCATCAAATTTCATCATCATTGGAAAATGTTATGGTAATTAAAAAATTTCTTTAAATGAAAATATTAATGAAACGAAAACAAATTTTTTGTTTATTCTTAAGTTCAATTTAGTTTTTTTTTTGTTAATATTATTATAAAACTCACTATAAGGAAAATGAATTTGATGGTGAACTTGTTTGTTGGCAATTAAAATTGTGTGTCACTGTCCTCCCGTTAACATTGCTCATCTGGGTATTGTCTGCAATGAAAACAAGAGGACAAGTCAAGTATGGTCTTTTCGATTTATTATTTTTATTGAATTTCCTTATTATTTTTTTTTTGTGTCTGTAAAAAAAATTAAATTAAAAAGCTGAATTTTTGAATTTAGATTACAATTTTTCCAAAAACGTTTATAACTGCTTATATAATTTGAATGCGTTCGTATGAAGATTTATTTGGTAAAAATATAATTTTTAAAAGTAATGTAAACAAAAATATCTGTTTATAAATATATAAAATATGATTATTAATTTTTCTTTTTTGGTTTTTCCAGAGGACAATTCGAAAAAAATATTTCAAAATTTAAAATAATTTTCTGCGATGTGGAATTTCTTTTGTAGAAAATCACCTATAATACATATTGTACATTTATGTATGTACTTAATTTTAATTACATTAAAATAAAAACTACAAATGATATGTATATAAATATCAAATTTTTAAATATAATTACCTGCCATTCGAAGAGCAGACATTCTCTGAAACTCTGGTTCTTGTAACCATTTGTACATTCTGCGAAATGTTTCTCGCCCAGATTTCAATTTTGACCATGGCTTAGGATTTCGTAATAAATCAGAAAGTGTACCCTGTGATCGACATAAAACTCTTTGAGCAAAAATTGCTTGAGGTATACTATAACGTTTTAATTCAGCTGATATTCTTTGAGCTAATTCCTTAGTATTTATTTCTTCAATATCATTATTAATTGATGTTACAGTGACTGGTGTATTACTGCTGGTACTACAAGAGCTGCTATTATTATTGTTATTGTTGTTACTATTGTTTCCACTCCCTATTGATTGCAGTGAAGATGAACCATTATGACTATTTGTTCGATTAACACTCGTACCATTATCTAAATTTAATGATGATCTTGTTGAAATAACTTGATGCTGAACAGGTGTATGCTGAATTGCTAGAATGGGCGGTGAGGGAGATTGTACAACTACAGCTTCTCTATGAATTTGAGATATTTGTACTAATCCTGAGGGTGTAGTATGCGAAAGCGGTGATACTACCGTTGTATGCGGAGCTATTGTTGTCAAACCATTTATGCTTGCTAAATTTGTTGAGCCGAAACTCGTAACTATAGTATTGCCACCAGGTGAATGTAAGGAACCAGATTGAGGACTTAGAGTTGGGCTAGATTGCTGTAAATTCTGTCGATTCAGCATATCTCTATGACCGTAAGGTGATTCGTAGCCAGATGGAGACATACTTTTCTGAGGCGACTGAAGTTCATTTTGACTATACGAACTTTGTGGAGAAAGAGGACTAGGCTGCTGCGACATTCCTATGCCACCAAGTGTATTTGTTGGTGATGAGTAATTATGGGGCGGTGAAATTCCCATTGATGGCAACTTATCGTAGTTATAAGGCGAATTAACTCCACTTAATCCTAAACTTATACCCATGTTATTGTTTTGCATCACTGCAAAGGAGCCGCTTACATTGCTAGCGTGCCCATAAGCAAATTTATCTGACATAGTAGATATTGGTGGTAAAGGTTGTAGTGGTGTTAAAGTGGCGTACGATGGATTTGGACTGAAACCAGGCGGAGACATTCTGCCATTCACTGATGTCAATGTTTGATATGTCGGCTCGTGTAAAGACCGAAAATCAGATGTATCGATCATTTCAGATGATGGCGTCAATTTACCAGGGCTCAATAGTTGTGAATCACGAGAATCTTCCTGTGGTTGTACAATAACCGACAAAGTTTCATGTCTCGCTTGATGATCCAATGAAACTTCAACCTCTTCTGGTGACAATTCTTCTGCGGCAACAACAACATCCACATTATTAGCTTTGTGTTCTTGTTTAATTAATTCAAGACCGTGTGCATGAGTTACTATTCGTGAATGTGAATTTGTCGAAGAACCAACTGACAGCGAATCCAAAGTAACTGACGATATTCCATTCTCTGTATCCCCACAATCATCATTTGGAGAATGCGATTTATGATAATTATGATGATGTTGACTATTATGATTGTTCATCTGTTGATGATGATGATGATTGTGATGATTGTGATGATTATGATGTTGATGAGATTGATGGTGATGATCATGTCCACCATTTGTTTGTTCATGTTGATGTTGTAGCTGTGTACTTGTCAAATCATCAATTACCGAACCAACCATAACAACAGTTCCTTGGCTAGTTGATGTTGGTGAATCAATTGAAGTATCTACAACTAATGAATCATTCAAAGATTGATGTTCAATTATTTCACCAATCGATTCCATTTTTAATTTTTTTTTAACCTGTCTATTTTTCTTTTTCTTTTTTTTTTTGCAATTAACAATTCAATTAAAAAATCACCAAAATAAATTGCATCTATTGTTACGACCTTTTTCTTGTTTTTACATTCGTAAATGCAAATAAAAATAAAATATGTTCGTGTATGATAAATAAAACTTTAAATTCAACAGCATTTCCGATTTACCATATTTTAAGAGTTGATTAAAAACGGAAAAAAAACAGTGTTATATACTCGTATATTTTTAAAATTTTTGGTTATGCTTTTTGTATTTTATTTTTGATTTAAGTATTTAAAATAATAATTAAAAAATAAAATGTATTGTTATACAAAATTTTACTATTTTAAAAAATATTGCATTTTAGATAAATTAAATTATTAAATTAATTTATAATTAAGTTATTAAATTTAATCACTTTGTGTAAATGTCGATAAATTAGGAAATTCAACTTGACTAGATTTTGTTTTCTACAAATAAATTAATTTATGAATGTTTATTTTTTTATTATCACTTTTATTATTACACGCTTTTTTTTTTTTTGTTTTAATTATTAAAATCTATTTCAATTTTGTCTTTTTTAGTTAAATTATATGATGTATTTATAAACATATTAATTTACAATTATTATTCAGATTTTCCAAATTATAATTTTCTTATAACTTTTATTTATATGATATTTGAAATTTATTAATTATTTTAGATACATATTCTTTGGTATTTATTTATTTAATTTATTTTTATTATTATTATTATTATTTAAATTTGTATATATGTATAGGGTATATATCACATTATATTAACTCATCATTTATTTCATACATATTTTTAAATTAAAATAAAATGTTTGTGTATAGGTTTTTTTTATTATTACTTTAAATACTTTTCATTATTATAGTTCTTATAATAATATACACAAACGGATTTATTTGACAATAATATCCGATTTAAAATAAAATTATGTTCAATTTTTTTTTTTTTTGCACAATAAAATTATTATCCTTTAATTTATTATAATATCCTTTCAAAATGTTCATTTTATGTACAATTGTACATTTTATAATATTAAACTATTTAAACTATTTTTCATTTGTTTTTTATTTTTAACTTTGATTCATTATGATATTAAAATGTATCTACGCATCTATAAATGTTTGAAAAAAAAAATGTTCTTTTCTTGTCTCTATACGATATTTTTCCTTTAATTAATTTTGTTCTGTTCATAAATTCATCACTTTTTGATCATATTAACTCACATATTCTGATTATCCTGATTCTTTTTTTTCCTTTATTTTAAACGATATTTTTGAATCTTTGCACCATGCACATACATATATATATATATACACCATAAATATGAATTTTCAATTATCTGTAAATAAAATATAAATATAAATTTATATGATTATAACAGTATAACCATGTATAACGTGTAAAAAAATAATAATTTTCATTATATTTTACATTAAATACATATATGTAAACCGAAAATATTATTAAATTGTATTTTTTTATTTCAATTTTTCTATATATTTAAACAAATCAAAAGGATCCTTTAATTATTATTTATTCATTTTTTTATTACCTATTTTAATATTAACTAGTAAAATATATTTTTATTTATTTATTGCTACTTTCATATGTACGAATACTATGCATATTTTTTATTCAAGTTAATATTTCATACAAATTTCTATAATTAAAAAATAATAAAAAAAAAAAAACATTTTTTTAAACCCCTAACTCTTGATATGAACTTCAATAATCATTATCATCATCAACAACAACAACAACAACAACAACAAAACATATAAACAGTAGAAAAAATAAAAATTAAATATTGGTACTGAAGCGCAACAACAATATAACAACAACGACAACAACAAAATCTAATATAAGAAAAAAGCTATATAGATCTAAAATTAACTTTTAACTTGAAATGAAAATTATGTTATAGATAGATAGGAAGGAGGCTATACATATATACATACATAGATATACATATATAAACATATATATACATATGAATTATGGTATGAGAATGAAGTAGGTATCTATATGATGAGTTGTATTGTATATGATATAGGTATCCATTATAAAAGTGAATAAACAAAAAAGTAAATTATTATGTATATTTTATTCTTTTTTCATATTATTATTAGATAATATGTTTTTATTTTATTTTATTTTTATTTTTTTGTTTTTTTGTTAAATTACTTATACCTATTCATCCTTTCGATTCTAATAAAATGTAAAAAACATTTAAAGATAACAATAAAAATAATACAAAAACAAAAAATTTAAATGTTCATTATCAAATTTTAGTTATACATACATATGTATATTACTGGTATATAATGTATGTATGTACATATATAATATAATGTATTTAAAAAATGTTGTCCTTTTGAACAAATAGGATGACAAGACAACGTAATTATAATAACATAATATTTATTATTTAAATTTAATATTATACATGAACATATACATACACATAGTAACATATATAAGCATAAGTATATATACATATATTTACATTGCAATCATATATATGTATGTATATATGTATATATATATATATATATATATTATGTTTATACTTAATGTACATACAATGTACAATGCATATATGCATTGTGTAAATTTAAACTATACATTGGTTTATTAATAATAAGGATTTTACTAAAATTTTAATTTTTTTCCTTACACATATAACTACATACATAAATGAATGTTATAAATATTTTCTATAAAAGCAATTGCTTTCCTTTTTTTTCGATTCAGGTTAATATAAATGTACATAATCATATAAATGTATTATATGATATATAAAAAATAATAATTATGAGTAGTGCTACGAATAATTTAAAATTAGTTGCTACTTATATATCTTTGTTTATGATATTAAATATACACACATACTCGTATATCTACATGCATATGTTTCTTACGTATATATATATATTTATTTACATATGCATGTAGTACAGTTAGTGAATAAAAATAATGTATGCAGTTTATTTTTTTGATTCATATTGTAACATTTTTACTAGGCATTAAAAAATCATATCATATCAAAATCTAATCTTAAATAGAAATTAAAATTCTTAATAATTTTTTTTTTTTTTTTTTTTTTTTTTTGTATAGGAACTTTCCTATACTGAAATTTTATTTTCTAATAGCTAAGCCAGCAAGTATATATGGCATAGAGAGATATAATATATAATATGCATAATAAAATTTTATCATTAAAATGGAAGTAAGATTTTATTTTTTGTACTCCAAAAAAAAAAAAAGTAAAATAAAATAAAATAATATCTCCTACAGAAAATTCAATCACATGAAAATCTTATATTCTGCCCGACGTCCAATTACATATTTTAAAAAACAATCCTACTACATTTGTTTTTTTTTTTTGGCTTTTTCTTATACATATTTACTTCTTGTCATTTTTTTAAGTTTTGTACATTATTTGCCTATTCTATTATACTACACTACACTCTCATATTATTTTAAATTGAAGGGAAAAAATCATATACTATGCATATATAAATGATGATGATAATATACTATGTAATACATTTATTCCACCCTTATTGGGCTTTTTTCTTGTTCTTCTTCTTCTCCTTGTATTTTTTATTATGTATATTTTCATTTTTCATGTTGAGTTTTGTTATTGTTGTTACTATTATTGTTGTTGTACTCTTATATTCTCGCTTGTCTTTTATTTATTTATTTATTTATTTTTATTATAATTTTTGGTATTCATTTTTTATGTATGTACATATGTGTAGATACTATAATGCATAATCTAAAAGTATATATATACCTATACGAATACATACAAATATTATACTATTTAGATAATATTGTTTTCTCTATTTTACATGCAATATTTTAAAAGTTTTTCTCTATCCTTTATATATATTATTTTGTAATTTTTTTTTTTTTTTGTTTTTTTGTATTTATATATTCGTATGTTCACCAAAATAAATAAAAAAATAAATAAATAAAAATAAAATAATGAGGAAAAACTTTATGAGGGATGATGGTTTGAAAGTAGGTGGTGAACGAAACTAACAATAAATATATGTATATATATATAATATAGGTATTATTTACATATGTATATATACTATATGTTTTTATGTACATATTCATTTATTATGTGGTGATATGTATGATACGTGAATACATTACACACACAAAAAATAAAAATAAAAAAATAAAACCTAATAGCAATAATAATGATAATAATAACAAAAACAAAAAAAATATATGTGTAACAAAAATAAAACAGTATGATGATTACTATTACTTTTTATATAATGACATTTGAATGTACATATACGTACAGTATATGCATATATTATAAGATGTTACATACATATATGTATATGAGTACTTGCATATAAATATAATATAGCATTTATGTATGTACAAAACAAATTAAATTTGAAAATAATGTGATTTTAAAAAATTTTATTTAATTAAAAATTGGCAAAATATGTAGGTACATAATATGATACGTATATGTAATGTTATTATTATCAATTTATCAATCATTCAATATAACTGATTTTAGAATAAAATTTAATCAAAAACAAAAACCAAAGAAAAAAAAAAACAACAACATCAAATGTAATCATATTCTTAAATTTTATTAATTTAAAAAAAAAAAAAAAAAAAAAAAAAAAAAAAAAAAAACATTTTATTATTTAGTTCACAACAGAAACATTGAATAATCCATCCTGCATTTAAATATAATACATTTGTATGTCAGTATGTGAAATTTTATTAAATGAAAAAAAAAAAAAACTACCACTGAACGAGAAAAAACAAACATATACTTGTGTACATACAATTGCATATACATATATATATACTATATATAGTGTATGTAAATTTAGATACCTATATTATTTCAAGTTATCCTTTCTTGTTATAATTTCTTTTTTTTTTTTTTTTTTTTTTGGTTTTTATTTTATTACTCATTTTTTTCTTCCTATAACTATATTGTCTTTCATTCTTCACTTTATATTGCATATATGTATATATTATGTATGTATACGCGAGTATATATTATGTATGTATGTATATATGCACATATATTAATAATTAGTTATAACTAATATTGTTGTTTTCATTTTTGTATTTTTTTTTTTCTTTTTTCAGTTTTTATTTAAATATTATTATGTTACCTTTTCTTCCTTTTGCGGTATACGAAATTTATTTCTTATTTAAATAAAAAAAAAAAAAAAATTATTATTAATATATAAAAAAATAATATTATATATATAAATAAATAGATATAATATTATAAATATGTAATATGTATGCATGTGTGTATGCATGTACATATGTAGAGAAAAGGAAACGAAAGGAAACTAAAATGTATATGTAGTAGTAAACTTCCTTCTGAAAATCACTTTATTTTCTTCATAAAAATATTATTATCATTTGAATCATATGAATGTATGTATGTATATGCATGTATAATAATAATCGTGCATATTATATACATAATTATTTATTCTATAATAATATAATATGTAGATATATGTTTATGTATATACCTATCTACAATGTGTAGCTATAGGTACGTAAATACATTATAATATAATAATAATATGTATGCTTGTACATACGTATATACTTCAAATTATTATTATTATTATTTTTAATTATTTTTATTTTTAATTACCAATATTTTTTTTTCATTATTGTTTTATATGATTTAGCAATTAGTATATATGATATGCGAGATTGTTTTTATTTTTAAATTTTCTTTTATTTTTCTTGAATTTTGTTTTATCTTCATATATTATTAACTATACATACTATATACATATATGTACGAGTATGTCGTAAGTACCAGTAGTAGATACGTAATATTTAAGGAAAATTTTAGATTTATGATATTTTTTATAATATATATTTATTTAGTTATATATGCATTTATGTGTGTTGGTGTATGTATAAAAGATATAAGAAACAGTGTATAAATTAAACCTATATTTTACATTATGAATTTCATAACTTTACTGACATTATATTTAAATTTTATTTTTATAAATTTATGTAGAAAATTATCTATATTAATTTATAGATACACATACAATACATATATACGATTATATATGAACGAGTATATGTATATATGTAAATATATATGTAAATTTTTTTTTTTTTTTGTTATTATTACAAAATCTAAATTCATAAACAAATACAATGTTACATACATTTAATTAAATGTTTAAATGTGCATATACATATGTATGATACGTGTTATATCAGATAATAGAATATTAATTGTGTACAATATTATACATTGAAGGGTACATTCAACTAATTTTTTGAAACCCATAATAACAACGAAAATTATAATAAATAAAAATTAGTGCTAAAATAACAAACAAATGAATAAATTTTCCTTTATTTTTATTTGTTTTTTTTTTTTAATTTGTGGTTATTTTCCTTCTTTCCCTTCGATAACAAATGCAGGTGCAATTAATTTTTTTTTCCTCTTTTTCTATTTTTTTTTTACTGATATTATGATGATGATTTATTCCTTTTTTTTTCTCTGTTTATTTATAGTTTAATTTTTATTATTTTTAGTTTGTTTGTTTGTTATTTTCTTTTTTATTTCATTTCAATAATTATACCCTAATATAATTTTTATATTCAATTTATATATTTTATTAATAATTTCGCTTCTCTTTTAATTTTGTGCGTTTTTTTTAATTTCATATATACTATTACCTAGTATATAGTATTATTAAAGTTTTTTTCGATTTTACATTTTTTTTTCGATTTACTCTAATAATAAAACTATCATAAACATTCTAATTTTTTTCGAATAGGATAATAGAACAATTTTTCGTATCGCTTACATGTTAACCTCGAATAAAAAATAAAAATTAATAAACAATAAATAAATAAAAATAAAAATAAATAAATAAATAAAATACATACTTGTATTATACGGTATATTTTTGTCTATGTGCATCATAACAAATACTTACATTATATACTTTTGTATTTAAATAGAAAAAAAATTCAAATAAATTGAATTGAGACTGTTATTTTTTATTTTCAGAATTTTGTATTTTTGCAGACGTTGTTACACTTGTTTTTGGAATTTTGCTACTGTTGTTGTTGTTCTTTTTTTTTTTTTTTGCTTAATATTATTTTTATTTTTTTGTTCGTTATACCATATTAGCTAATAGCTACATATACATATATACATATATATATTTTATTGTCGTCTTTGTCGTTTTTTCCATCGCCGTTTTCACCCGAATCAAATATATTTATATTTATCTATGGATGGGATAGGATGGATATGGACATAAATATAAAATGAAAAATATACTTACATGTGCATACATATATATATATTATAAATATGTATATATATTATATATAATATTACAAACGCATTTATTATGTATGTTATTCATACGCGAGGGATACACTCATACTCATATCGACTATGCCATGTTGTTCTGTTCTGTTCTGTTAATTTGTTTTTTTTTTTTTTTTTTCAATGATATTCTTTTACAGATTTTTCACAATTGTTTTTCAGTTTTTCTTCAAATAATTTTCTTTTTTTTTGCAATTTTGATTGTCAACTGTACTTATAATATGTATTACATTATGCACCTATGAAAATAATTAATAGAATAATATATTTTTGTACAACAAATATTTTCACTATAATTTAAATTTATACAAATATATTTTGTACAATAATCTTGGATAGAAAAAAAAAAAAAAAAAAAAAAAAACAAAAAACAAAATTAAAACAATTTTATTTATCACCACGATACAAGAAAATTAGAAAAAAAAAATATTTAAAAACAATTTTATAGCTAAAAGAAAATTACGTACAGCAAAAAGGAACACAAAAATTGTAATGTACATGCACAATAATATTAATATCGTTCCTTATCAGAATTGAAATTTTGTTTTTTGTTAATTTTTCTAATTAGTTTTCTTTTTGTATTATATTATAATTTTTAGATAGTTTCTTATTAGAATTATATTTTTAATTATTTATAAAAACCAAATAAAATGTACTTTATATGAAACTAAAAAATAACACTGAAATGTAACACATGAGCAAAAGTACCTTGGTAAAATTAACTATAAAATCCAAAATTATACTGATACGCAACGCACATGTGTAGTAGAAACATAAAAATGTATAAATGTATAACAGTTCTTATAATAATTATTTTTCTGGTAAAACATAATATATAAAATGAAATAAATATATTGTTTTTGTACACCTATCCTTAAACGTAACTGTTATACATTTTTAATTTTTGTACACTCACTGCCTCACTGGTACAATATGAACCGTTTACGAATTCTAATAAGAATTTTTTTTTATTATACCTATATGGTTACTACGATTTGTATACATACATATATTTATATCATCTGCATTGCATTAAATGCATATGTGTGAGTATAATCATACGATTTTATATTATATTTTATTCTGGATACATATATGTATGTATACAACAAATACATAATATAATATGTGTCCTTTCCTTACCTTACTTTACCATATAGTAAGAGACATACTGACTCGTATATCTACTTCTGTTTCTGTTATTTTCTACCCTTTCTACTTTATACACATATTATTTTTATAGATTATACATATATATGTATATTGATATGGTTGTGGTGAGTATAAAACAAAATAAATTTATCATCCCTACGTAACCGAAATTCATTTTCATGGATAAATAAAATGATCCCAAATACATGCATGTACATGTACATATATATAATATACATAATAATACACGTATAACCAACATTTTTACAGTGACTTGTGAATTTGAATTGATGATAATAAATGCGGTACATACTGACTGCTGCTACAGCATATTTTTATATTCATATATATATTGTACATAAATGCACAATCATATTCTAAAAGTGGTTGATAAAGGGCTAATATTGGACTACATAATAATAATGCATGATGTGATGCGATATACAAAATACAACATAACATATACATATTACGCAAGTGTAATTTATGCATATTTATTATACATACTAGTCTAGTGTAGAGGAGTATAAATAAATATGTAGCTATAGCAATAGTTGTTGTATGCGACTATATATGTATAGTATAATAATATAATCGTGAATTTTCATTTAACCCTTGAAATCATGGTTACACTTACCGCTTACACCTTATAATATAAATGGACATGTACTTTTTTTATGATTATGTAGGTATATTCATATGGATAATTTTCACTACAGCTATATACACTGAACCCTTAAATAATTTGCATACAAATACACAAGTTCTATAATAATTTTTAATATTTCTTCATTGATATTATTATTTTTGATATTTATGTACTAAATAATTTTTTATTTTTTTTTTTACTTTTTCATTAGCAATTTTTTTTTAATTTATCCTTTTTTATATTATTTTCTTGCATTGTCAATTTACTGTGTATTTGAACTAAGTAATTTTAATTAATAGAAGAACAAATTCATAAATTTGTACTTGTATTCAATCATACACATACGCAACGAGTATATATGCGAGTATAGTGTATAACAAAAAAATAAGGATACGCAAGCATATTATGTGATGTGATATGTTATATCATAGAGATAGAGTCATAGAATAATAAAGTTACTATGTGAAACTTTATTATTTTACGGCTCTACGGTCATTATGTACAATGTACAATGTACATTATGTTATGTTATTACAAAAGCAAATATAAATTTATAATGATGAATAAATTTTACAACACTGAAGTAAAATTATTTGTTTGTACACTAATCTAATACGTTTGTTTGAAGCAGTGTTAATGATATGATATTACATATTAGCAAAGACCAATATAATAGTGATATTGCATATTACTATACATTACACATTAATAGTTTAGTGCGTGGGTGGTATATATATATATTCGCTTTTATTTAACAAACACATCAAACATGTGTTAGACTGTTAGATGTTAGATATTGAATAATATGTGATCGTATTACATCATAGAAAAACACGTGATTATTATATCATAAAAATAAGAATATTCAAAGGAAATAATAATTATTAGAAGTACCTATATTATAAATATATGTATTACAATATTACATATATGTACATATGTATGGGTATGCATGTTTTTATAAATATCTTTTTGCGTACTTTTTATATTTTCAATATTTGGAAGTTTTATGAAAAAAAAAAATTTTCTTTTTATTGTAATAATAACAAAGGTCTAATTTAAAAAGTATTACATAATGTTATATGCGAGAATCATATCTGGAACAATATACATTTTTTTTACATATACAAACAAATAGGTGAATATACTTACATATGTATATACATATAATGTTATAATATATATCCTGCTTTGCCCCAAAATTATTTTCTGGATATATGTAAAAAGATAGTTTTAAGGTATAAAATGGCATTGCCCGATTAAGATCTTCAGCATCAGCACTAAAAAGATTTTCAATGTCCTCCCTCTATATGCATACATGCATGCGAATCAAATATAAATATATAAAAAAAAAGAAACGTTAGAAAAAAGCAATGATTAGTTTTGATGTGGGCTCAACTCCGAATTGTGTCCTTGTTGTGTTTTATAATACGAATAAAGAAAATAAGTTAAGTTTCCGATCTCAGACTCGAAACCTGAAGATTTTCTTGTCTGACTGAGTTCATATTTGGTATGTTTAAATACTAAAATTATGTAGATTATAATTGATGATCGAATCGCATTTTTAATTTTAATTTATATAACATATGAATATTTTTTTTTGACAATGGATATCATTTGAGATACTTTATGTTATACTTTAACTTAACCGATCACAAAAAAAAACTTACTTTCAACATTACACATGATTACACTTTGGATTATAATTAAATTTTCAATAATCTTTTCAATTTTATGACTCATCAGATTTTTTTTTTAAATATACATATATACATACAATGTATATCGTATATTAAGTACACACGGATACTCAGTCCATTATGCCAACGCCGATCAGTAATTCTGACAGATATACCATCCAGTTTATCATCAGTAATCAGTTACTGGTGTACATTGCTGATTGGAATTAATTATCGACTTGGGCGAGAGTAGTGCGCTGGCTGGAATTTGAACCGAGATCTCAAAATCACAAAATCAACACCACAACCATCGAGCTATTCAAGCCCCCTACGTGCCCCTACTCATCAGATTGTAATGATGAACTCAGCATATAAATGATCATACTCTAACTGTAACTACAGAATGAATAACGAATTTTCAGCACACAGAAAATTTGCTTTTTGTCCTCTTAAACAACATTTTATTTTGTTTGAAGGGGATAGGGATAGGGATAGATAGGTGTAGTATAGTTTTGTTTGTACATTCTGTAAAAGAAACAGATAAACACAATTTATTTTAGCTTAGGCAATGTACTAAGGAAATAGAAAAATCATGGATCTGTATATATTTGAAAATAAACAAGAAAATCATTTAGAATATGTTATTTTATTAATTTCGAACATTATTTATTTTATAACCACATACTTTATTGCTCATATAAGGAACATATAATATATAATGTTATTTTGCCTTATTATGTATGTACCTGATAATTCAAAAATTACCGTAATTCCATATTTTTCGTACCTATATGATAAGTTTTAGAAACTATAATATGTTATTTTCTTAGTTGTCAACCTTTAATCTTTTTTTCACTGATTTGTCGTGTGAAATAATACATCATTTTTTAATTATTTTTATAGGATTTTTTTCTTCTTTTATTAAATTTAATTTCATATAATTTTTCTTTGTTTGTTTTGTTTTCTTTAGAATTGATACATTCAATTTCAAACTATAACAATAATAAACAGCCTACTTAATTTTGTTGTTGTTGTTTTTGTTTTTACTTAGCAATTAATTTTCTTTTTTTTTCATTTACTTGTTTTTAAAAACATTTTTAGTATTATATTTGTGTGAATGTATATATAATATTTCTTTATTATTCTCATTTAAAACTAATTAAAACATAAACATTTTCATATTATTTTTATTTATATCTATTTTATTTATATTTATGTAATTTGTTGTTTTTAACTTTTTATTGTTATCAAATTAATTATTGTAGACTTGATTAATGTTTGGTAAAAATAAAATATTTTGAAAGATAAAATAAAAGTATGGGTAAATACAAGAAATTCATGTACGCAATATAATTCAGTTATTCCTTAGTTAGTTATAATAAAGCATAATAATAAAGCAAAAGCAAAAGCAAAAAAAAAATTAAAATTAAATATGAAAGCAATAAGATTAACTTTTAGGATAAAAAAAATTAAATAGAAT
The DNA here is from genome assembly GCA_951394055.1 of Villa cingulata. Taxonomy (NCBI): domain Eukaryota; kingdom Metazoa; phylum Arthropoda; class Insecta; order Diptera; family Bombyliidae; genus Villa; species Villa cingulata. The sequence continues at coordinate 57,603,975 of OX596017.1, forward strand.
TAAATGCTAAAATTACTTTTGTCCTGTTCATGATATAAGATTTTATTCATTATTTTTTATATTATATTTTATTTTATATTTAGTTATATTTTCTATTTAATCAGCAAAGAGAACAATGAGTCTACTCACATGCATATATCTAGATTTTTTTAAAGAAATAAATTTATTGTATTATTTGTTTTCCTTTTTTTTTTCTAAATAATTTAGTACAAAAAACAAAAAGTAAAAAAAAGGAAAATATTTTATAAGAAAAACAAAAATTTTAAATGTAGCTCAAATAAAAAATAAATACATTTTTTAGCCAAAAATAAGTCTTAACCAAACTAAAAAGTGAAGTGAAATGAAGTATAAATAAAAAAACATACGTGGCGTAAAATTAGATTCGTTCAGTTTCGTAAACTTCGAAACGTATGTGAAGGTGAAGTTACATATAATTAATTTGGAAAATGTTCTGTGGTAAAGATTACTTTACTTCGTCTCACTCAATTCAATTGTTATGGTCAAGTCTAAAAAGAGATTCTAATATATCTAAAACGTATGTGTATTTATGTATGTACATGCATGAGAAAATATTTTAATTTTTGTCATTTTGTTTTTCTTTTCAAAAGAAACTAATGTTCAAGTTATTCGTACATATTATATACCTATATGGAATACTTTACTGAAAAATAAATAATTATTTATTAATTAAATCTTAAATTCTTGTTATTATTATTAATATTACCATGTAATAAATCATAAATTAAATAAAATATAGTTAATAATTAACCAAAAAAAAAAACAGTAATTTGTCAATTTGTATTATCGTAGATTTAAATTAAATTTTTTAATGAAATAAAATTGTTCTTTGAACTGAATATTCATATTTTTTTCGAAAATATTTAATCACAATAATATTAGGTAAAGATTTTGAATTTTTTTAAAAAAAATTTCCATGATAGTTTTTATTGCATTTTTTTTTTCGTTTTCCTTATATACTTTTCTTTTATTATTTCGCTTTGATTTACTTCTTTTTTATCAAGTATAATCTGGATTTAATTCCGCATATAAGGATAATCAATATCTCTGAGTGGAACGAAGGTTTCCTTTATCGATTGTGGTGATGTCCATCTCAATACATAATGTGGACCTCCAGCTTTATCATTTGTTCCTAATCAAATTAAAAAATTAAAAAAAAAAACCGAAAAACGAAACAAAAGCAAATGCAAATCATTTTAATTCTTGCCATACATTTATAAATAAGACAATCATGTAATATCAATAATCAACGTATTATAAAAAACTGATCATATAGTATCCTTAAAAAATCAAAAATTAAACTGAAATTGTATCATATTATCCATATTGACATAATTATCTAAGGATACTATAATCAATTTTCTAGATTACACAGTATCTACACCACATAATTGTCCTGGGTAAATTTATTTTATTTTTTACCTGACAAGCGACCACCACCGAATGGCTGTTGTCCAACAACTGATCCTGTCGATTTATCATTTACATAGAAGTTTCCAGCAGTCATTTTAAATTCTTCTAGAGCTTCACGTAAAAATGATCTAAGATTTTTTTAAAATTAGGATAAAACATATCATTTTATAGAAATTTTTTAAATTTTTTACTCATCCTGAGCAAAAACTGCTCCAGTTAATGCAAATTTTGTCGATGTATTAACTAAATCCATCGTTTTTTTTAAATCATTATCTTTATAAACATAAATAGCTAATACTGGTCCAAAGATTTCTTCACGCATTATTTTATCCAATGGATCTTTGGTAACAACAATTGTTGGATCAATGAAATATCCTTTAGTATCTGAGTATGTTCCACCACCGATTATTTCAAGATTATTACTCGATTTTGCATGTTCAATATATGATTTAATACGATTAAATGCCTTATCATCAATAACAGCCGACGTAAATGTTGTAAAATCACAAACATCACCAATTTTCAATTGATTGCGTTTTTCAAGTAGACCAGCTTTGATCTTTAAATATTGATTTAAAATAAGCAAAAATGTTACAGATAAAAAATTTTTTATTTGAAATAAATAAATGTATTCCTGATTTTACCTTTGACCAAAGAGATTCAGGAACATACATTCGTGAACAAGCTGAACACTTTTGTCCACAGAACTCAAATGCAGATCGTATCGTTGCCGACACTACCGTTTCAACATCCGCTGAAGGATGTACAAAATGATAATTTTTTCCACCACATTCTCCTATAAGTCTCGGGAAATTATTGTATTTATTAATATTTTCTCCAACTTGACGCCATAAACGGTTGAATGTACTATAAGCAAATAATTGAATGAATATTACAAAAAAATTAATAGGTGTTCAATATGTTTTAAGTTAAATCTGTTGAGAAGATAACATACGGGACAGAACCAGTAAAATTAATACCAGCTAAATGAGGTGAACTAGTGATAGTATCGCCGAATACAGGACCATCAGCTGGAACAAAATTAACAACACCTGCTGGAACACCAGCATCACGCATTATTTTGAATATTGTCCAATTGGATAATAAGGCTGTATCGGATGGCTTCCATAGGACTGCATTTCCCTGAAAATTAAATTTAATTTTTTTTCGTTGGATGTGAACATTTCTTCTTTATGTTCTAAATTAATGTAAAATCTTACCATCAATGCTGGAGTGTATGCAAGATTTCCACCAATTGCAGTGAAATTGAAAGGACTAACTGCTGCTATAAAACCATCAATACCACGATAACGCATAGAATTTTTTGTGACTTTAATATTTTCACTAATTGGTTGGTACTTTGCGCACTCCTTCAGAAAATATGCATTTAATCTGTCCCAAAAAATATGTGTATAACTTTTAAAGTTTTCGAATTACAAAAAAGAAACAAAATCGCTACCTAATAAAATCGATTAATTCAGCAGCAGAATCAATTTCAGCTTGTATCACAGTTTTTGCTTGTCCAAGCATTGTTGCAGCATTCAAAACTTGTCTATATTCTCCAGCCATTAAATCAGCTGCACGATCCCAAATGCGTAAACGTTCAGTGAATGGTGTACGGTCCCATTTTTTTTGTGCTTCAACAGCAACATCAATTGCTTTTTGAATCATTTTTTGATCAGCATAATAGAATGTTGCTAATTTATGCGAATGATTATGTGGCATAACCTGATGTCTTACATTATTTGATTTCAATTCTTGATCACCAATAACAATTGGTACATCTTCGCATTTAGATGCTATCTTTTTTAATTGCTCTTCAAGTATATTTCGTTCTTTTGAACCCTTTTGATAACCAAATACTGGTTCATTTTTAACACTAAAATCATTTAATGCTAAATCTGGAACTATAGAACTAATACAACGTTCTCCACATCTGAATTGAAATGAAAAATTATATAAAAAAAATGTTTTGATAATAATATAAGTGACCTTTATTATTTAAAAAATATGACAATAAAATATTAAAATAGAAGGTAAAAAAAAATTGCTCATTCACAATTCAATCAAAATTATAAATGTATATTTTATGCAATACATTATATGAATTCATACTATAAATTTATAATGTAGGTACATATTTCTATATCTATATCTATACATATATGTACATGCATAAAAAAGTAATTGTATTACTATGATATGTACATGTATGTATGTCATTAAAATGATGCATATGATCAATGATCAAACATTGAAAATTTAAAACAATTAAATGCATGTTGTAAAAGCATTAAATGAATACCATCAAATGTTTAAAATTGTTTTATTTAACAATTGATTCGGTGTATAATTGAATTTATTAAATAATATAGTAATAGGGAGAAAGATGAAAATGAAAAGATTTTTTCAGTTTTTGTAGGAGACTCATCAAATTGTTTGAATAGATATTTATAAAAATGTAAGTATAAATATATGCCTATTTTTATGGCACCATAGAAAATTATATTGCATAACAGGAATAATTAAAATATTCACATATAAATATATATTATATATTATATATATGTATGTATATTTTCACGTTCATATTATAACCAACTCATAAGCACACATACATATGTATATATATATATGGATAAAAATATGTATATACACATATTTATACATTTCTTAATTTTCCACTTAAAATATACTTATGTATCTTTCTATCTATATTAATTTTATATATTATATATTATATTATATATATACCTATATATGTTTATTGTTTATATGCATATGTATGTAAATATCACATGATTTTTTAGCTAAAATCGTTTTTATTTTTTTTTTATTTAGCCTAAGACACATGTCTATTAAAAAGTGAAAAGGAATTTGAAAAATAACAAAGTATGATTCTAAATTCTAAATATATTAAGATTTAAAATACCTACATACATATGTACTTACGAGTATTAATGAAAAATAATAAAAATAAAAAATTTTGTTAAGAGCAGTATAATTTTTTTTTTGAAATCTCAAATAAGCTGGCAAATAATATAACATAATAATACATATATTTAGAGCTCCCTATTCTTCTTATAATTTATGTTTATATTATGTTATATAAATAATAAATATACATGCATATCAGAAATCTATATTAGCATTCAATAAATGCTAAATATAATACTTATATACCTACTTACAAATATAATATCTTCTCAGATGTTATGTTGTTTTAAAATTTAAAAATAAATATCATATGTTTATGTTATAAAAATAACAGCCATCAGCAAAATAAAAAAATTAATAAATTTTTAACTGTACACTCGTTTTTACATATACCTAGTATGTGTACATAAAAATATGCATAATAATGTATAGCAGAGCAGACAAGTTGTATTATAAATAACATGATAGAATAAATAAATAAATAAAGATACATACATATTATATGTATACAACAGCTTTACAGTAAAAAAAATAATAACTTAAAAAAAAGACAAAAATAAAATGTTTATAGAAAGTAAAATTAAAAAATAATACAAGTCCTAAAAATGTGATGTCATCATTTAATTGAGGAAATGCTTTTATTTTTTTTTTGTCAGTTAAAAAGAAAAAAATATAAAAAATAAAAGGGAATGCAAAAAAAATTAATAAAAAATGTGTATCTTATTAGGCATACATAATATATCAAATTAAAATTATTGTTTAATAAATAAGAAAATTTATAATCAAAAGCATATGACCTATACCTAATCTATATTTTATATTCGCGTAAAGCTTTATTATCTGTTTGTTAGATTTAAAAAATTATAAATTTTAAATTAATTGATAAGAAGAAAACGTTATAGAGCCTAGCTATACATTAACATAATGTAGATATCACATATGATTTTATAATCGAAATTGAATAAGTAATAACATTATTTATTCCTAATTTATATTTTTTACATAAAATAATATGCAAATACCTATGCTTGCACAATATAGTATTCTATAATCTATATCAATATCATTACTAATATAGGTATCTATTATATATATGCAGATTATATTAATATATTCGTCGTTATTTAGTTAAGTTTAGCCTTCAAGCTCAAGGGACCAAAAGTGTACAATTATTTTTGCAGTACATAATGTACTGTATAATAAATAATGTTTACGTATGAATAATAATGTAATATGCAAATATTCACCATTGACTTAATGATATATATCTATAATATCTAAATATCTAATCAAAAACTGATCAGAAACTATTACCTCATTATTATTATTACACCGAATGCAATTTAAATTAATACTTATTATATAGGTATTATTTATAATTATTTATAAATGAATTTTATTGTACATAATATTATAATAAATCACGTTTATTATTATTATTATTAATCATATGAACAAATAAATCATATAATAGCTATATATATCTATATACTTGTATCTACAGTATGTATATGTAGGTTAATGAAAAGTAAAATCTAGATCAAAAATTATAATATGTACTGAATTGATTATTATTATGTTATGTACACAGTATCACAGTATTATGCACATATGTATTTAAAAAGAAATAATAATACAAACCTTTGGATGTTGATAACTGTTTTTGCATTACGGGCCAAAGTAAACATTTTTATTTTATTTTTTTATTATTTTTCAGTTAAGTAATAATAATGTTCTTGAATTTGGTATTTCACATATATACAACCTCCTATTTATTATATTCTTTATTGTATCTTTCTATAGTTTTGTTGTAATAAATTTTACTTTCAATTTTTAATTTTCGCAGTAATAACTATTATTTTTTTTTTTTCAATTATTACTTTTATTTTAAATTTTTCGGAAAAATAAAAAAACTTTCTTTCACACTATCAATTTAAAAATTTGAATAAAAAAAAAAATAAAATTAAAAAAAAAAATAAATCAATTTACTGCATTAAATCAATTTATTATTATTAATTTGCCCGATGAAATGTTATGTACGTTAATGTAAAGTAAAACCATTGAATAATATATATTTCATATAACAATGGTAAAACCATAAAACCAAAACGTCTATCGAAAATGAAAATGAATGTACCCCTACAATATAAAATTTATTTGTTGTCTTTATTATTATGAAGTTGAAGATATACATATAACTAAAAAAGCTATCGTAGAATATTATGTATTATGTACATATATGCATATGTTTATGTTAACATTAATATATTGGAATAATAAAAAATTAAAAATAATTTTTTTTTTTATACATGTATCTAAATATATATCCATACGTGCATACATATAGGTAGGTATGTATATGTGTGTGTATAATATAAAATAAACATTGTACCATTGTACTACATATTTTTTATTCATTTTTCAACATAACATATCATATACATATGTGAGCATATATTCATCTTCCTCCTACCTACAGTTACCCTTATCATTACCATATACCATTAAAGAAATAACCTTCTTCTTCTTACACCTTCTTCTGGTCTTTTATTATTTTATTTTACGATTTTACCTATTTATTTCCCCATTTTTTTACCTCTTTCAATTTCATATACATATTTTGTTATTTTATTCTATTCTTTTTAGCACGTTCTTTTTCAATTAGTGGTAAATGAATGAGAAAAAAAAAGTACCAAAAAGTAGTAAGTTTATTTTAATAAAGATTATATATGTGTTGGTATACATACATGACATGTATCTAAACTAAAATTTTATAATGCGCAGTGAAAGAGATAACAACTGCACCAAAGTTAAGTGGACTGAATTTGAATTGGATATTAAAAATCTTATTGGAATGATTCATCACTTTTTCATACTTTTTTTTACAAAAATTTTTAATTTGAAAAAGGAGAAAATTTGTTGGTACTGTTGTACCAGGTTGTAATGTATGTTTTGCCTAAATATGATTTAGACATTGAAAGAATAAAGCATAAAAATGTATATAAATTTATATATATATATATGTACATCTGTATTTATATAAAAGTGGAAATAAATACTGTGGTCCTGGTCGCTACTCGTTGGCGGTGGTATATTATCTTTTATTATAGTAAGTAATAAAAAAAAAATATATCATTCTCTTTCACTCGCACATTTGATATAAATTTAGATAAATGCTGCTGATTGCTGAAAGATATGTGTTATAATGGTACACCACGGGGCGGGTCGGGTACAAATATTACAGATATACAGTGATATGCAAAATGCAATAGAATAGCAAACATTCCAATTTTTAGATAAATATGCTTGCCGTTATTTTTAAGGAACAACAAATATTTTTTTCTTTTTAATAATAGCTATAGACTAGAGAAAGTACAGTTACATAAATTAAAAATTAACAAATAAAAAATTAAACTAAGAAAAATTAAAATTTTAATTTTAGCAATAGCACATAAAAATGAAATAAACAAATAATTCTCTGAAATTGATAATCTCACAGAACAATTGAAAAGAACTTTACTAAACTAATTTTGTGTTATTTCTAACATGTATGCTGCTTATGTTATTTCCACATAATTATGCTTTGTATTCCTTGTCATATTCGCTATAATTTAAATTTTCACAATCGAAAGTAAAATTTAAATTTTACTGTAAAGTTCCCATAAAAGATGTTGAAGAGGCCCATGTGTGTGATTGTTTGAACTTGTTTTATAGTAATCAGTACAATTCCTTTTCGACAAATTGTAGTCATAAGCATAATGAATAACGAAAAATACAAAAATATTTGAAAAAGGTTCATAGTAATAGTATAGCATAGCATATTAAATGGAAAGTTGTGCTTCAATGGGAATTTCAACAAGATAGATAATAACGATCCGAAATACATATTGAGGCAAGTTAAAAAATAAGTAAATGAGAATTAGATTCAAGTACACGATTGATCGGTCCCTCCAATCGTTGCACTTGAATTTTATTAAAAATATGAAAAAATTTAATGTATGTAGGTACATATTTCCAAAAAAAATGGTAATAGTTGATGCTATTGTTTTGTACATTACTGTACATATACCCATCCATAGATTTGGCAATATTTCTATTATATCTAATCGAGAAATCTAATAAGAATATATAATATTTGAAAGATTTTTGTTTTATTTGACAAATATCATTAAATACAGATTCAGACCGTTCCGTTGCAGTCAGCCGATTATTTTTTCTTCTTCTAGATTATTATAGAATACTTCAGATTCTAATATACATCATGTTTTCTTGAATTAAAAAAGTAAAAATACTGATATCTAAACATAAAACGTGATGTAACGTAATTGCTAATTGTTACATGTAATATGTAACATAAATATTTGAAAAATATTATAAAAAAATATAAAATATGTAATGTACATAGTTAAGTAAAAATATTTTCACATTATCAACAACAAAAGTAAAATTATTAATATAATGTAAAAGAATATACATGTCTGTAAATAAGAAGTACAGGTACACACATTTGACACATTTAACAATAATAACAACAACACAACACAAAATCCTCGTTTAATCGAATGTATAGTTCTTATCTACAGTAGGTGTAATAATAATACTGTTATAACACTGTAGGTAGGTATGTATAAATTTTTTTACATATGTTATTAAAAATTAATAATGTATAATGGTATAATATAGGTAGATATCTACTCAATTTTCTTCAACTCAACAAAATGAAAATACATTTACGAATATACAAAGTTTTAGCTTACATAAATTTATATGTATCATACATAATATTACATATACATATTAATTACCATACATCTCCATCAGATTCAGATATAATTATATATTATTTTATATTTTATCAAATCAAGTATCTAAAAACTTTCCATAATCAACATACGCATGATTATGTAAATAAACATTTTATCTACATTTTTATTTATATGATCAATATAATAACATACTACATCTACATATATTTATATTTATGTATACCATTATGTGTGTATAAAATGTATCTCACATATGCAAATTTCAATTTATATTGTGATATATGAAATGAAGACTGTCTATAATACAGGATGATCCATACCATAAACATAATCTAATCTAGATAACGGAACGACAAAAAACAGGCGACAAGAAAATTGCGATTTCAAGAAAAGCAACTTGTTTTGTTTATTTTATTCATCGTACATAAATTTTGTGCATAATGTATTGTGTAAGTATATTTTTTTTTGCACATTTCAATTTAGTGTAATACGAAATTGTCTTTGTCAACTGTTTTGGGCATATCTTATACTTTATACTTTTAGATTTTTCATATGAGCATTAAAATATGATGGGATGGAATGGATGGGTGAAAGACTGATCAAATAATTACCATATGTATTCGGTAAATAAATGAAAATTATTGCTTTATCTCCAACCATATTAATAGTACAATAACTCATAATTTCAATTGCCTATTTATTCGTTTTAATTTTTTGCAAGGATAGAATATTAAATGTTTTGCATTGATTGAAAATTTGTCTCCTGTACCTGCGATCATTACACTGTTGTAAGGTTTTTCTCCGAATTACCGTAATAATATTTAGAATTCATAATAAGACTATTTCTATGCGATCCAACAAACAAGTTTTTACTTATAATCTGTATGAGTTTAGTTTTCATAAAATGAAGATCATGTTTTCAAAGTGTACTTATTCAAGCGGAAATCAGCTCGTCATACACTTCAATCAGTCATTTCTCTGGTAAATATTTTTTAGAAATAATTCTTAATTTTTTATTACATTGATAACTGATTATTTGAAAATTTGGACGAAAATTTAGACGATAAAAATTTTTTTCAAAAATGTATTTAAAAATTAAAAACTCAGAAAACGTTGAAAAACGTCATTCCCTTGGGAAATGTTAATTTAAAATTACAAGTAATGAATAATAAAAATTGCATTTTGCATAGAAAATGGGTAAAACAAAATCTGAAAGCCGAGAAGAATACAATATACAATGTAGAATCAGCAAATGCTTTTAAATGATTAATTACAAAGAAAAATCAAAATTTTTATTCTCACATTATTTATGAATTTCTTCAATATAGTTTATAATTAACTATATTTAAAAAAAAAGAGACAAAATGTTTTTTTTTTCATTTGTTTACTTTTTTATTATAATTTGTTTGATGAATAAATAATATTAAAACTGAAATTCATATGTTTTAGTTATTCCGCTGAACATTATCTCATTCCCATGAATCCCATGTCATATATTTTTCAAAATCTTGGAATAACTTTGTAAAAACCTTAATACCGCAATGTTCTTCATTACTATCTTTTAAACTCTATCTAAGTGAATGGTTTTCTTTAAATTAGGTATAGGTATATTCTCAATTAACATAAAAAATGTGATTCCATTTTAACGATCGAAATTCGCTCGTAATGTAAGAATCACTCAATTACACAAATTTATTATTTACTAAGATATTCAGATATTATTTCTTTGATATAGGTTACATACCTATATGTTTTATTTATTCATTTAATTTTTAATTAAAAATAATAAAATACCCTGTAGTATAAGTAACTGGATTTATCTGTAGATAGCTATACGGCTATACTAGCGTATTTATAAATAGAAATTGTATCTACATGTATGTTATATGTATGGACTTCAGTTTAGACTTATGTAAAAAAAAGAAAAATAAGACTGAAAAGAAAATTACTTATTCATACTTATATGCATATATATAATATGTGCTCTTTTAATAATGCATTTTATATCTCTAGATATATATGTAAACAATATCAACAAATATTAAATTTATATGCATGAAAGTACAATAATTATGTAGGTATATACATATATCTTTAAAAAAATACATCATAATTCATATACTGCTCTTCTAAAACATTCATATTGATACAAGCATATTTTTTATCCATCATATAGGTACATATATCGTAAATAGTATGCGCATATCTAAAAACCAAGAACACACAAAATCAAATAAAAACAAAAAAAAATCACGCGGTAAACATTTTTGAAGGTCTTTTGGGTACAGTTTACAGTACAATTTTTACTAACATATCTACCTGTAAAATGTTTTTTTTATTCTCATTTATGTTGTTTTATTATCATTATTATCTTTCATACTATATTACAGAGAGAGTATATAATGGAAAATGTACATTGATATTACATATATTACTTTAGAAATTGCATATCATCATCATTCACATATCATATAAGATATAAGTATTTCATGGTTTTGATTCTTTGTTATTCTTGTTGTTGCTATTTATTTTATTACTGTAGTGTAGTCACTGTAGTGTAGTGGTGTAGTGTTGTATTTCATCTTTTTCATTATGTTTGTTTTTTCTTATATTTTCTTATACTCATATAATGTACAGTACACATGTGAATACTGAACAAAATTTATTAAATAGTACAGTACAGAAATCATTATTAGTAGTATGTCAATTTATTTAATTTTTTTTTAAACATTTTTAAATAAACAAAATAACTATAAGATAAAAATTATAATTTAAATAATAAACAATTTATTTTGTTGTAGTTACTTTTTTTTTTCTCAATCTTTTTAATGTATCTCAACTGCTATATAATATGCAAAGGAGTTTTAAAGCAGAGAAACCTTACATCTTACATGTAATAAACGATTAATTGGTACATAAATATAGCAGAGTGTTACTGATTTTTGTTTTTGTTCTAACAAAAACATTATATGTAAATTAAATTAAAAATTATATGTATGTATACTTTTTTGATTTTATGTATTCTATAGAGTTGTTAAGATGTTTAAATTATTGTACAAATATTAAAACTGGTAGTCATAGTAAAATATGTGTTATGTTATATTAAATTATTTATATATTTACCAACATATACAGAATAAAAATAATCGATTGATTTAATGCAGATGAATTTGAAATTATTCAAATTATTTTACCTAAATTTGTGTTTTTATATGTATATAGATACATTACATATGTGAAAAGTTAACATTGAAAAATGTATTAATTAAATGCAATTTTTGTTTGTTTGGTTTGGTTTTTTTTATAACACATCATCAGTGTATGTATATATGTATGGTGTATGTATGATGAAAAAAAAAAAATGAAAAGTTAATTCTAATTAATTTTTTAATAAATAATTAACAAATAGTTTGACTAATAAAAAATAATTAATAAAATGTAAGATATATAAAATTTTAATTGAAAAAACTTTTTAATTTAGTTTTAATATTACATATTTACATTTTTTGTATACATGTATGTACATGCATGTATAAACTTGTATACGTATTACGTATTACGGTATTATACATAAATATATAAAAGTATAAATAAATATCATATGTTTTATCATCGTAAAACGTAAACAGTACAGTAATAAGCAAAAAGAATACACACGCTGAACATTTTCAATTAATAACGTGTCGTAGTAACGTTTATCACTTTTTTTTTTTTTTTTTTTTTTTTTTTTTTTTTTTTACACGGAGATGTAATACTATACATGTATTATTACATATATGTAACATAAACAAAATGCATAGCAAATCAACCTATAGGCACCTATAGGTATCAAATAATGCAATATGTTTTATTATATGAAGAACCAAAAATAAAGAAAAATCTCTTGGCAATAATGTGAAATTGTACCTATATTATTACTGTATTTGAATTTTTTTTTAGTTAAAGTTCAGCAGCTAAAGTCTAGGAAAAAAATGCCGGAAAATATGATTTATTTAAACATTTTCTTCAATTAGTCAATACATACATTATACCTACCATGATATTTATAGAGATAGTCAATATATACGTATACAATATTGTTTATCTACCTACAATTGCTACGCTTCACCCATATACGAGTATATGTAATCATTTCATAAAATTTATTGTGATTTTACCTTCAAATAATATTAAATTTATCATTAATAAAATCATGTGTAGGTATCAATTGTTTAGACTTTTAAGTGATTGATAATAAAATTGAACAACTAAAATGTATTACAACAATCTATTATACAAAACAATGTATAGATACATATGTAGATACTCAAATTCAATGTTATAGCAAAGATACTATAAAATTTCTATGAAATATGAAAGATACTATGAAATTTTATAGTATCTTTGGTTATAGCATTCAAACATATATGTATACACAGTTTATTAGTATGTAATATTGATGATAATTTTTCTAATGAATGATCTTGAATTGTCTATTTTATTTTATATATTGTTTATATTTTTAATGTAGTATATTATTTATAAAAGTACGTATATATATATAAGTAATAAATCAATATCCGTATTTTATATACATACATACACCTACTGATATATTCTTATATATTGTATATACATATTACATTCATAATAAATTTATATATTTGTATATTATATAATCAAAATAAATGATAAGACATCTCATTAACAAATGGTATATGTCCAATATCCATAATAATTTTTACGAAATTAAATTTTTATCATATTTCATTTAATTATGTACACATACGATACCCGTATGTAGAATTCAAGAATTAATTTTATACACAAAATAACAGTACCTACAACAAGTACACACTACACTCATATACATATATACTTAAATTAAGTCAATATACTGGCAAAAACTAAAAAATTTATAATTTAATAATATAACATAAAAGTAATTATACATGTACATACATATGTACATGTTATTATTAAAAATTTTAAATTTTAATTTTATTTACAAATATGTGTATAATAAAAAATAACTTTAGTTTTTCGTTATTAAAATTTTTTTTTTAAATAAAAAAATTAAAAATTCCGTTTAAAATTAACGTGTTTAAAACATATAAATTGAATTAAAAATGAATTTTAAAAATTTGTCGTATAGATGTAACCAAAAAAATATGTAACCAGTAGGCCAGTAGTTAGTAAAAAAAAAAATCGTTCAAAAAAGGAATTTTGTTTAATACGATTTGTAGTAATATAGTATATGTTATAATTTTTATTAAATTTTTGAAAAGTTATTGTAGATCAATTTTTTATTTTCATGCTAATTAATTTTTTAAAATATAAATGCTATAAATAGAATATAAATAAAAATATATAGTAATAAGTAGTGTAGATATTTTCAAAAATTATCATTAATATAATATGAATATAAAATTCTTACAATGCAAGTGCATACTTTTATTTCATCTCTATTATACGGATATATACATAATCTACCTACATATTGACTAAATTAAATTTCTACTTCAATTTCAATTTTAAACATATTGAAATGTAACTGAAAAATTTTGAAATAATTTTTTTTTTTGTAAATTATGAGTAAACTAATGGCAATAATTTAATTTTAATGTTGAAAATAACATTAATACAAATGATATACAAGTATACATGAGCAAGTACATAAAGTAGTACATACAGTAGTGTCTTAATCTTGTACAAAATGTATTTGCCTTTTATCTTTTATATTATTATTGTAATATTACATATTACCTATATAAATAATTAAATTTGATTTTCATTATTCTTTTCAACATTTTCATTCATTAGGATATGTAAAATTTTCAAATTTTCTTGTGTAATAAAATAGATAAATAATAAAAATAGCAATTAAAGAGTAATAAAAATGATTTTTTTTTTTGTTTTTAGAAAAAATTAAAAATACATTATTGTTCAGTTAAATTTTGTACATATGTACAATAAACATACAAAGATTATATTTATATGCATACCTACTGGTACTGCTACTATGTAGGTCTGGTAGAATGGAGGTTAATAATAGTTCGTTAAGTAATGTATTTAAAATGTATAAAGTTTTATTAGTATGTTTAGTATAGTGTACAGTGTTCAACCACGGTTATAAATTTATATTTTTTATTTGAATAGCTTAGATAGATTTTGTTTATATTCTCTTTTTCTCTCATATTCTTTTTATATTATTTAAAAGTAAAATTAAAAAAATAAAAATATGAGGTATACATAATGTACATTAAACAAAATACTACAATTATTATTATTATTTTTTTTTTTTTTTGAGTTAAAGAGATGTAAAATAAAAAGTTCAAATAGGTAGTTTTTACTTCAATCTTCAATGTAATAAACAAAGCCGGTCGACCTTGATTCAAAACAAGTTTTATAAAATATATTAAAATATAATATATGTACCAAACTACCTCTACATTATATAAATAATATATTTTTTAAAAGAATTGTAACAAAAAACTCATTTAACTTAAATATATTTATTATTATTACCTATTCGTATTTAGACATTAAACAACATAATTATATACATATACGAAGATATTATTATTTCTGTTATTTTTGCAGCGTGGCACTTTTTAATATTTTTCACAAAATTAATATATATATATATATGTAAATTTATATAAAATAATAAATCCTAGTAATACTTAAAATGAAAATTTAAATTAAAATATGTAAATAAAAAAAATTTATTTCGAAAAATTATTAAAAAATAAAAGTTTTTTTTACATACGTTAGAGTATAAAAAAAAATAATTCATTCATCAGAGTGTATACATAATGTTGTATATGAACATACATATGAACATATAATTTTATTTTATTAATTTATACTATTTTATATTCATTTTGTTGTTTTCTTACTTGTTTTTCATCTGATGTAGTTGTGGGTTAACTTCAGTTTTTTTTTTCTTACTATTATTTTGATTTAATTAAAAACTGAATTTGTAATTTGTAATAATTTGTAATAGTCAACATTTTTCTAATTACAAGAAAAACAAGTAAACAAAAACAAATAAGTTTCACTTAACATTTCATGCAAAAAAGAACACAACAAAATAATAAAACAAGTTATAATTATTTATCTACACCCTTATAATACAAAAAAAAAAAAAAAAAAATAAAAAAAAATGCTGATATGTGAAAAAATTAAAATGTTTTAGAGTAAATTTATGTGATCTTTTGTAAATCATTGCAATATAATACGTGAATGTGTAAAATAATCTATATTATGTATAGCAGATCGGTGTAATATAATTTTAAGATTTTATTTTCACATTTATTTTTGTTCTACTTTTCATATTTGAAAATTAAATGAAAGTGTAATTATTATTTTTCGCAAAAAAATTATTATGCTGTTTTTAATGCATTTTATTTTGTTTATATTGCAAAATGATTAACAAACCAAAATATAAAAAGCAATAAAAATTTCTAAATTAAAAATACTCTAAAATTTATTGGATTTATTTTAATTGTTATTTATTTTATCATTACTAATATTTTAAAATAAAATTTTATTTTTTAATAATAATAACAGCAACAACAACAATAATAATAGTAAAGTAACAATAATTATAAATAAATTATAATAAAAAAGTATTTTTTTTTAATTAATTGTTTAATTATATTGAAAACAAATGAAAATTTAAAATTATAAAAAAAAAAAACAATGAAATAATGCCAGAAGAAACTGATAATAATAAACAATCAACAGATGTATTACTTAATACATTTACGATAAATAAAAAACGTTATCATGTTTTGCTACATAATAATAAAATTGTTTGTAAAAAGGAAAATTCGAATGAAGGTAAGTTTTGAATTACAATAATTATGTATGTATGTTTTTTAGCTTGTTTTACCTTGATTTGTTTTAGAAAACATTCAAATAATTGAACATTTAAAAAAACAATTTAAAATGATACAAATTAAATTTATTCAAACAAATACATTTTTGAAAATTTTCAACCTACACATTGGCATTATATGAGTCTTTAAAATACAGATATGTTTAATACGTTTTGACAAAACATAGAAATGGATTATAATATCATTTTCATTTTTAATAACAAAAATTTCATCAATTATGTAATTTTAGATAAAGCTAAAAACAAAAACATTTTTAAATAATTTATATTCATAAATCTTTTCTATCCAAAGTTCAAATGTAATTTAAACAAATAATTATACTCGTACATAACTCTGTAATTATTCAATTAATTAATCTTTTATTCACATTACATATTATTTACTTACTGTTTTCTTGTTCATTTATTTATTTATTTTTTTTTTTTATTTATTTAAATATAGAAAAGGCAGTTATTCCCCTGCACGATATAATCACAGTAAAATTGAAACGTTCCAAAGTTCCAAATCGAAATTTTTCAAATATTTTCATCGGAAATAATCGAAATGAATTTCAATACGATACAAATATAAATTCAAATTCAAATACGAATACAACATCAAATAATGAAAGAAATTACTTATATTTTACAATATATTACGGTAAAAGATTAGAAAATTCACGTAAAAATTATAATCAATGGCGTAAAAATTCTATAACATTATATAATAATGATTCCAATATAATTAAATTATGGTATGATACAATTATAAAATTTATAACATTACAAAAACGTCCAAAATGTATATTAATGTTTATAAATCCGTTCGGTGGTAAAAAACAAGCATTACAAATTTATGAAAAAATTTCAAAACCATTAATGAATTTAGCTGGTATTGATGTTAATTGTATTATATCACAGCGTCATAATCAGATACGTGATATTATAATGGCACAGTCATTAGATATTTATGATGCAATATGTTGTGTTGGTGGTGATGGAACATTTGCAGAATTATTTAATGGTCTATTATTTCGAACAATTAAAGATTTAGATATGGATATGTTTCATCCAGAATATGTACCGAAACCAAAAATACCAATTGGTATTATACCGGCAGGTAGTACAAATACGGTAGCATATTGTATGCATGGTACTACAGATGTTCGAACAGCTGTGATTCATATAATTCTTGGACAAACTCGAGGCCTTGATTTATCGAGCTTTTGTAATAATAATGGATTAGTAAGATTTTATGCGAGCGTTATGTCTTATGGATATTTGGGTGATGTTGCATTAGAGAGTGAAAAATTTCGTTGGATGGGACCAAAACGTTACGATTATACAGGTAAATTATCGTGTAATAATCATACGTATATAAGTATTTTATATTCGTATTTTATGTAATCATTTTTTTTTTATTTATTTACGAATATATTTTTTATAATAGGTTTCAAAAAGTTACTTTCAAATAATGGTTATGAAGGTGAAATAACATATCTACTAAGTTCTGATGAAAATGATTTTTCAAAAACAAAATGCAGTAATGATTGTGTTCGATGTTTAAGCATTGAAAAAGTTTCCTCAGATAATGAAGATGATAGATTCGACAGTTTTAATAAAAGTTATTTAAATGAAACACAAAAAAATAATTTTGATAAATCCGAATTACCAATTAAAAATATATTACAAAAAAAATTGAATGAAAATGAATGGAAAAATATAAAAGGAAAATTTTTTATGATAAACAGTGCAAATATAACATGTGCCAGTTCTCGTAGTCTCAATGGTTTATCACCGTTTTGTCATTTAGGAGATGGATATATTGATATTGTACTTGTACGTCATACAAATATAATAAATAATATTCGTTTATTAATGACGCTTGTTAATCGAAAAGGAAATATCGTAAGTATATATCTATACATAACGCGGAAAATGTTTATGAATAAATATTTATTAATTTTTTTAATTTTTATAGGCAAATTTACCGTTTGTGGAAATATATCGAACGCGTAAATTCTTCTTTCGTACTCAAAAATTAAATGAAGATATTAGTTTACATGGTTCTTGTCAGCCCATTGATACAATTAAAGATAACTTCAAAACGAGTCAGTGGAATTGTGATGGTGAAGTTATACATGATGCTGATATTTATATTAGGTAAATGTATTTTTCATAAATCAAATTACGTAGATATATTGAATGAAAAAGAAAAATTTTAGAATTTCTATTTTCCCCCTTAATTTCAGATCACATTGTCAGTTAATCGATGTGTTCATGAGAGGACCGAATTTTCAAAATGACGAAAATAAATCAGCACACTGTTTTAGATTTTGTAATAATTAAATTACGAAATTATTGAGCATATTTTTTTATGTGTGCGCTTGTTTTTTTTTCAATTAAAATAATCTAGAGATTATATAATTATATTAAAAAAATTAAACGAAATTCCATAGAATACCAAAAGCATTTAGAAAAATTTATAATTCTAAATATGTACTACTATTTTCGTAATTTTAAAAATAAGTAACTTAAAACATTCTAATAATGTATTCATTATTTGTAAAACTTTTATATAATTTATTGTTAATTTAACTTACAAATTTTTCTGTTTTGTCTCTGTAATTTTTTTTAACGTTTTCTTATAATAATACATTTATACGTATTCAATTTAAAAATGAGATAGTCTGTACAATAAGAATGATTATAATTTCCATATTGTGGTTGTATTCCAAAACGCACAAAGCAATACTGTATGTGTTATGAGAATTAATTTTATTCCATTATTGCATTAAACATCAATTTTCAATATCATACATTCCAAAACGTGTTACGATGGTATCCATCCACTATAAAAACATTACAACAGTATTACAGATTATGGTATTTAACGATAATTCGTTGTACAATCCTGTATCTGCTGTATAAAATTTGACGTTATGGAATACAACCTATATGTATAATCTTTACAAAAAGATATTTTAAATTGACATACTTTTTGTATGTATTTGAAGTGGTATTATTTTTATGAATTTAAATTTGAATATTCGTTAGCAATAAAGAATATCGCTTTATCATAAATACTAGATAATATAATTAAATTAGAAAATTAACTGAAAAAAAAAAACGCAGAGAGAATTTTTAATTTCTATCATTTTTTTTGCTTGCTATTAAAAATATTTTTAATCGCATAATAATATATAATGGAAGTTTTATTATTGCTATTATTTTTCTTCTAAAGAAATACAAAATTCTATAATATTTAAAATAAAAATCTCTGGTGATAAAGTAAAACTAAATAAATATTTAGCTACGTATATTTAATAGTATATCATTTATGTACATTATTTACGTAATTATATAAATTAAGAATAATGATATTACGAAATTAAAGGGTTTTTTTTTTTTTTTTTTTTTTTTTTTTTGTAATGTTTAAATGTAATAACAAAAAAGGTTGTAAAAAAATAATATTAATTAAGTTGTTGCTTCTTTTTCTTATTATTCTTTTTCTATTTAAATTAAATGTAATTTTTATTGTCCTTATAGGCTTATAGCTTATAGTAAAGAAATTTACATAAATGATAAAATTATATATACATATATATATATATATATATATATATATATAGGATTGAGGTTACATATAATGTACATATATTTCGAACAAAATGAATTAAAAACAATTTTTTTTTGAAAAAAAGAAAGTGTAAAATTAATATTTAAATTAAAATTAATAATAATATTAGTAATAAAAAATCAGTATTTATAAAATACATAAAAAGTAATTTTAGAATTTTTAAAAAATTGTAAAAAAGCTGTGAAAAATAAGCTGGTATTTACATTGTATATTTTTTTATATCAATTATATAATTACAAATAATAATGTAACTATATACTATATAGTATATATATATTTATAACTAGTGTGTGCCTGCGACTTCGTCCGCATTGTCATAGAGCTATAAAACGAATCACGATGTACAGAATAAGGTGATCCCGAGCGAAGAAACTCTTTGTAAAGCTTTATGTTATTACGTCATTTCTATTGAGTTTGTAATTCAATTTCCACGATTGGCCACGATCAACCACGATTATCAGTTCATTTAGAAGAAAAAGCTTTTCATACATTTTATAGATTTTTTTCAGACCTTCATCTGTTTAAATCAAATTTTTATTGTTTTAAATAATAAATTTTGAAAAAAAAGTAGCCTATTTTAAATGGGAGGAATCACTCTTTAAGATAAAATAAATTCCATCAAGATTGGTTCAGCCGTTTTCGAGATTACCCGGAACATACATACATACAGACAGACAGACAGACAGACAGACGCAACAATTTTATTTATAAGATTAAACGTACAGAAATTATAATCGATATGATGTATTGATATTAAACATAAATGTAATTATATGTATATATATTTTTAAATAATATATATATATATATATATATGTATATATAATTATATATGTATTTTGGTAAACGTTTGAGAATGTACTATATATATGTATATATATATTATTATGTATGCGTATATATGCATAAAATGGCCTAAAACATATATAATGATTCTATATAGAATGTAATGTGTGTGTACAGAATAGTAGGTATCCATTATTAATGATTGATGAGGCGCATATAATATTATATAATAATTACAAAAAAAAACTAATAATGTACTTAGGATCAAATCCTTTTGTATTTTTATTTGTTGTTTTTTTTTTTTTTCTTTTTGGAAAAATAATTTTTTTTTGTATGTGTTTTCTTTGAATGATTTTCTTTTTGCCCTGATGTTTTATTTTTAGCATTCGATAGTAAATACATATAAGTAAGTAAAATTTTTGAAAAAAATATTTTCCTTTTTTTCTATTTTAACTTGAATATTGCTCAAATATTTATGAGATTTTGTAACGTATATTGTATAGGTGTGTATATGTATGTATGTATGAATGTATGTTTTTTATATATACCTTTATTTTTGTGTTTTTTAGAGATTTAATTTTTCTGTAAAATTGGTACACATTGGATAAGTAAATTATATAATATGAAAATTTTTAATAACAAATTATAATTATAAAAAATTTAATTAAATTATTTCTGTAATCTATAAATATACAATAAAAAGAAATGAGTAAATGGAAATTTTCAATTGGGTTTTTATTTTTGTCAGCAATAACATTTACTAAAAATGCATAATAACTGAGCTTACTGAATCAAAATACGTACAAGGAAATTTATAACTCAACCGCAAATGTTGTTTATACAATACTATAAAAGTTTGACTACTCAGATAAATTCTTGTCTATTATAAGCCAACAAACATCTCCCGTCTAATCGAACTTTTTGATGTCGCCCCCTTAAGACTAAATTCTCACACCAGTGAAAATACTTTGTGGTGTACTCCTCACAAGGTGTATACACAACACATTAAACTATTGATGAATTTTATAGAACTCAAATATTGATCGATCTATTAATTTTTTTTTAAATTATTCAAATAAATAAAAACCATACAAAACACAGATAATAACTTTATTATTATTTATTTTTCTTTTATATTTTAAATTCATATATACTTCAAAGAAAACACCAATGACAATTTTATTTCATTTCATTTTTTCTCGCTCATTTCGTTTTTTCATATTATGTTTTATATATGTTTTATATTTTTTTTAATTTCTTATTTTTCTTCTTCTTTTAAATATTATTTAATTTGAATTTTTGCTTGTTTAATATTTGATATATTATATTTGTATTTTTTTTTTGTTTGTATTTTATTTTTTACTATATAATGTAATATACTATATATTATATGTATATATCATCAATTTTATATTATTGTAACAGCATTAAACACTTTAAATTTTTTATCTATTTAATATTTTATTCTGTTTTTTGTTTGGTTTTTTTTTCTTTTTTCTAAATTTTTATTGTTTTTTAAAACAATCTGGAAGAATTCGTTACTTAATATACAATGGATAATTACATTTTTTAAATTATTAAAACAAGAAACAAACAAAAATATCATATTTTAAAAAAATGTATAGGATAATAAATAAAAATCAAAAACAAGAAAAGATAAAAGAAATGAAAATTTACATTCACAAATTCGATTATTGAATAATGTAAAAGATAAAAAATAGGTAAAGAAAACCGATCGATTACCCACAACATGTAATTAAGGGCATAATAAATTGTTAACAAATTATTAAAAATGTAAAATTATTCATTAAATTATTATGTATTTTAAATTTTATTTTTTTTGTATATTCGAATTACATTAATAGATTTAGATGTAATTCTTAAAAATGAAAAATAAAAATAGTAATAATTTAAAAGAATTAATAAAAGTTTATGAAAAAATGAAGAAAAAAATTCGAATTGTTCTTTCAACAAACATATACACATTTTACACTGAACTCTTTATCTGTTTTTTATGTGTAAATATATAATAATTTGCATTTTATATGTATGTATGTGTGTCTATTATATTTTTTTTTATTATTAACTTTTTCTTTTCTATATATACGAGTATATATGTATGTTTGTTTTTGTAATGACGATTATTCGCTGAAATATGATAATACAATTTTTTTTTTCTTCAAAATTTTATTATTTATATTTACATACATATATGTATTATGTATACGTTTATATACATCTATATATATGTATATAATAATTAATATGTCATTTAATGAATCACTTGTTTATTTATTTATTTTTTAAAGTTCTCCTTTCAAGTACATACGTACCCTAATATATAAATGTATAATAATTTTTATTAATCATATATTATTTATTATTTTATTTGTTACTTTTTCTTTGAGCTATATGTGTATTATGTATTATTCATTTTTTTTTTTCAATTTTATTTCACTTTTATAATATTATTGTATTTTTAAATCAAATTAAAAAAAAATGAAAAATAAAAATGATTCATTTCAAAACTATATAAATTAATTTTATTAATTTTATATAACTAATGATATAATTTAATTTGATTTATATTTGTATATACATATTTTATATATTATATATAAATTGCACTGTTCTTTTTTTAATTAATTATAAAATAAATATTAAACAATATCAATATAAAATGTATAACACATAAAAACATTAGGTATATAAAAACAATAAAAAAACATTCGAATTGAAAAAAAAAAAAAAAAAAAAACTTGTTAACTAATATTTACATAAAAATATGTGTAATAACATAAAAATGTGAAACTATAAACAGTATAAATTCTAAAAAGTTAACGAAAATAAGAAACTTTAATCTTGGATTTATATATATTTAGTTTTTTTTTTTTTGGTTTTTCGATTAATTAATTAAATAAATTTAATGTGTACATAAGTAGTACATAATCTACATGCGAATACGTATATGAATAATAAAATGAGAAAATGACGCAATATGTCTGTTAGTGTTATTATAATTATTTTATTTGTATTTTATTGTAAACCCGATTAATTAATAATTATATATTCGATATGTAAGATATAATTTTTGTTTTTTTTTTTTTTTGCATTATTCTTATTGGTTATTGTATCGTTTTTCGTTACGTTTCGTTTCGTTTTTATATTTTGTTTTTGTTTTATATTTTATTATTTTAGTTTTTTTTTTTTAAAAAAAACTTACTCATACATGTATGAAATATTTTAACATGAAAATATAAGAAAACTTTAATATACATATACTTTTGTAAATACACATATGTATGTATATTTTAGAATGGCAATTATACATACATGCATACATGCATACGTGTACATAAATGTATGTACATATTTACATAATTTTTTACAATAAATTATATTTGTATTTAAATACATTATACGTGATTATACCAATTTTTTTTCGTTTTTTTTCCTTGTCGTCTTTGTTTTGTATTTTATAAATGCATTCGTTTATATTTTATTCAAATTCTTGTTATCATTATTTCAATTTTTTTTTTATTTTTTTTTTATTGTCTTGAACGAAGACTAATAAATACATTTAAATGCAGCATACTTATTGTATATATATATATATATATATATATATATACATATATGTATATATATATAATATATGATATAAATACATATAGGAAAAAATTCGTTCAGAAAAATTTTCTTAAATACCAATAAATGTTATACAATAATAATAATAATAATAATAATAATATAAATACATAATTGTATTATGTAACTTGGAAATGTATTTATAATTTTCTGTGTTCCAATGTACATATTATAGTATTATTATTGATTTATATTTTCATTAATTTGTTTATTTATTTTTTTTTTTCATACATATGAATGCTATTTTTTTCTCTTAAATACAAATTCAATATATATGTATATAAGTAGGTATATAAAAAATTTTTTTTATTTCGTTTTATGTTTTTTAAAAAAGATTTTTTTTTATTTTAGAAAAAAATTTGATTGTATGAAAAAATGTTTGTTTTATTTTTATGTTTTGTTTTTAATTTTTTTTTTCTAATTAAAAAAATGTTTGTAGAAAAAATCCGAATTCATATTTAAATTATGTATGTATATGCACGACTTTTTAAGATTATACATATTTTTTATGCGAAAAAAATATATATAATCGCTTTATTTATTTATTTTATTTATCATATTATTCTATTATAATTATGTCGCTTTTTAAAAAATATTTTAAGAAATTAAAATTAAAAAAGAAAGAATAAATAATTATTTCATTTATTCTTCATTCTAATATATAATTAGATTTATAAAATGAATGAAAATTTATTCAGTAAATTTTATTTCAATTCAAAAATAAAAACTTCAAATATAAAATACTGTACATATAAATGTATCATAATAAATAGAATCGACA
Organism: Villa cingulata; assembly: GCA_951394055.1. NCBI lineage: Eukaryota > Metazoa > Arthropoda > Insecta > Diptera > Bombyliidae > Villa > Villa cingulata. The sequence goes on from OX596017.1 coordinate 57,629,828, forward strand.
TATTATGTATTTGTATATTTATATAGAGGCAAGTAAATAAAATATAATTTACTACATAATAATAATAATATTAAATTCTATATTAAATGCTTTCAAATTTTGAAATTTTATTTATTTTTTTGTCTTTAATTTAATTTCATTTTCAATTTAATATTTATATTAATTATTCATACATATGTTGTTTTTGTTTTATTTAGATTTTTAAATTTTATTTTGATTTCAAAATGTATTTTTTTTTACTTTTGCTTTTTTTTCTTAAATGCATAAAATTTTTAGAGTGTGGTTGCCACACCATTAAATATTGTTTTCTTCATCCGTTTCTTTTTTTTTCAATTCACTTTTGTATAGATGCGCGAAACAAATTGAATTACAATTTTTTTTTGTATTCTATATCCTTTATTTATTTCTTTATTTATATATATATATATATATATATATTTTGATTTTCAATAAAATATTTTCATTGTCTAATAATAAGTACATATTATAATAATTCGAACAAAAAACTAAAAATATTAACATGTTTCTTTTTTATTCATATAACAACATTTCAATTAATTTATATTTTTTTTAATTCATAAATTTTTTTTTCACTTTTATAATTTTAGCGTAAAAAGCCGCGAAGCATAAAATTTAATAAATTTTTTAATCAATTATTTGGTTATTTCTCTTCTCAATATATATTATATATAATACATTACATATAATTTTTTTTTTCAATTTTAATATAATTTTCGCATTTTTCACGAACATTTACATATTATATAATTTTTCAATTTGAATTTTAATTTTGAATTTTTTTTTCTACTCTTTTCTTTTTTTGTGGCATTTATATATTATATAGCTATAATTTATTTATTAATATATATATATAATATGTATATAGAGCTTCTCTTTAATTAGCTATTATGCATTTTAATAAATAATTGTTAATTTTATGCTGCATAATTATTTTGTTTTTTTTAACAATAACTATAATATATTAATTTGAATATGTATTCATTGTAATTAATGGATGTTTATATACATATATGTTATATACATACATTTGCAGATATTACAAAAAGTTACAAATTTTAATTTTTTACTGACAACAAAAATACAAAAAGTAAATAAAAAAATTTTTATAGGATCGAAAATTTTGAAAATTCAAATTTACATGTTCTTGTTTTTCTAAATTTATATTTCGATTTCAATTAGATCATATAAGATTAAAGAATATTGTCAGTTACATATATAGAGTAGTATAGCTAAAATTTTATGTGATAATTTTTTATTTTGTTTTTAATTGCCAAATCCGATGTATTTTTTTTTTTCAAATTTTCAAATGTTTCATTTGTTTCTAAGATAATGACTTATAATTTATATTGTAATTAAAGAAAGCTATTATTTATTATGTTTACGAAATTTTATATTTTAACTAATTTTTTTTTTTTAAATAACAAAACGCTAAAATTATATTAGATTTTTACGAGCGTAGTATTTGTTTCCTCGAAAATTATTCACTATAGAATTATTTTCGTTTTAATTGTTTTTGGTTTTATTCCTTTTTCTTTTAATTATAATCATGAAATTAATTTTTCAATTTTAAACCAGTCAAAACAGATTTTTTTGATGTTAAATAAGATGCATCTCTTAATGCTAATTGATAAGCAACTTCGAATGCTTGACCCAAAGTTAATATGATTTCTGTTGCTAAATCCTTTTAATTAAAAAAATGTTTTTAAGTATTTTAGATTTAATAAAATACATATATTTAAATTAAATAACAGAAATACAGAGTAGTCTACATACCATACTATCTACATTAAAAACATGGCAGTAATGCGTATTAATATCGGAATCTTTTGTAATGTACGCAAAATGACTTAGATCATCCGCATCCTGACAGGCACAATTTATATTTCTAATTGCATGCTCACAAATCGTTTTCTATTAATGAAAAATAATAAAAAGAATTTATCAGATATTCGATTTATTTGAATTGAATCAAATAAAAAACTTCAATCTATTCATATGGCATAATTATAATCTGTATGTACACATACTTGGGTTTCAATATCAATAAATTCAACACCACGATGTGATATCGATAATCGTATGGGTTGTTTTTTTGTTTGTTGCATTTGCAGTTGGGATTGCGGTATTAGCTGCTGCTGTTGCTGTTGTTGCGGTTGATGCTGCGGTTGTTGTTTATTTATATACGACGTTGGTTGACTTATATTCAAATTTGAAATTAATAAACGATCTCCTCTTTTGAGTTTTTGAATTGATTTACGTGTTGATTCTGTACCTCTTAATTCTTTGACGACCGTAGATCCCAAATACTATAAGAAATTTTTTTGTTACATTTCAATGATATAAAATTAAATTAATTTTTTGTTTTTTTTTTTTTTTTTAATTCTTACATAGGCATCATATTTAACAGAACTGTTGATTAAATTATTCGCTGAATGTCGCCATTGTGTTTGTAAATTACTTGGTAAACCTAAAAGTAATTCAGATGGTTCACGAATTTCTATAACTGATCCATATATTGGTGGTTTTGGTGCTGGTCTAAATAAGACAATAAATAAAATTTATTTAAAATTACACATGTGACTTTTAAATTTTATTCATTAAAAAAATTTGTTTTCATCAATAATTTACCGATTTTTCTTATTACTATGCCTTATACCGCTAGTTACACTATTCGTTGAATTAATTTTATTCTCAACAGGACGTATTTTTAATTTATCTGATGTCATTTTATCTAAATAATCATCCTTCAATTTATTCGAATCAGCATTTGTATTCAAATTTTCAAACGATTGATGAGTCATTGGTAAAACTCGATTATTCGATGATATAGAATGTAAGATACGTTTTCGATGACCTAATTTACCAATTTCGAGTACTGTCTGTAGTTCAACTTCCCAAACACGACAAACACCTTCCGTATTTGTATGTAAATGTTGCCTTTAATTAAATACGTTGAATACATAGTATATAATATTCATATTATTATCATTACATAATAATTTTTTTTAAAGTAAAAAAAATTTAAACATACTTGAAGATATCAATATATTCGCTTAGATGTATACTTTGTAGCCATTGTTCGACATTCAAAATCGTATTATTATTATCACGATGTAAAATAGTTGAAGATTCAGATATCGGAAGATCTTTTATTAATTCCATAAATTTCTTGTGATATTCTTGTGGTACATTGATTGACTTCAAATCGGATTCATCTAAAATTCCATTCTATAAGATTTGAAAAAAAAAAAAAAATGAAAAATTTGTTCATGTATGAAAACAGTTTTCAAATATTTCAAAATTTTTCAAATTTTCAAAATATATTAGAAAAACATTTACCAAAAATTCAATATCATCAAACCCATTATCTTGTAATAAATTTTCAAATTGTTGTAAATCATTCTCTTCCAAAAATGTTGCCAATTTTTGATCTTTCGAGATTTTATTTTGTGTATCGCTGCTAATTAGTGATTTTTTACCGTTTGTTATTTGTTCATTAGTATTCGATTTTAGTATATCAGAAGTATTAAATGAATCCATAATTTCAGTTACTTTACTCCATGATATATCCTGTTCATCATTATCATCTACATCATCATCGTCATCATCATCATCATTTATATTATTACCAACGTAATTATTTTGTTGATTATTATCGGCATTTTTATTATCATGATTACCATCATCATCAATTAATTTAACTGATTTCATATCATTTTTAATTTTTAATTTTGAATTTATATTTTTACTATTATTACTACTACTACCGCTACTATTACTATTATTTATATAATTCGTACTTTCATCCTCATTTTTATGTTTTTGATGTTGATATTGATATTGATGTTGATTTTGTTGTTTTTGTTTTAAATTTTGATGTTGATTTTGATTTTGACTTGGACTTTGATTGTGATTATATAAATTAATATTATTATCCTTTTTAGTCGTATTTTTACATTTTAAATATGCTTTAAAATCATTTTGTAATTGTTTACGTAAATTTTCTCGTTGTTCTATATTGTACTGTTGTTGCATTAAACGTATATCTTCGACACCATCATTATTTAAACGTTCCGATATCATTCTATAATTTCGAATATTCGGTGATCTGTTCATCCTATCCTTATCATCAGATTGCGAATATGTTGGAGATGTTGAAACAATTATATTCATATCACGATGATTACCATCATCAGTATAATTATCATCATAATTATCAAATATACCATCGAAACTATTTGAACGATTTTTTAAATAATCATTTTGTAAACGTGATTGTTTCGCAACAATATCATGACTGTACTGTGTCGGATGCAATAATTTCGATCTTGATTCTTGTTTATTATTTGAATTGCTAATGGTATGATCTTTTTTATCGTTATTATAATGTGTAGTTTGTTGTTGTGTATGTGTATAATTTGAATTATTCAAATTTATTGTTGATCCCTTAAATAAACCTGTATATAAATATGTTTACATTAAAAAAATATATTAATAAATAATTTTATTTTTAATTTAAAAATAAAAAAAAATATGTAAGATCCTAGACACATTGTTAAATCCACTCAAAAGATTAACATTAAAAATGAAAAGATGCCGGTTCAAAATTTTTAATAAAATAAAAACACAATTTTTTTACAATTCGTTATAAAACTTTATTTAAAATATATTCTCTTAAGTCTAACAATTCAATATCTTAAAACTAAATTACAAACAAAATTCTGAAAAAAATGCTTAAATTTGTATGTATTTAAATTCTAATAATTTTAATGTAATATATATACAAAAATGAAGAAATTCAATATTTTCAATAATAATATTTCAGTTAGACCGGAAATAGTTATGCAATTAATTTCAATTAAATATACTACAAATCAAAACAAATGAAACATATAAAATTTGCTCTAATTATAAAATTTATATATGTACAATATTTCAATTAAATCGGAAGTAATTATGCAATAAATTTAACTAACTATTTTACAAATCAAAATTATAAATTTATTACAAAAAAAAAAAATTATCAAATTTAATTTATTTGTAATTATAAATTTTGCATACGTTCTTAAATATTAATTAACTAATTATTCGTTGGTATAGGTCGACCTACACGAATAGATGGCGTTGTAGAAACTATGTTGATTGAAGAACGGATGCTGAAGGTAACGATGATAAACCAGTTAAACAATGACTGTTTGAATTTTCAAAGTTTCAAAAAATCGTTATGTGAACTGAAGATTGCCGTCGGGAATTGATGACTGTCGAGATGAAAATATTTCTTACTGTCTCGATGAAAATTTTAATTTTTCCAAAATAGTTTAAGTTTTTAATGATATTTTTCCGCGATGTTTAACTTAGAAAATTTCTAAATCCAAGAAATTTTCTAAGTGTTTGGCGATGCAAAATTTCGGCTCTATTTTTTTTAGAAAAAATTGACTTTAACAATTTTTTCTGATGACGAATTTCCAATAGAAAATTTTTGTTTAAGAAATTTTCTAAGTGTTTTTACGAAGATTTAATTTCGACGATTCCCTAATTTCTGTAAAAATCCTAAGTGTTTTTACAGAAGTTCCTAACTTTTCCCTACTTACTAGCTCAACACGCTAGATTTTGAAAGGACTCAACACGTCCAGGCTGATGAATTTGGTCTCTTGGTTTCCTTGCTTCAGTCTCAACACGACAGTATACACTAGTAATTGCAAAAGACAAATTCTTCTGCGAATTTCATTCTTTATATAGCAAAATTTGCAAACTCTGGGATTTTCTATTTTCCCCGTTGGTGATAAATTTTCTATTTGTTTCATCGTCTGTCTTTCTTATTGGAACATTTTTCCGAATGGTAACTGATGTGACATATGGTACATTTTTCGATTGTGAATGATATTAGCTGGTACGTTTTCAATTCAGCTGGTACATTTGATAGTGATCATTTGGAATTGGAGCAGCTAATAATTAATCAAATAACTTGGTAAATATTTGTTTACATTTACCTACATTTTTTTTAGAAAGTGTCAAATATAGTGTATTTGTGATGTTGTGTAATATTGTATTTTTATTTTCTGTTTAAATGTTATAATTTTGTAATTAGTGTAGTGTTTTAATTTAATTATATTGCTGTGTGACTATTTATGTATTTTTTAGTGTAAATAATTCTATTTATTGTTTTGTGGTGTTTTGTAAATAGTTTTGTGATTGTGATATGTGTAGTTTTGGTTATGTTTTTATGTTTACATTTTATGTTGTTCTATGTTTTGTGTGTAGTGTTCTATTGTTTTGTTATGTATTATTATTGTAATATTAATTAATTAATTATTTATTTTTAATAACTTTTATTTTTCTTTTTCAGATGAAAATGTTGAATGACGATACAACATCCTCCCCGAACGCGCAAAAAAAACAAAACATAAACTTATTATATTGTTAATTGTTAATAATTTGTTAATTTTAATTTTATTTGAGCAATAAATGAATATCACTTTGAATCATTTTAGTTTTCTTTATTTTCTAATTAAAAAATTCACCTTTTGATTTATTTAAAAATTTAAACTTTTTACTCTGACCATGCCATCCTTTGTTTTCGTAAAACGTATTGTTATATTTTCTTGTTTTAATCTGAAAGTTCTACTTTTGTGAATCTGTTGCCAAGGAATGGACCAATGGGATATGAAATGCTTTATGTCCTCTGGTGCTTGTAACCAATTTGGTACCTTTGTTTTCCTTCGCCTTTTAGATGGAATTTTTATTAGTCCTCCTGTTTCAAAGGGTTCGTTGCGTTTTATTATGTCTTTAAATTTTTTCTTGTGTTTGTTGATCTGTGGTTCTTTCAATTTTACTTGTGTTTTCGTTATTCGTTTCGTTGTATTTTCACCAATGTCTTCGAACACCTTATTCCTAGATTTTTCACGTTTTATTGCCATTAACTTTTGTTTTTGTTTACAAGATTTTCTTGATCGCGTGTCTATTGAATGTTCATGAACCCTTGTCATGAACGTCCTACTGAATTGTGTAGCATCACCTATGCTACCCATAACAATCCAGCCTAATTCAGTATTTATTGCAATCGGATGATTCGGTTCAGTTGAGCGTCTAATTCCTTCTCGAATTATAGCTGCGTATACTTCTGCTCCAATTAATAAGTCTATCCTTCCAGGTATCGCAAAACTAGGGTCAGCTAAATTCAAACCTTTCAAGTGATTGAAACCTGTCGTTTCAATCCGATGAGTAGGTAACTCGTTAGTGATACTCTTTACCACTAACGCATTTACGCAATATTCAAATTTTCCGTCTACTGATTCTAGAATAAATTCAGTTTGCGACTTAGCCACAGTGGCACTGCTCTGATTGAGTCCACTGATGTGCTGATTCGTTCGTGTAAGTTGAAGTTGCAGGCGTTTTGCTGCAGAAGCAGTTATGAATGTTGATTGTGACCCTGGATCTATCAAGGCTCGCAATACTTCGTTGTGACCCCTTTTACTCCGTATTCTGACTAAAGCCGTTGCTAGTAGTACTTGATTCATGTTTGACAAAAAGAAGGATTTCAATTCATTCCTTTCATTACTGTTAGTAGCAGGCAGAGCTCCGTCTCCTGTATCGTTTTGGGTTGATTGAGCAGAAGTTTCACTTTGTATCTTATTGGACGTATTGAGACTATTATGTAATAGGGAATGATGTTTCTTTTTGCATGTGTTGCAAGTGTATTTGCTTTTACAATCGTTGTATCTATGACCGGTAGTCAAGCAGTTCATGCATAATTTATGTTTTTTAACAAAGTTCAATTTTTCTATCGCTGATAATGTTTTAAATTTTATACAGTTGAAAAGTTTGTGATCAAAATTACACTTTATACATCGCAAATTTTTATTATCAGATGTGATGTTTTGACTTAAAAATACATTGCTTTGTTTCTGAGGTTTTATAGCTTCTAATACTCTAAATCGAGCTTCTAAAAATTCTACGAATTCAGAAAATGTGGGTAATTCTGCTGTTGAACTTTGTTTAATTTTCCATTGCTCTCGAGTTTCTGGTGGTAGTTTTTGTAACGTGATGTAGATAATTAATGGATCCCAGTTCTCGGTTTTAACTCGAAGTATTTCTAATTCATGAAGAACTTCTTCGACTTTATTAAGAATATCTTTGATGCCCTGTGCATTTTCAGATTTTACAAAGTGCATTTTAAATAACTTTTCTAATTGAGTGTTGATTAAAGCCTTGTTATTATTGAATCGGTTTACCAATGCAAACCATGCCTTTGAGTAATTCGCTGCTGTTATTTCAAAGGTTTTCAATACTCTTGCTGCTTCACCATAAACACATGATTTCAAGTAATGTAGTTTCTCGACATCTGCAATTTCATCATTTCGATGTATCAAATTAACAAATAAATCTCTAAAAGATCTCCATGATTTATATGTTCCATCGAACTTCGGTAGTTCAATCGGAGGTAGTTTTACTCTTGATTTTGGCATAGTTACCATAGTAGTAGAAGTATCATTTGATTGGGCTGTTGTATTTATCAAGGAAATTTTTTCTTCTAATTCTGTGATTAGGTCGAAGCAAGTTTCTTCAAAATCTTTGAATTTATTCTGATCCATGTATTTTGTAGTGCTGTTTGCATCTTCAGCTTGACATATCTGATAATGATTTTTCCGGAAACTATCTGATAATTCGTTCAATTTTTTTATTCTGCGTTCATAAACACTAACTGGTTTGTTTTCGTTTAAATTTTTTCTGATACCATCTGTTAAGTCCTTTAATTCTACTGTCAAGATATCTTGTAATTTAATTAGATTTTGAATGTTATCCATTTTGTCTTGTTTCTTTTTTGTCGAACTTTTTGGTTTAACCATTTACAAATATATTTTTTTATAAAATTTTAGATAAAAATTGTGTTCTTATTCTATCCGGCTCGAAGGACCAAATGTTAAATCCACTCAAAAGATTAACATTAAAAATGAAAAGGTGCCGGTTCAAAATTTTTAATAAAATAAAAACACAATTTTTTTACAATTCGTTATAAAACTTTATTTAAAATATATTCTCTTAAGTCTAACAATTCAATATCTTAAAACTAAATTACAAACAAAATTCTGAAAAAAATGCTTAAATTTGTATGTATTTAAATTCTAATAATTTTAATGTAATATATATACAAAAATGAAGAAATTCAATATTTTCAATAATAATATTTCAGTTAGACCGGAAATAGTTATGCAATTAATTTCAATTAAATATACTACAAATCAAAACAAATGAAACATATAAAATTTGCTCTAATTATAAAATTTATATATGTACAATATTTCAATTAAATCGGAAGTAACTATGCAATAAATTTAACTAACTATTTTACAAATCAAAATTATAAATTTATTACAAAAAAAAAAATTATCAAATTTAATTTATTTGTAATTATAAATTTTGCATACGTTCTTAAATATTAATTAACTAATTATTCGTTGGTATAGGTCGACCTACATGAATAGATGGCGCTGTAGTAACTATGTTGATTGAAGAACGGATGCTGAAGATAACGATGACAAACCAGTTAAACAATGACTGTTTGAATTTTCAAATTTTTACAAAAGTCGATATGTGAACTGAATATTGCCGACGGGAATTGATGACTGTCGAAATGAAATATTTCTGACTGTCTCGATGAAATTTTATGTGTACTTCAAATACTTCTAATTTTGATGATGCTTTTCCGCGATGTTTTCTTTAGAAAATTTTCAAGTCTTTAAGAAATTTTCTAAGTATTAGAATATTTCTAAAATTAAGAAATTTTCTAAGTCCCCTTGAAAAAATCAACTTCAATAATTTTCCGATGACGAATTTTCAGTAGAAAATTTCTGTTTAAGAAATTTTCTAAGTGTTTGGTGATGCTAAATCCCGGCTCTATTAGAAAATTTTCTAAGTCTTTTCAGAAAAAATTAACTTTAACAATTTTTTCTGATGACGAATTTACAGTAGAAAATTTCTGGTTAAGAAATTTTCTAAGTGTTTTGACGAAGATTAAATTCGAAGATTCCCTAATTCTGTAAAAATCCTAAATATTTTTACAGAAGTTCCTAACTTTTCCCTACTTACTAGCTCAACACGCTAGATTTTGAAAGGACTCAACACGTCCAGGCTGATGAATTTGGTCTCTTGGTTTCCTTGCTTCAGTCTCAACACGACAGTATACACAAGTAATTGCAAAAGACAAATTCTTCTGCGAATTTCATTCTTTATATAGCAAAATTTGCAAACTCTGGAATTTTCTATTTTCCCCGTTGGTGATAAATTTTCTATTTGTTTCATCGTCTGTCTTTCTTATTGGAACATTTTTCCGAATGGTAACTGATGTGACATATGGTACATTTTTCGATTGTGAATGGTATTAGTTGGTACGTTTTCAATTCAGCTGGTACATTTGATAGTGATCATTTGGAATTGGAACAGCTAATAATTAATCAAATAACTTGGTAAATATTTGTTTACATTTACCTACATTTTGTTTAGAAAGTGTCAAATATAGTGTATTTGTGATGTGTAATAAATAATATAAATTTTTTTTTTTTTATTTTGTGTTTATAAATGTTATAATTTCGTGATTATTGTGTTATATGTTTGTGATCGTGATTTATGTAATTTAAATATATAGTCGTTAAATTTTTATTTATGTGTTTTGTGGTGTAAATAATTCTATTTATTGTTTTGTTGTGTTTTGTAAATAGTTTTGTAATTGTGATATATGCAGTTTTGGTTATGTTTTTATGTTTACATTTTGTGTTGTTCTGTGTTTTGTGTATAGTGTTCTATTTTTGTTATTTATTATTATTGCAATTTTGATTAATTAATTATTTATTTTCTTATTTTTTAGCTACTGTGGTTACTGGGCGGATCATGGATTTACTGTAACAAGGTGAGTTATTTTATTCAAGTATGTTTTTGATAATTTTTCTAAAATTTCTCTTTTTTTTTATTTTCAGATGAAATTATGTTGACTGGATTCAACACACATACAGCTCGAAATTACCATAATTTTCGAAATCAACCTTTTTTCTTGATTTTGGCGACGAAATCAAGAACTTTTCATATAATTTCAACTGATCGAAATTATGGTAATTTCATCGAAATTATGGTAATTTCATCGAAATTATGGTAATTTCATCGAAATTACGTAAAAATTGCTTGATTTTGATCAAAATCACGATAACACTTCCAGTTTCAGATGTCATTAATATCATATGTTTATATAGTTATACTGGTTATACATTCATATGTATTTAATGGTTATATTTTTATAAAACTAAAAGCTCCTTTTAATACACAATTAAGTATAAAACAAAACTTCAAAATTCATTCATTCAAAATCAACAAGATGCAGTGTGTCACTATGATTTCAAAAGGTTGATTTCGTAAAATTATGGTGATTTCGAGCTGTATGTGTCTAGAGCATAATATAAAAACGAAATGAATGTATAATCATATAAAATCAAAAGTTATAATTGTTCTTTTAAATTGAATTTATAATTTACCTGCAAATGGTACATCACCAATGAATTCTTCTACACAATCTGTAGATACACTACGATCAGATATTGATACACTTGAACTTATTGAACCACTTGATGCACAAAGCGATGAACACAAAAGTTCTGGTGGTGATGTACTTGTTTCGATCATAAAATTTTGTTGTAATCCTGATCTTTTTTTATATTCCTATACATACATATTTTTTTTTTTGTTTTAGTTTTGAAAAAAAATCATTTTTTAAGTATGTAGAAATAAGTAAAAATTAAGACACAAACAAAAACCAAAGACTAAAATGATGATTATAATGAATTCGTAATGACAAATGAAAAGTAATTGACATAATTCTAAAATTATATCATGATGCTGAATTATATTCGATATACTGTCATCATCAATACATTTTAGAACTCAGTCATATTGCTTCTAATTTAAATTTGATTGAACTTTTTTTTTCAATTCAGCTCAAAGATTTAATTATTTTAAATGAATTCAATAAAGCATACACATTCATAGCTATGTACATATAATACACGGACATAAATTTGCGTCAAATAAAAAGTTTAAAAATTAAAAATAAAATAAACGAAAATGTTTCAAGTAAATTTGCTTTTTATTTAATATTTTAAATAAATTTTCTTGTTAAAAATAATTACATAAGCAATAATTATACAATACATATAATAATAACAGAATATAACATAAATTTTTATTAATTAATAAAATATTAAAAAAAAAAAATTAAAAAAGGAAAACAAAAAAATTAATTAAAATAAAAATTATAACATATTTTTTTACAAATACAAATGTAACAAATACAAAATTCAAATATACATATGTACATATGTACTTTATATTACACAAATATAAAATAACATAAAATAAAAATTATTCTTATTTTTCGATTTTCTTTTCATTTGTTTTTTTAGTTTTTTCTTCATCTTTGAATACAATAACAAGCTTAGATATTAAACATTATACCATGCTAAATATTGCGATAATGAAATATAAATTGATAATTTTATTTTTTTTTTTTTTTTTTTTTTGTAAATAAAATACTTTTAGTAGTTTGGAAAAAAATATATATATAGTACATATATGAAATGAATTTTCATTTAAATAAATTTTAAAAATCTTAACAAAAATAATAGTTTCATTTTTTATAGTTTTTTTTTTTTTAAACAAAAACAAAATATGTACATCAATATATATTTTAATCATTCCGCTGAATACCACCTACCTGACTTAATGGTCTTATACGTTCATGAATACATTTTTCAGCTTGTACAGCTGTTGGTGGTGGATGTTCAGGTGTAGGTGGTTGCTGATAATTAGTTGGACTTCTTGGTGTATTATCTTTTGATATTTCACTATATCTATCTTTATTGAAACTGCAAAATTATAATTAAATTAACAATATTTATAAATTCAAATTAATTTTTAAAACATACTCAATACTGAACGGTTCATAAATATTTCGATTTCGTTTTAATTTACGATTTGGATTGTACGATTTTAATGTTGTATTTTCATATGAAATGGTTACGATATTTTGAAAATTTTGTTCTGGAGCACTCATTTCAACATATTGGTCAATATTTGCTGTTGAAAATGTAAACAAAAAATAGAAAAAAATATTTTTTAATGTCAGATCTTAAAAACATATTTAAAAATAAAAATATAAGACCTTCAGGTTTTTTTCCAGTTCGAGCCATACAAATATATTCATATGCAGACATATTTCGATGATTTTTTCCGCTACTATTCGAATTATCATAGTTTTCTTCAATATTAGATGGCATTAAATTATTATGAGGTTGTAAATGCGTTGGTGACACGGACAAATTTCTCCTTGGTGGCTTTTTTGGTGCAGCTGGTTTTCGTTGTTTAATTGGAGTCATTGTTATATAAAACTCTGGTACATCTGTTAGATTTCTTGGTCTTTGTGATGGACTTGGAGGGCCGAAACTTCCAACCGATGATGATGGGCTTGTTGTAAGATCACTGAAAAATGTGATAACATTATTTTTAACATTCCTAATTTAATTATTAAAAAAAAATTAATTTACTAGTGCGAATTAAAATAATTTTGTAAAGGTGATCCACGATTATTTTCATAGGAACTTCCTAGTGACATTGGTGTCGTATGATTTTTATGTGTATGATTATCTCGTGTCTCATCTGATTCACTATCATAAATAGTCGAGTTTCTATGATCTATAGATAATGAAGTTTTTTATTGTTAAAAACTTCAATTTTAAATTTTCAACTTTTTACTTACTATTAATAACAGAAACAATTCCTTTGGTGACGTGTGGTGGAAATTCTTCAAGAATATCAATCGCTGTACGACCTTCACAGTCTGTGGCATCTAAATCAGCTCCAGAATCAAGAAGAGTTCTTACGATGGTATCTTTGCCACACAATGCAGCCTCATGTAAGGCCGTACCCGACGGTGTTAAAACATTAACATTAACACCAGCTGCCAAAAGTACATCTACAACACTTTTATGCCCATTGCGACTGGCTAAATGAAGAGGTGTATGATCAAAAACTATTGATTTTTTATTATTCGACATATTTTCAGATTTGAACGGCAGCAAAAGCTCTGGATGTGCGCGTATTAGCATTTGTACCACTTGCAATCTACCATATTGTGCGGCTAAATCCAATGGTGTTTCATTCCGACTATTCATCACATTGGGATCAGCTCCATGCGCAAGTAGAGTAGTTAAAGCACCAGTATGACCATGTTGAGCTGCACAATGTAAAGGAGTTTCATTTTCTATTGTCTGGATGAAAAAAAAAATAAAAAATAAAAAATTCAGCAATAAAAATGCTCCATAATCACATATTTTTACTTTTGCACAAAAAATAAAATTTTACTTGTAAATTAGGATTGGCTGGCTTATTGGAATGTGTTAGAAAAAGTTTAACAATATCTTGATGCCCAGCCCAAGCAGCCAAATGTAAAGGAGATGAACCTCTAGAATCAGGTAGATTTGGTGAAGCATCGTGTGCCAATAGAAGACGAACAATGTCACTAAATACAATACAAAGAAAATATATAAAATTCATAATTTATCTCAGAATGTACATTCTATAACTCACGTATGACCATTCAGTGCAGCATGATGAAGAGCAGAATATCCACTACTGTCTTGTACATTCGCACCAGGCCCACGTCTTAAGCTTTATTTAACGCCAAGAAAAATTATAAAAAAAAAATTTCAATTACACATAAAATACGAGAATTAATTATTTTTTATAATACCTTGCTAATGGTCCACTTCGTTTCAATTTTTGATTAAGAATTTTTTCAACAACTGTTATATTACCGTTTCTAGCAGCTTCTAAAAATTCTTGTTCTTTTCCCATGTTTGAAAGAACAAACATGTAGGAAATTTATTCTATTACAATAAAACAATTTAAAAATAAAAATAAAAATGCATTAATGCTATTATTATTAAAATCATTGTAATTTTAATTCAATATTTATTTAGGCTTATTTTTTGAATTCATTGTATCTTGTACCACAGACAAAAAAATAAATAAAATAAAATTTATAAAACTTTTTAAATGACATATGTTTTATACCAATGCTCTTTTTTGCTAAAAACCCGTGTGCACACAAAAAGAAAAAATGATAAATATATTTTTCCATTTAAACATTTTACTAAAAAAAATGTTTAGTTAATAAATATCTCTAAGTAAATATGTACATAATATATAATATCAAAAAATATAATTTCGATAGATACCTACATACATTTAGGTATCTATCTATTCAAGTATATATTATATTCCATTTTTTTTCTTTAATTTTTTTTTTTTTTTTTTTTTTTTTCTTATAAAATCCTAAAAGACTAATATTTTCAAAATCTAAAAGATATTCTTATCTCCTTTAAACACGAACAATTATTATTGCATATTTAATTAGATAATGCAAATTACTAACTGATTTATTTTTATCTTATCCTATCTGTTTTCTCCTATAACGCACAATAAAAAAATTATGAAGTTAGGTCCTTAAATTATATGAGTGTACACACATAAAATTGCACAAAAAGGAAAGAACAGAAAAAAAAATATTATAAAAAATATTTTAAAAATAAAATTGCTAAGGATATTCCGTCGACGGTATCACAAAGATTTAATTTTTAAACATAAACTTACCAAAATTATTAATTTCTAAATACTTAATGCAGTAGATACATACAAGAAATATTAAAGTTTACGAAATTAAATTAACAACTATTTTTTTCAGTAAAAAAAAAAAAAAACTGACATTGTTTTTTGTACCTACAAGTAAATATAAAATGATAGAGGCTATACAATATTTTTATACATGGCTTAAACTGTATTTGGTTTTTCGCAATTTCATAAAAAAAATCTAACAAATTAAACAATAATTAACAAATGTCACAATTAAAACAAAAATTGAAAAAGATTATTTCGATGTCGAACTAAATTGAAAAAAATTTTTTTTTGATTACAAATGATAAAAATCACTTGCGCTGATCTGTGAATCTGTTCTGTATGTATAGAGATTTTCCTCCCCTCACCTGTAGTACCAAATCAAAAAAGTATGTAGATATCAAAAACCCAGATCCAGCCAGAATCAAACTAATATAAAAAATTCACCACTTTTTTAACACAAATTTTTGATTTTTTTTTTTTTTTTTTTTTTTTTTTAACAAAGAATTTTGATTTAATTAAAAACTTAAGCAATATTCTTTAAATTTTATCTACAAAAATATTTTAAAAAAATAATTATAAGATTAAAAAATTTTGTAATTAAAGGAATGTTAGTTTTAGTATTGATGGTGGAAAAAATTTCCACCTCTTGTTGTCTGGTTAATTACATTACATTTACAACAAATTAACAATTGACAATTGTGAATGTGGTGAGGTGATGATAATGGAATCAGTTTTACTGCTGAAAATCTAGTGGCTCTGCTATCTTTTCATTTTTAAAAAATTTAAAAATTTTAAATTAATTCAATTATGTATATAATTATACATAATTTTATTATATTTTATTTATTTTACATAATGAATATAAGCAAAAAAAATATTTTTTATCCTTTAATGAACCGAAAGTTAAATTTAAATAGCAAAATAAAACAATAATATGTAATTATAATTTATCATAACCGTTCTTCAAAGATAATGTAGTGTCATTGACTAATAAATAATTAATAATATTATTAGTCAATGGTAGTGTAGTCACTGTCTATTGTAGAGAGGCATATAATACTATGTTTATACTTCCTGTTAAATCGCTATAACACAAATCGATATGACATGATAGAACGATAGCATTGATTAATAAATATACGTATGTATATGAAAAATAAGTATAAACAGTTTATATCGCTTTAAGCAACAATATTAATGTCTTTCTTTTGTTAGTCAAACCTGTTTTATAAAGCGATTTATCTTAAATCGATATATGTCATTAGTATAAATACAATGAAATATCGCTTTTAGATAAGACGATATTCGAACCGGTTTGTGTTATAGCGATTTAACAGCAAGTATAAACATAGTAATACTCACATTATCTTTGCCGTTCTTTCTAGTAAATTATTCAGTTTTATTATTTATAAAAGGAAACACTAATAAAGTAAAAATTAATATATTGAAAGAGTATTTTTTTTGTTGATATGATCAAATTTAATATATTATCAATAATTTAAATCGTAATATCTAACATATGAATTATGATATATAATTCATTCATGTATTTTAAAATTTTCAGATGAACATTTTTTAAACTGAATAATTTTTATTGCATAAATATCAAATTAAGGACCTAAGGTGGGAACTATAATCGACATAAGTGACATAGGCTATGACATATGTCGTAGCCGAACACAGCCAAATCAATGAGCTAAACTATAATTGACATTTCCGACATTCGTTTAACATAAGCTCGACATAAGCAGTACGATCGAAAGCGTACATAACATAAGTAACATAAGCCATAACCTCATTTTGTGAAATTCGTATTGCTTATGTTTAGTATGTTATCTATATTATTATAGTTAACCAAATGTGACGTTTTAACATTCGTTATTTTTTCTCATGTTTCCCATGTTACCAATGTCAATTATAGTTCTACCTTAAGAACTAGCAAAATCCTATACCTACTTCTTTTAATTTTTTTTTATTAAATGCAACAAATTCAAACCGAAAAATATGGTGAAATTAATTTGATTTATATCTGATTTGAAATTTGAATGTGACTTAAATATTAGATTATGAGATTATGATACAGATCCAAAAAACGAATTTGTTTTAAATTCAAATTCAAACGAACATTAATAATAGTTAAAAAAAAATTATAGAATTATATGAAATAAAAGAATTTTTTGTAAAATTTTTAAAACATTAAATTCAACTGCTATATAGGTATAATATTGAAGTTTTTCCTTGAATTATATTTAGTAATTTGATAAATACATAACTGTAATTATAACCTAAATCTACATAATTTTGAACTTTCAATTTTGTAATTCGTGATGTTACATCATTTCGACAAATATTAAATTTGAATAAAAAAAAGAAAGTTAAATAAATTTATCGTTTGGATAAAATAAACATTTAATTCTCTATATGTACATTACATACGTGAATTTATAAAATAATGTTTTATCAGTAATCAAAAATGGTTTTTAAAATATAATTACACTACATTAACATTAAATCGATTTAAAATTTTAAAGCAGATTTAGGATCATACATAAAATTAATATGAAAATGTTTTTATAAAACAACGTAAAAAGTTGACATTGACTGACAGATGAGTAAAATGAGTAAAAGTAACAAAATGTGTGTATAGATATTAATTAATATGAGGTATCTGAATAAAAAAAAGTAAAAAAATATTACTTTATATTTAAAAAAAATGCATTATGAACAGAAAAAACGATAAAATTTTGGGTAAAGAATTATTATTATGCAGTGAAATGTTAGAACAATTAGAAAAACCAGATATTGAAAATATACCATACTATCATAGTAGCGCTGATACTTCTGTTGCTTTTAGTATAACATTTAAAAAAAATGGTAGTTGTAGTACAACAAGTGAAGGTAATACTACTAATACTGATTACGATAATAAAAATTTGATTACCGAAGATGAGATGCTACCTTTATGCTTCATGGTAAACAGACATCAGAATCCCATCGAAGGAGTTGTCTGTGAAACACAATCTTGGAGAATACGAGAAAGAGTAAGTAAAGTTTATAATTGTCTGCTTTAAGTAATTGAAAAAAGAAATTGTAATATAAATTTTATATGAAATTACGAATTAAAATAATAAAAGAGAAACAAATCATAATTGAAATTTTAGATGAAAACTGTCAGTGTAGCACTTGTACTTTGCCTTAATATTGGAGTGGATCCTCCAGACATCGTTAAAATTCAACCCTGTGCAAGGCTTGAATGTTGGATAGGTGAGTTTATCTATTATCGGTAGAAATGTTTATTAGTCACTCACATAATACAATAAATACAATAATTTTTATAGATATTCCTAAATAAATAATTAAAGTTGATGAAAATTTAAGTTTAAACTAAATTTTTGTTTAATAGATCCATCTTCAGTTTCACCACAAAAAGCAATGGAATTAATTGGAGCTAACTTGCAGAAACAATATGAACGTTGGCAGCCTCGTGCACGTTATAAGAAATTTCATGATCCAACAGTAGAAGATGTGAAAAAATTATGCACATCTTTACGCCGTAACGCAAAAGAAGAACGTGTACTATTCCATTATAATGGACATGGTGTACCAAGACCTACATCAAACGGTGAAATATGGGTTTTCAATAAAACATATACACAATATATACCATTATCAATTTATGATCTTCAAACGTGGATGGGAGCACCATCAATATATGTTTATGATTGTTCAAATGCTGGAATTATTGTGAATTCATTTAATCAATTTGCAGAACAACATGAACGAGAAATGGAAGTAAGTTGTATTATAAAATGCTTATATTTAATCTAACAATTTTTTTAATGCAGCAAAATTTGTCATCAGGTAGTAGACAATCCCCGTCTAATACACCAATAAATACATACAAGAATTGTATACAGTTAGCAGCATGTTCAGCAAATCAAATATTACCAATGAACGCTCAATTGCCAGCTGATCTATTTACATCATGTTTAACAACACCCATAAAAATAGCTTTAAAATGGTACACGATGCAAAGATCAGCAAGTCTTGTTCCTCAAGTTAATCAAGACTTAATAGAAAAGTAATAATTGATATAATTAATTTCTCGTATTTTATGTGTGATCAACTAAAATTGTTAATTATTTGCATTACAGGATACCTGGTCAATTGAATGATCGTCGCACAATGTTGGGTGAATTGAATTGGATTTTTACGGCAATAACAGATACAATAGCTTGGAATACATTACCACGTGATCTTTTTCAAAAATTATTTCGTCAAGATTTATTAGTTGCTAGTTTATTTCGAAATTTTTTATTGGCTGAAAGAATTTTACGTTCGTATGATTGTACGCCAGTATCTAGTCCTCCATTACCACAAGGATTTCGACATCCGATGTGGTCAGCTTGGGATTTAGCTGTGGATTTGGCACTTCAACAACTTCCAGATATTCTAGAAAAAGGCGTTCCTTATAAACAGTTGCCATTTTTTGAAGAACAATTGACTGCTTTTCAAGTATGTGTAATATGATCTTGTTTCAGCTAGTTCGTAATGAGTTATTACTATTGCTTCTTTTCTTTTTAAATATTTGAATAGGTTTGGCTAGATCGAGGATCTGATGAACAATCGCCACCTGAACAGCTTCCTATAGTCTTACAAGTATTGCTTTCTCAAGTACATCGATTGCGTGCCTTAGAATTACTTGGAAGATTTCTTGACTTAGGTCCATGGGCCGTTAATTTAGCATTAGGAGTAGGGATATTTCCTTATGTTTTAAAACTTTTACAAAGCTCTGCTAAAGAATTAAGGCCAGTTTTAGTATTTATTTGGGCAAAAATTTTAGCTGTTGATAGTGTAAGTAAATTGCATTTTATAAAAGTAAAATTATTGTTCAATACAAAATTAATTTTAGACATGTCAAGTGGATCTTGTGAAAGATCACAAATACTTTTTATCTGTACTTCAAGACACAACCGTTACCGTGAGTATAAAAATATAAATTAAAATAAAATTTGCATTTTATGGCATATTTTCTATTTTTATTGATTATGAACTTTTCTCATTTAAATTTTTAGAAAGAACATCGTACTTTAGCAGCTTTTGTTTTAGCCAGCATTGTAAGAAATTTTCCTTTGGGACAGACAAGTGCATTACAAGGTTCATTAATTTCAATATGTTTGGTTCAAATATGTGACGATAATTGGTTGTTAAGACAATGGCTCGCAATTTGTCTTGGGCAATTATGGCAAAATTTTGCCAAAGCCAGATGGTCTGGAGTAAGAGATTTGGCTCATGAAAAGCTTTATCCTTTACTTCAGGATCCAGTGCCAGAAGTTCGTACAGCAGCTGTTTTTGCGCTCGGGACATACATTAGCTCTGTAACTGAACGTTCTGAGCATGCGAACATAATTGATAGATTTATAGCTATGACTCTCCTTACAACAGTAGGAGAAGATATGTCACCATTAGTTAGACACGAGCTTGTTACAGCTCTTCAATGGATGATAATTTTATTTGAAAGTCATTTCGTGTCTGTCTATTTACAAGATTCTATCCCAGATGTGTCCGTAGTAAATTTTTCACATACAACTCACAGCCTGGAGAGAAATATAAATATGAAACGTGTATTTAGCTCTAGTTCTATACCAAATATGAGCACTGGAAACCTCGCAGGACCCTCAACTATAGGATTTGGTTCTATTTACGTTAAATTATGGCAGGGTATTGTAAATTTAGGAAGAGATCCCTACCCTAAAGTTGCTGATGCTGCACAAATAATAATTGAGTATGTACGAAATCAAGCTGTATGTTTGATAGCGGCCAAAGAAGCCACAACCGATAAATATGGCTCAAGCTTAAGTCTCCCACCTAGTCCTAATACCAAACCAAATTATCTTGGAGAATCACCTCCACCATCATCAGCTCATCATTTACATCAGCTTAACAGTAATATATCAGGCAGCACAACAGCTGTATGCTGTAGCACTAGCAAAAGATCAAGCTTAAGTGCGATGTCACGAATTAGTGGTATTCGGTGTACTATGCCGTCAACTTCATCTTCATCTACAATGATTAATGCTCGTAATTATGGTGTAAAAAATGAAGAGCAGCGATCAACTACACCACCTATGCAATCAAAAATTCGATCAAGCTCGATACATGACGAAACTGATGGATTTTCAACAAGGAATTTAAATTCAACTGAACAAAACTTTCAACAGCCGATGAAACCTCTAGTCAAAACAAATTTCATTCCATGGTCGATAAGTTATTTTGCACGATCGTCTAAATACAGAGAAAAGGACACAACTCAATTATTACAGGATAAGCATTCACCAGATTATCGTGCCAGAAAATGGCGATTTGAACGTAATGAATACATTCGTCGAGTTGCTAAAGAACAACAATTACGTGCCATTTTTCATAGAATTGACACACAAAATTGGATTGGGAAAACTCAGTTCACGCCTTCAATAGTTAAACTACTTCCATACGAATCACAAATAGCTGTCGCATATAAAGAAAAAGTTTCTGTTCATGATTGGATTAAGGGAACGGTTTATTCATATATACCACAAACATCATCAATAATAAATAATGTTATAATCATGAGCAGTTCATTAAGTTCAGCCAAGAAAAAAATATCACCAGTCTCCCAACATTTAAGTTCAAGAGTGACTGCTCTTGAATTTATAAATGCGCATGATGTTCCATTGATTTTAGTGGGATATGAAGACGGGATGGTTCGTGTTTGGCAAGAACCGATAAAACAGGGAGGTGAAACACGATTGGTAACAGCTTGGCAAGGTCTTCCTATATCCACGAAAAATAGCAAAGGTATTGTTATTAATTAAATTATTTTTGATTTGATTTAATTTAAAATAATGAATAATCGAAATTTGTTTAGATATGTCTGGTATCGTAACAACATGGCATCAAAAATCACAACAGCTTTGTGTTGGAGGTCAATCACGATCCTTGAGATTATGGGATACAGAAAGAGAATTGAAAATATGTGATATACCGACAGGTTCAGATTCATTTGTACGTGTCCTATCTTCTTCACCAGTTGAACTTATAGCGGCTGGTTGTAGTGATGGTAGTGTACGTCTATTTGATAAGCGTTGCCCGCCACAAGAAGCTCGAATTATGACTTATCGTGAACATGACGGGGCAATTATAACTGCATGTCTCAGAGATAATTGTGAAAGTTTAGTTTCTGGATGGTAAATTGAAAAATTAATTTTTTTTGTTTAAATTTTTAATTTTAAATCGATAATTTTCAAATGTGTTTACAGTACACAAGGAAAAATTAGATTATTTGATGTGAGAGGTCATACATCTGTTCAAAATTGGTCAGTTGGTAATGATGTTACATCGATTGCGGTTCATCCTGCAGCTGACATTATAGCATGGTATTATAATGATATAATAATATTTATTATGTAATATATGAAAATATTTGTTTTTTCAATCATAGCGGTTTTCAAAATATAGCAATATATGGTTTAGATGGTCGTCATCAAACTACACTTCGTAGTCATGAAAGTTTTATGGGACCGAAAATAGGACACACTTCGTGCCTTTCATTTCATCAACATAAAGTGATGCTTGCGGGTGGATTTGTTGATAATACAGTTGCAGTGTATGGATCATCTGGAAATAATCGTATAGCGTAAAAATAAAAATACACATCAATAAAAATATAAACAGAAACAAAAAAGCAAATTGATAATTTTAATTTTTGTTTTGTTTTATTTTATTTTGTATTTTAAAGAAAATATTGAGAAGACATTATTACTGTATATTTAAAATGTATATTTTAAGCTCTGCTAATAATTCTTTCACGAAAAAAAGAAAAAAACTAAGAAATATATATAAAAATAGTTAATATACATACATTTAAATTTTAAGAATAATTTGACGACGTAAAGAAAAAAGATTTTTTTTTTAAATTTCAGTAATAATTTTGCTTGTAAATAAATGAGAAGTAATTGATTCTTTTCATTTTCAAAAAGAAAGAAAAACTAAAATAAATTGTTTAAAAAAAATGAATTCATTGTAAACAAAAAATATCAAAGAACAAAAATTAAAATAGAAACAAAATTATTAAAAAAAAGAAAATGCCTGCATTTATTTTTTTTTTTTTGTAGTTCTGGAATTAAAGCAAAAATAATATGGAAATGAAAAGAAAAAAAATAATGAAATAAATAAGTTAAGAAAACAACAAAACGATCTATTTGTACTTTTTTTTGTACAAAATGCTTTTTACTTTCTTAATACATATACGAATTATATAAATATAAAAATGAACAAGGTAATATCTACCATTTCGTATGTAAACGATGTAAATTATTAACTAATAAAAGGATGTAAATTTGAAATAATAATAAATTTGATTAAATTATAAAAATAGTATTTTGTTTTTATGCCTCTTATTTAGGAATTTTCAAAGGTGAATATGATGTGCTTGTTTGTATGCTTTCAGTTTTCAATTACGATTAATCACATAAAGTTTTATCAGTGTAGTTTTTATTTTTTTGGTTTGATAAAGTCAATTTATTTTGTCTATATAATAGTGCTGTGCAACATAACTAATAAAATAAGAGGAAAAAAAAAAGCAGACGGGAAGAGAAAAAAATATTCCAATATTACAGTAATACAGGTTGATACTTATTAAAATTTATTTTGTTTTTAAACGTTAAGAGCAATTAATTATTGAATAATATGAGTGGTATATGTATGTAAATAATTATAATATATAAATCATTATAATAATTATAATAGCATCAGTAAATTTTAACTTTTCTTATATTCTATCCTTTCGACTTTAACTTCATCTCCTATTAATTGATAAACATAAGTAACTACTGTCGTACTTTGAATATCCATTAGAACAAAAGATGGAATAATCGATCTGAAAAATAAAATAAAATTCTATAAAATAAATAAATAAAAATAAATACAAAATTAGTTAATTACGTATCAAGCGGATTATATGCACCAGTTGCAGATCCAGGATTTATATAAAATTTATTTTCATGTTCGTATGCTTCAAAACGATGTGTATGTCCAGATATTAATATATCAACATCTAATTGACGTTGAATTAAAGCTAAAGCTTCTGGATCTCCCCATGGTACAACCTGATGTCCATGTGATAGACCAATACGAAACTGCCCAACAGTTACAACTTTTTGTTCAGGATAATTTAAATTCTATAAATTAAAAATTTGTTCAATTTTTTTATTCTAATAGGTTATTTAATATAAATTTAATTATTGAAATTAATTTGTGTAAATTGTAGTATAGAGAAGATATTACATACTTCATCGAATTCACCTCGCACAATATGAACATCATTTGCAAGTGTTTTTAGATAATCATATGATTCTTTGGTGCATAAATTTCCAGTACATAAAATATGATGAATTCGTCCAGGCACTAGTAATTTTTTAAATTTAGCTGGAAGACTACTACATCTATGAGGAATATGCAAATCTCCCAAAACTAGTACTAACTTTTAAAATAAAATCAAAAATGAATAAATATAAAATATTAAATTGGGAGTAAAAAATATAAAAATATTTTAAAATTAAAAGTGATTTTTCTTACCATTTCGAACAAAAATATATTCTTATAATATAATGAAAAACAGAAATTATTTGTGGGTGGAATCCAGATAAATTAGCATATATGTACTACTTATCACTTATACAAAGAATTTAAACAAATTTGTTTTTTTACAATTTATCTCTACCCTAACTTTTGCAGTTTCATTTTTATTATAGGTTTTAAAATAAATCAAATAATTTTCAGATAAAAAAGAAAAAACAATTTAGAATAATATGTAAAGAAAGTTTTTGCTGTTATTTAGCGTATTTCACTAATTTCAATTTACATTTACAATGTCAATAACACTTGAATCAAAATAATTAAATTATATTTTGCCAATTTTAATTATGAATAATTTGATTCGACGACGAAATCAAAAAGAAAATTTTCAGCGGTATCATATAGTTAATAATGTATCCGTATCCGTATGGAATAGTAATAAAATAACTAATAAATTTTAAAAATTGAAGAATACTTTATCATGTTTCTTTTTTTTTTATATTATATTTCTTTCTTATTCTTACTATATATTTGAAGTTAACCATATAATACTGACATTTCATGATATATAGAATTAATTATATCATTGTGAACTAATATTGAAGTACTGCCATATCATTCAAATTAAAATTTTTTTTTTATTTTATTTGGTTTAGGTTATTGGAAATTATTTTTTCTGGATGTATGAATATTAGTATGTATAGTTAATTAATAATGCCAAGTCAATAATGGGTGTTAGCAAGTAAATTGGCATATTTCTAATGGTAGTTTATTTAAATACATAATTCAATTTGTGAAAATAATTCATTATGAACTTAAATATTTTACCGTGGCAGTTCTGTCATAAAATAAAAAAGAAAAAAATGGTATGTTTGACTATTTCACAACTAGATAGCACACGAGAGAGTAGATGGAAAATACCAAATACACAATTTTACATGGAGATGGCAGAAGCATAGTTTAATTTTTTCTATATTTATAATGTTCAACATGAGATGTCGATAATGCAATTAAAAATAATATGCACTTGTATATCTCACAGATAGATGGTAGGTACTACATTAATTAGTTTGTTATATTTCACACAGAGATGGCAGTTTATAGCAAACTTCATTTCCTGTTTTTATTTTTTATCTTAAATGTTAGATGCCGCAATCGTAATTAGAAATAAATCGAGCTTGTATATATCACAAATAGAGGGCAGGAGCAACAGTAGATTTTATGTCATATTTGAAATGAAGATGGCACAATAATAGTTTAAGTTTTATTGTAGTTCTGATTGTATACGTATGGTGTCACTAGCGTAAGTAAATGGAATTTATAAAAAAAATATAGTTTGCAAATTTCCGATATCATTTTCTTTTGGATATATGTAAATAGACATCTATGATAAATGAAGAAAATTTCCATATTTTCGACATTACGAGAACATAATAAAAGTGAAAAATTGTCAATATAATGAAATATATAAAATATTCCAAAAAGATTAATTAAAAATATTAAAATTCCAGATTAAATAAACTATCAATAATCAATTGAAATCGTTACGAATTGATATAAAAAATTTATATATTAAGATTTTCAATAAAAAATGAAAGACTTTAGAAATTTTCATTATCTTATTTGTATTTTTTTTTCTTTGTATATATACGATTTTTTTTCTAATCTTATTCACAACATGAACGTAAAGATTTAATATTTTTAATTGTTTTTATTTATTTATTTTTTAAATCTTATAATCTGTTTATTTATTTATTATTTTTAATTTTTTTTGTTTTTATTTATTTTTCTTCAATTATATTTGAATATTTTTTGTGTTTTTTTTGTCATCTGTTTTGTTTGTTTTTTATTTTGGTTTTTCACTCTTTTCATTTTCTTTTTTAAAAATTGTATGTTATTCTCTATATATATGTATGTATACATATATCATATACAATAGAATGAATATATGAATATATAATGTATTGTTATATCATTTTTAAATTTTCTATATATGTATTTTTGTTTTCTTTCAATGCTGTAATTCTCTGAATTTATTTTATTTATTGATTTTATGTATGTATGTATACTTAATATGTATTTATGTACATGTATGTGTTCGTTTTTTTTTTCTCTTAAGAATTTTTGCATTAAAATTTTTGAATATTCTATTTTTCTTGTAGATATTTTAATGAAATTATTTTATTTTTCTATTTTAATTTTATTTGCTTACTATTTTTTGTTTTCTTGTTTTGAGATTGAAATTCTTATTATCTGATTTTATTATTACTATTTATTTAAATATATTTTCTTTTCTATAATATTGAAGATTTTGTATTTATTTATTTATTTATTTTTTTAAACTTATATCTTTTATTATTTTTTTTTAATTATTTATTATTTTTACAAGTGATTCTTTTTATATGTATGTATGTGATTTTTTTTATGTTTTATTATTACATTATATATGTAGTACGTATTGAAAACAATTTGAAATAAAAAAATGAAAAGAGAAAAATCATATCATTGTAGTTTTTATATATGTAACTGTTTATGTATGTGTAACGTATGAAGTACGTACAAAAAGTAATTCGTATAAACAAACAAACAAACAAAAAAAAAGGAAATAATCCAAAATAAACATGGGAAAAATTTTTTTTACATCAATTTTATTGCTTAAAAAAATCTAATTGGAGTAGGTACATACTTACGCATATTATATTGTAAATAATGTGAAATAGTAACGAAAAAAAAAATATAATATGTATATACAAAAAAGTAAAATAAACACATAAAATGAACAAATCGATTTGAATAAAATAGGGTATTTAACAATAATACGAAAAATAAGAAAAAGAAAAAAATTATTTTTTTTGTATATGTGTGTAATATGTATTAAAATAAAAAAAAATGTACAGATGATTTTTTAAAATAAATTTATTTATTTTATTCTTCAAGATTATTATTTTTTTTTTTAAATTTTTAATTTTGATTTTTTTTAATATTTTATTTTTTTTTTGTTTTTTCTGTTTTTGTTTTTTATTATGAAGTATAATTTTATACATATATATATGTATATGTATTATTAATATACATATATGTATATATATATATATATATATATATTGTGTACATAAAATATTTTTGTATCTTTTTATTATCTTAAAAATTACAATTTTATTTTTATTTTATATATATAATTTTTTTTTTAAATTTTTTATTTTATGTATGTATATAGAGATTTTTTTGTGTATTTTTTTTTTTTTTTTACTAATTTAATGTTTATTATATTTTTTTCAAATTTTATTTTTTTTTCTCACTTTTTCGTTTTTTTTTGTTTTAAATTTATTTTTATTGTAACAATAAAAAAGATTGATATCTATAAGGTATATACATACATATATATATATATATATATAATATATATATATATATATATATATATAATATATATATATATATTTATATATATTTATATATTTATATATATTTATATAAATATATATTTATATATATATATATAAATATATATATATATTTATATATTTATATATTTATATATATATATATAAATATATATTTATATATATATTTATATATAAATATATAAATATATATTATTATATTAAATATATAAATATATATTTATATATTAATATATATATAAATTATATATATATATAATATTAGTTATATATATAAATATATATATAACTAATATATATTTATATATTAATATATTATATATTAAATATATAAATATATATTTATATATTTATATATATTTATAATATATATTTATATATATATATATAAATGTTCTGTATTTTTTTTTGTTTTCATTTTTTTCTTCATTTATTTATTTATTGTAAATCATTTTTTTTTTTGATAATTCGATTTTTTAAATTTTTTTTAAATTAATTTTTCTTTTATTTTTTTTTTTTGTTCAATTTTTGTTTCTATATAAGAAAATAATACAACTATGTATATGTATTTATTTATTTACCTTAATAATATACACATACATATATTGATACATGTATATATGCATATATATATACAAAATTTTTAATATTTATTTTAAATTAATTTTTTTTGTTGATTTTCATCTTTTTTTTTTTTTTTTTTTTTTCATTTTAATTAATTTATTTATTTATCTTATATGTATACTTAATAATCAACATAATTACATGACAGTTTATTTTTTAATTTTATTAAATTTTCTTACTGTTATAAATTTTTTTTCATTATTATTATTTTTTTTTATTTTTTCTTTTTGGTTTTGTAAAAACCAGCTCTAAAAATTAAATACAGTCTTGATGTTTACAAATAGTATGAAATTTGTTAATAATTATATATAATGATGAATTATATGAAAAAATATGACGTGTGTATGTTTTATTGGTGCACATGATGATAAATTTTGTTTGTTGTTTTCTTCTCCTTTTTTTGTTCTAATTTTTTAATTGTTTTTTTTTTTACGTTTTTTTTATTTGTCTTAATTTAAAAAATTTCTCTTTATAATTTTTATTCTTAAATTTTTTGTTTTAATTTTAATTTTTTTTTTTTGAGCTCAAAAATCATCATTATCATAATGAATTGTCCTTTATATAATTTCATTTATATATAAGTAATTTTTTTATTTGTTAATTTTATATTTTGTAATTGTTTTTGATCCATTTTCGTTATTTGAATTTTGTTTTTCATTCATTTTTACTTGTGTGTTTTCTTTTTTATATTCGTTATCGATCTTAAGTATTTTTTTTTTCTTTTTATTCTTTATTGTAAATTTGGTTTGTAATAATCATTTGTTGTGCAAACTTATCTATAGAGTTATAGAATTATTAATTGTTTAAAAAAAAACCGTCTTTATTTTTCATCAGATGATAATCTTTCTGTTTTCTCTGTTTTTTTATTTTTACTTTTAATTTATTTCAACAATATTTATTATATATACATATTTGAATTTTTAATAAAAATTTAAAACATAAAAAAATTTATACAATAAAATTTATATTCTGAACAAAATTCAGTAATTATATAAGTATATCGCATCACACTTTATATATATATAAAAACAAAAAACAAAAAAAAAACATAAAGATAAAAGAAATATACAAAAGAAAAAATAAAATAAAACAAAAGTTAAGTAAAAATTACAAAATAAAATAGATTACTTTTTGTTTGATTTTTGATTTTTTTCTGTAATTTTTTTTTCATATTGTTATTTTTCAAATCATAACATAATTACGAAAAAAAAAAAGAACATGAGTAATTTTTTCATTTTTACATTTTGTCCTTATTGTTCTTTAATTTTTTTTAACGTACATTTTGTCTTTCTTCTATTTATTACATTATAGTCTATCATAGTTAATACATATTTAACATTAAAAAAAAAAAAAAAATGAAAATGAAAATTATATACGTATTGCACACATTCAAAATAAATTTATCAGGATTTTCATTTTTTTCAAAGAATTTTCATTTTTCTCTCTCTATTATTATCAATTATTACCATTGTATAAGTAAGTATGTATGTACTAATATGTTTTTTTTTGATACGAATTAAAATTTATTAAAATATCTTAAAAACAAATAAAAAAACAACATAAAAATCAAAATAATAAAATAACTGTAATAATTTTAGAATTATTATTGATTCTTTTTATATTTCACTTTTGCTGTTATCATTGTACATATATATAATATTTATTAGACAATATCCTTCATATATACATATATTATATTCATGTATCAAAATTAAATGCGAAATAATTTATTCTAAAGATCTGATTTGATTTGAACAGTTTTATAAATTTACCAACAATTAAAAATTAAAAAAAAAAAACAAAAAAAAATATAATAATAAAAAGTAAAAAATTGAAAAACATTATCAATTGAAATAAAAGTTGAACAAAAATTTGAAAGGAAAAATATATATATAAAAAAAACGAGTATACCTTTTTTTTGAATCAATATTATTATTGTTTTCTTATTTTTTAATTTTTTGTTTTTAGTTTTAAAATCAATTTATACACTTATTTAATATAATAATTATAATAATAATAATAATAATAATAATAATAAATTTCATTTCATAAAATCTAAATATCTTTTTAATTTTTTTTTTTTTTTTGCTTTTGTAATGTTGTCTATATTTTATATATTAAAATAAAATGTTTCGATCATTATATTTTTTTATTTGAAATTATCAACTTTTTTGTTTTGTTTTATTTTTCTTTTGTTTTAGTACATACATTGTACTTACGTATGTATTTTTGTATGTATGTGTTTATGTATATGTACTATATAAAATTATCCATGAGAAGAGTGAGGGAGTAAAAATAAAATAAAAATTTTTTCAAAAAAAAAAAAAAAAATTATTATTATGATTTCTTATTTGTAAATGTTTTTATTTTTGTTTTTACTTTCTTATTTTTTTTTACTTTTTTTACAAAATTGTTATAATATACAGTATGCAGTTTTCTAATTAAAAACACACAAAAAATTAAAGTAAAAAATAATTAAAATAATAATATTAATTATTAGAAAAAAATTAATGTGGCACTCATTTCAGTCCCGTTTTTTCATTTGTATATATGTAATTTATACATAAGTTTATTTTTTAAATTTTTTTTAATATTTTTTTTTTTCTTGAGTAATAGAATATCATATTATTTTTTATTGTTTTATTTTGTTTTATTTTTTATTTTTATTTTGAACAATTTTTTCTCCAAAATGATATATAATAAAATGATATTTTGTATTGAATTTAAAAAAAAAAAATATATAAAATAAACTGTTTGTTTTTGGCCTTTTTTTATTTTTTTTTGTATTAAAGATGTTATCCACTCTTTGTTTTTTTTTTTTTTTTTCTAGAGTAATAGATAAAGTTTTAAAAATATTTGTTTTGTTTTTTTGAATTTTGATTTAAAAATAAAAACCATATGTATTTGTGTATAAAAAAGTAGTTATAAGATAGAATTAAAAAACTACACATTCTATTTTATATTGCTTTTATTGGTTTTTGTTTACTTTTTTTTTTCTTTAATTGTCAATCAATTACATTATATACTCATACATTGGTACTACTTATTTTTTTAATAAAAAAAATATGTGGTAGTATTATTTTGTGTAAATTTATATGTATGTAATGTATGTATTCATGTAAATTATTATATATATACGAGTATGTACCTATGTATTTTTTTTTTTTACAAATTATATTTTTAATTTTCTATTATTTTATTAATTTTATTAATTCTCTTTGAGAGATTATAAAATAATTATCAATAAAATTATCTCTACAATTTATATGCACAATAAGAAAAATATAAATTTCAAGGAAGAAGAATTAAAAATAAAATCACCGATCAATATTTCGCATTTTATTATAATACAATAATTTTTATAAAGGATAATTACAATTTTTTTTTTTTTTTTTTTTTTTTTTGATACATGTACAATATTATAAATATGGATGTATACGAATTCGGTAATATTTTTCATTAATTCTTTCAATTTAAATTCAAATCTAAAAACATTTGCCAAATTAAATAAAAAAAAATAAAAAATAAAAAATGGGAAAACAAATGAACAAATAAAACAAAAATCATCACATTTATTTATATGTATATTTTCTCTTGTTATTTTTCTTCTTCCTTTTCTAAAAAGATAAAATTACAAAAAATAAAAAACGTTATTTTTTACTTTTCAAAAAATAAAAGAAAATAATTAAAATTAAATGAAAATATAAAGTATATAGTAATATATATATGAAAAAAAAAAAACGTAAAATTAAACAGAAATTATATTTATTTATATGTATATATATATGTATTTTGATTTGTTTCTAATACTTTTGGAAGACAAAAAAAATCATGTTCAATAATCATATAATAATAATTAATAATATTTAAAATGTATTATACACATTCACTGTTTGTTTTTTCTTTTTTTTTTTCATTTTTGTTTTATAAATATACATTTAATATGTATGCATATTTGTATTTATATGTAATATGATAATGTATTTATTATTATTTTTTTTTCACTTCTTTTTTAAAACTGAATATCACAACAAAATAAAAATGATAATAATTATTTAAAAATTATTATTACAATCGCAAATTTTATAAGGAATGAAAATAATAAGAAAAAAACATAAAAAAATGTCCTTATTATGTATGTACATTATTTATGTGTGTAACAAAAATCTCAAATTAATTAATTTTATTTTTTGTTTTTTTTTTTTTTTTGTTTTGTTTTTGTAGTGTAAAAATAATAAAATTATTATTAGACAGACAGAGGTATACAAAGGATACGTATATTTTATGCGTCACTTTCATATTCTTTATGTACATTTATACTTGGATAAATGAAGCAAACATGTGATATACTGATACAATAATGTTGTACAAAAAATTGATCATCATCATCATCGTTATTATTGCATTAACATCATTGCAATGATAAAAGACATATGTAGTTCTTGACAAATGTATAGATGGTAGTTAATCTCATGCATTATTGAAAAAAAATTTTTTTTTTTATTTCTATTGAAATTGAAAAAAAAAAATTCTAAGATAATTTTTTTTTTCAAGAATTAAAGATCAATTTTTTTTTTTTTCACCACTATATACGTATATATGTATGTAGTCTGTATGTCATTAATAAGTATTACACATATCATTTTCAGTTTTTATTGTATTCTTTTTAATCTCGTATAGTTTCATATACATAATTACATAACTAGTTTAATAGTTGCCAAAATTTTATATGAAAGATTGAAGATGAAAGAAGTCAAAATGTCAAGTAACCGTGTCTATTAACTCTGACTTGAGTAAGCGACATTATTCATTATTAAAAAAATTATATTCATAAAAATTTTTAATAGGATAGTATAATGGTACTATAATTATTTATTTTTTGCTTTTGGATTATTATAATGATCATTGTCATGTCAGTTTTGATTGTGATTTCAATAAATTAATTTCTACAAATTATGTATTTATTTCGGAATTTGAAAATTTACATGAAAATTATGTATTTTATTTGAAATTTTTTTCGTTTTTGAAACTAAAATGAAGCTCTCACAAGTACAAAATATTCATATTTCAAAAATCATATATTATACAGTTTGAAGAGTTTTTGAATAAAAAAAATTTTTTCTAATGATGTTTTATGATACTTACGAGTATATTTCAAAAACTACGAAACTGTGAAATCATCACGAAGTAAAAAAACAATTAAAAATACGAAGTGATATGAATACTATATATATAAGTGATATGTATACCATATACCATCTATCTATTAACAAAAATATAAAAAAAAAAAACATGAATTTGATGTAAATCAATACAAAAAAGTAAAAAAATAAAAAAGTAAATAAAAAAAAAAAGAAAATGTAAAAAATGAAAAAAAAAAGAAATATTATTATCAAACATTAAAATTGTATGTATGCATATGTATATAAATGTAAATTCGTATTACATACATTATAAAATATGTATGTAATTTTTATATTGTATGTGTAATCGTAATAATAATATGTGTGATCCATATAATAATATAATCTTAAGTAAACTTAATAGAAATTCATAATAAAATTAGTTTAATTAATAATAATAATAATAATAAAAATAAAAAATAAAAAAAAAATTATACAAACAATGATGTTTTATTTATTGTTGTTTATTTTTGTTTTTTATGTTTAAATTTCCAAACACAAAATTGTTTTTTTTTTGTTTTTTTTTTTTTAATTTTTTTATATCCTTTTATAAATATATATTATATATATGTATTTTGTATGTAAATATATATATAATATTAAAACGTAGGTATATGTATACATTTTTTTTTTAGAAAAGTAAAAAGTTAATACAATATAATATAATATGTATTTATAATAGTAAAAAAATGACTTGCACATAATCTTTGACTTTTTAAGACTAAAATTACATTATTTTTTGTAAATTTTATTTGCTTTCTTTCTTTTTCTTTTTTTTTTAATAGGTAATAATAATAATATAATAATAATAATAATGTGAAAAATAAAAACATTTATTTTTTTTTTGTTTTTGTTTTTGTTTTTTTTTGTTTTTTTAATCTTTACACTTTCCTTATATATTTGTTTTTATTTTGTTTTGTTTTTTAATTTTATTTTATATTTATGCTTTTTTTTTTTTTTAGATATTTTAATATGTAATGTATGTATATGTATGTGTATATATATGACAAACACAAAAATATGGCAGATATCTTGGCACTCATAATTTTAAATGTTTTATTACAATATATAATATATAATTATATTTATGTATAATAATGTATTTTACTATTCATTTTTAAATTCTCTTTATACAATTATTTTTTGTTTTCAACAATATTTAATGTAATTTTATTTTTGTTTTGTTAATTTTCATTTTTTCTCTCTTCGTATTATTTTAATTTTTACATTTTTTGCATACATGAGTTAATATTACACATTTTCAAAATCAATAAGAAAAAAAAAATAAGAAAATAAATTTAAAAAATAAAAATATGAAAAAAATTAAACAAGAAATGAAACGAAAAATAAAATTATAATAGTATTTAATTATTTGATTTTACTTTATTTTATTATATTTTAGTTTTTTTTTTTCTTTTTTTTTAAATTCTTGTAATAGATCAAATATACTAAATGATTGCTGCCATATGTACGTGTAAATTCAATAATAAATAAATAAATTTTTATGTATTGTTATGTGACACTAATAGCTCCATTATCACCATCATTTTTCCTGTGATGTGTTGAATTTGATTGTCCTCCGATTGTTGGCACTGCTGGTGATGATTTTGTGCTAGTTATACCACCGGTTATATTATTAGTACTGTTGCTTGAATTATTATTTGAATTACCGGTAACTACCGGAAAATGATGAGAAGTGAAATGATGTAAATGTTGACCTAATGCTGTTGTTGTTGTCGTATTTTGTTGACTATGATGAAGATGATGATGATGTGGATGATGATGATTATGTTGTTGATGATTAGAAGGCGATAATGATGATGATGATGTTGAGGACGATGACGATGATGATGATGATGATGATGAAGCAGTTGAAGGCTGCTGATATAAACCTTGATGTTGCTGTTGTTGTTGCTGATGTGATAGATGCTGTTTATTATTATGATTTAAAGAATGATGATGGGATGATAAACTTTGAACTGAAGTTTGTTGAATTGAATTATTATTATTGTTATTACTATTGCCCATTGTGCAAATATTAAAATGATTTGAATTTGATTCAACAGTCTTTAATAATGAAGGTTCTGTTTTGATTGTGTTCAATAATGATAAAGATTGTAGATTATCGTTTGGAGATGTTACACATAACGATGATGGTATCGAAGATGATGGCTGAGTCGATACAGTATTAGATATATTTGCTAGCATATGTATATGATGCTGGGACATATGTTGATGTGAAGCGACTGATGATGATAGAGCTGATAGTGATTGCTGTGATATAGCTGGTGATGAATAGTCACGTTTGGTAAGTTGATTAACACTAAGTGGATTATTAACATCACGTGGATTGGCACCAACTGGATTTCGAATAACTTTTTCAAAAAAATTCTCAGTCGAAAATGCTGAATTAGATAATGACGATGATATTCCTTGAGTAATATTACTATTGTTATTGCTAGAGCTAGAGTTACCGTTGTTATTAATTTGATTAATATTTAAATTTTGGTGGCAATGTTGTTGTCTATTATGATGATGAGAATGCTGTTGACGATTTGTTGGTAATTTCATTGATGATACTGATAATTTATCATCAATATTTCCTTGCATTGCAAGACTTTGTATCGGTGATTGTTGACTATGTTTGATCTCATCAGATATATCATTGGCTGAAGAAGTTAGAATATTATGAGGTGATTTTCTATTTGTTAAAGATAATTTATTTATATTATCCATAAATAAATGATTTGATAAGGACGTTGATACTGATGATGATGTCATTGGTGTAATCTGTGGCGATAATCGATCATTTGGACCGATACCCATTGCAGCTAAATGAGCTCCTAATAACGGTGATATACTTGTATTCGATACAAGTTTTTCAGATTTTATCGATATCTCATCTGATTCTGGTGATTGAATCGAAGATGTCGATGATAATACATTATTTGTCATTGCATTAGACGACGAAATTAATGATGATAATGATGTTGATGACGATGATGTAAGTGGATTCGATGTACTACTATTCATAATATCATTATTATTATTACTACTATTAATATTACTAGAATTATTGGCACTATTTCCTGTACACTTTTTAAGCTTTTCTAAATTATTAATTGTCGTTTGATTACTACTAGAGTTCGTAATATGTTGCTGATGTTGTGTACTATTCGTAAATACTAATTGATGTTGCTGCTGCTGCTGCTGCTGTTGCTGCTGAATTTGTTGATACTGTTGTTGTGATTGATGTAACTGTTGTGATTGTTCATGGTTATTGTGTATCGAACTTGGCGTTGATGGACTAGTTAATAAATTTAATGGACTTGCTAAACTTGTTGATGGACTTTGTAAACTTGATAAACCGCTCAAACATCCTGGACTCGATAATGATTGATTCAATGATTCAGTATCATCTTCAGGTGTTTTAACATCATCAACGCTACCACAACTGCCAAGATTATCATCACTAACATGATTATCTAAATCACCATTATTTTCTTCACCTTCAACTTCCATATAACGAATACATTTTTTCTTGCGTCTAGATTTTAAGAGACAAAAGAAAAGAAAATAAAAAAAAGAAGAAAACAAAAATTAAAAATCATAAATGAAGTAAAATGAAACAAAATAAAAAAGAATAAAATAAAAAAAAAAATACAAGAAAAAATTAAAACAAATAAATAAACGCATTTTTCTTTTTATTAAATTAATTAATTAAAAATTATATTAAATTTTAGTTTTTTATTTATTTTTTCTTATATTTTTTTTTTCAATAATTACGTTTGTAAGCGATTAATTATTATATTATTAATACATATATGTTTTTTTTTTTAAATAAAATTCATTATCAAATATATATCAAAAATATATGTGAAAAAAAAAATATAAGTAAATACATTTATTTTGTACAATATTTCAAAAATAAAGTTTTTTTTAAAAAAATATTATAGTAAGAATTAGAAATAAATAAAACACAACCATGCAAAATGTGTGTAAATAAAATTTATTTATTTTTTTTTTAATTTTTTTCTTTTTAAAAATAAAACAATTTTTTTGGACTAACAACTGAATAATTAAAAAAAAACAACAACAACAACAAAAAATCAAAGAAATTGATTATTATTATTTTATTTTGGTTGTTATTCTTTGTTTTTAATTTTTTGCTAATTAGTAACTGTGTATAATTATTGTAACGTAATTTAATATTAGAAGAAACATTTTTTTTTTTTTTTTTGTACAAATTCTATTTGTCATGTTACGTCTATGTAAACCTGTACACAAATGTATATTTGAGGATTTTCAATATATATATAATCAAATTTTCATTCTTAAAGGATAACACAGATGAATAATAATTTTAAAAGAAAAATGTTTCAATTCAGATTTTATTTATTTTTTAGTTTAATTTTTGCTTTCTTGTTGAGAATGAATAAATGAGGTATAGATTTTAAATATTTTATTTTTTCATTTAAATTTAACATAATTTTCAAAATATAATATAAAACAATATACATATTATATGTATTTAAATAAGTATTCGTGTATAGATTACAATTACGTTGGAATAACATATATTTTTTTATTGAAAAATAATTACAAGAAAAAAAAAGAAAAATAAAAAACAGAAATAAATTTCAAATGAAAAGAAAAAACATGTAAAAAATATTTATCCTATAAATTTATTTGAAAAAATATATGTATATATACAGTATGGCCCAAATTAGCTGACAAAATTCGTGCATTTTTCTATATGTGTTAATAAAATTTTTGTATACAGATACGACAAATATGATCTTAAAATTGAGATAATTTTAATATTGAGAAAAATCTAAGTGAGTTCCGCCTCGCCTATTTTATATTAGAAATCTTCGCTCGATCATATGTACACAACACAATTTGTTTATTTTTCGCGCATAAATTTTGTCCTTTTCTTATGTGTATAAAAGACCATGCCAACTTAGTGTTATACGAATAGAACAACTTATTTGAGCCAAAGTCTATAATATGTACATACATAATAATTTATTGATACATTAAATAAACATTATATTTAAAAAAATCTTTAAAATACATTTTTAATAGTTTTATAAAAAGAAAGAATAAAAAACAACAAAGCTAAATAGCACAAAATTATATACATATATATATATGTATATATACATTCATGGCAAACAATTAATTTTTTTTTAATTTTAATTTTGTATATATACATATACATTTATAATATATACAATATATTGTTAATTTTCGTAGCAAAATGAATAAAATTTAAATTTAATCAAATTTCATAGAAAAACAAAAAAAATTAATACAAAAAAATCATATATAAATATATCAATAAACAAATAAATAAAATTATCATATAAATGTGTATGTACAAAATAAAAAAAAAAAAAAAACAAATTAAATTCTGATACAGGAAAACAAAATTTATATAAACAAATTTATATTCATTAATATGTATGTATATTTTATCGTTTAATTATAACGAAACAATAAAAATCACAAGAAAAAAAATAATTAATATAAAATTAATTTAAAGTAAAAACACATTATAAATTTAAAAGCGATTTGACTATATGTAGATTCGATTTTAAGACAAAAATATTTTTTCACTTAATAAGAAAAAAATATACATACATACGTATGTATATCAATTTATAAAAATATATGTAAGTATACATAATGTATATATATATATATATATAAAAAAATTTAAAGCGTTAATAAATATAATATTTCATGCTTTTACCAATAAAAAGTAGAAAAGGATAAATCTGATTTAAAAAAAAAAAAAATAAATAAATAATAACAATAATAAGGACACAGATATCAAATAGCACATTATATTCATGCTTATAATAATATAAATTCTTGAAAACGTGTATAAATTTTTCTCATTTTTATTTTAAATATTTTTCATTTTTTTTTTTATACAATCATTATTATTACGTATTTTGAAACGTATATGATATAAGTAGATATCTGAATCAATTAAAAATATATACATATGTTGTATTATTACATAAATATATATACGTAAATAATCAGCACAAAATTTAAAACAAGCTACATACACATATAATTTTCAAAGAAAATATTGTGAAAAATTTCTAATAATAATATATAGTATATATTTTTCGTTTTGTTTTAATCAAGAAGCAAATAAAATGTTTTATAATTAAGAAAAAAAAAATGGAAATACAACTAAAGTTCAAATTAAATTGAAATTTAATTTTTTTTTTTTTTGCACACGCAATACACCGATATAGTAAAACATCAACAACAACAAAAGGATAAAAACACAAAAATAAT
Organism: Villa cingulata; assembly: GCA_951394055.1. Lineage (NCBI taxonomy): Eukaryota > Metazoa > Arthropoda > Insecta > Diptera > Bombyliidae > Villa > Villa cingulata. Next base: position 57,670,710 of record OX596017.1, read on the forward strand.
TCCAACAGCATTAAAAATCAATAAAACAATATATGATAATAATTATCGTTTTTAGAAATTATAATTATAATAGTAATAATGATAATTAAAATAAAAATGATAGATAATGAAAAAAATAAACAAACAAATTATAATATGTAGTATTTGCAGTTAAAACAAGAATAAGAATATAAAATATTCTTATATTATAATAAGTACTTAAGTATTTATAATGTATACATGGATAATTTGGTTATATATATATATATATATATATAAAATAGAAAACAACAACAACAAATTTTTCAAAAAAAAAAAAACAATTAGAATCTTTAAATCGCATAAAAAAAATTAGAGGGTAGTAAAAAATAAAAATAACAACAACGATACTTTAAAAAAAAATTAATTAATTATAATTAATATTGTATAAATTTTTTAATTTTTTATAATTTTTTTTTATCAAATATAAGTATATATAGTATATAATATATGTAAAATGCGATGAAAACAATAAAAAAAAAAAACGAAGAAACATCAATCAGAAACATCGAAAAAACAAAATTTGAAAAAAAAAAAAACATTATATTAATCATTAACAAATTAATTTAATTTTTGTTTTAAAACAAAATTAGAGAGAGAGAAAAATTCATACAATTCAATTAACTTCTCTGGATTGGTTGCATCTGATGATGATGGTCGGGATGTGTTCATTTTAGAGTTGGTTCTGGTTCAGTTTTTTTTAGTATGTTGTTATTATTGTTGCTGTTGTTGTTGTTGTTGTTGTTGCTGTTGTTGCTATATTTCTGTTGATTCTGATGTTTCATAAATGTATATAGGCTCATATATATATATTTATATATAGAAAATCATGATGATAATGATGATGTTAAGAATTTAATTTTTTTTTTATATTATTTTTAATATTGATTTAATCATTCATTCGTTCATCCACTCATTTATTTTATTCATTTTTCTGCATTAAAATGATTTGTATTTTGTTTGGATTTTGCTTTGTTGTTGTCGTTCATTCGTTCATAAATTTACTTAAATTCGTTAATTAATTTTTTTTCTATGTGTGTTTGTATGTGTGTATTCGAATACTTTTATTATATCATTTTCACATTATATAATCTGCATTTTTATCAAACGATTTGTGTGCAACAAATAAAATTAAATATTTCATATCCAGCTAGAATATAATGTAATTATGCACGCACAGTAAAGAAAATAATTAATTTTCATTTAAATGGAAATCGCTTTTTTTTCTTATTTTCCATCACGCCATTTTCTAATTTATAAATACTTTTCATATACATACGTGTACAAAATTATGTAGGTATGTATATGTCATGATCAAAGTATTATTTTGAGTGCATATTTTTTAGAGAGCCAAAAAAGAAAAAAACAAGAAGTGCGAGAAGAAAATAGTTAATTTAACAAATTCAAAACGTAACGAAAACAAATAGCATACTATTTTTTAACATCATTATGAGTGCAAATTGTATTCAGTTATTAGTTCCTTCTGTTTTTCTTTAATTTTTTTCGTTTTTATTATTTTGTAATAAATCTATTTTTGTTTTGCTCTTTTTTGTTTTGTTTTTTTTGTTTTTTTTTTTTAAATCATTTTCCATCATAATATTATAACATTTTGAGTTTAGTGTTTCTTGTATTGCTATTTATCGTTTTTGGTATTTTGGTTTTGTAAATTTTTTTTGGTTTATTGTGAAAGCATGTTTTTGTATTCTTAATAAGTTTTATAACTTAAGATCCAGAATAATTTAAATTTTTCTTACAACGTACACTTATTTTTCTTTATGACTGTATTTTGTTTTTTTTTTTTTTTTTTGGCAATTGTTTTTAAATTCTGCTGTAGTGTTTTTTTTTTAATTTTTTAGCATTTTTAATTTATTTTTTTTTTTGTTTCCTTTTTTTATTATTTTTTCTTTATATTTATCATGCTCTCATATTTTATTAATAAATTTTATAATTAATTTTACAATTATTTTCCTTTTTACAAATTTACATAAGTTGGCGCTTGTGGTGATGGTTGTTGTGGTCCACCTGTTGTCGAATTTTGATTTGTTTGCTGTCCAACACCAGATGAACCAATTACTTGTAGATGATTCGAGGAAGTTGATGAAGATGATGATGACGATGAATTTGGTAGAAGAACTGAACCACTACCCCCAGCACCTCCGGGAGCTGTTGTCGTTGATAAAACTGGTATGCCGGGGCTATATACACATATACATATATAACACGCATATACATTTTTATTTATAAATCATTAGGATTTTTTTTTTTTTTTTTTTTTTGATTTTTATTTAAATTAAAATTTTTGAATTTGTAATTAATTTTTATTTTCACGAATTTATTAACCGATTTTTCAATAATTTAATATATAAATGAAAAAGAACAAACAAAATAAATTTTATCTGTTGCTATATTTTACCCATATACTATATAAAAATACTTAGGTAAATATAAGAAATAAGTACATATGTGTGTACATTATATAAAAAGTTTCTAGTGATAAAATGTAGAAATTGCGTAATTATTTGTATAAATTGCAATATAAATCCTAACAATAATTATAAAAAGAAACAATGAACTAATTTTAAATAATATCCTTTTTAATTTTAGATTGTCAAATAAATTTGTGAAAAATCGAAAACTATAGAATTACATTTTTATATATTTTTTATTTTTATTTAATTTAATGTGTTGTTTTTATTTTTTTGTTCAAAATATTTCAAGCATTTCCTTATTTTATTTTTACTTTACTTGTTTTTTGTTTTTTCTTTTTTTTATCAGAAGCAAAATAAAATTTTAAAATTCTATACATATGCAATGTTGAATGTATGTAATTAAATTTTTGTACGAAATTAAGTAGATTTCACCTAAGATACAAAAATATAAATACGAGAAGGAAGTGGTATTATGTATTAAAATAATACACATATGAATATGATTTTTTTTTTCATTAGTTCTACGTATTTATACTGTACGTATCCTAATTATAATAATAATCATAAATACTACGGTTATATTAGAAAGAAAAGACGTATATAAATTTTAGTATACATTTATCAAAACTAAATTTAAAAACAAAACAAAGAAAAAATTTAACTTATAAATATACTGGTATGTATAACAGAAAAATTCAGTTAATTTACTTATACATAAATAAATTTATCTCTGATACACGCACCTTTTTTAATTTCATTTTCGAAATTGAATTTTGTTTAATTGATGTTAATTGTGTTCATTCAAGTGAATTTCCTTAATTTTTACTGTTTTTCAGAACTATAAGTTTTTCTCTATCATTGGAAATTTTTAGTTTTAGTAGTGTAATTTTTGCATTCGTTATCGAGAATGTATTTCCTGGAATTTCATTCACAGATATTGAATGAAAAATTGAGTAAAAATGAAAATAGCAATGATGATAATTATTTTAATTTAATTCGAGGTGATAGACGTTGAATGCATTATCGTTCCTTTATTAAAGTATTACCGTATATCAACAAAGGTATATAACTGCCTTTTTTGTAGTCATAAAGAAGGATTATATACTTATTTTATGATAATGAAAATTGAGATTTTTAGCAGAGATAATTAACTGAGTTTTACTATACGTTATATGTACAGATGGATCTAATACATATTTACATTAATAATACATATTTTAATATGATTCGTGAATCCTATACTATATAGATAAATGTATGTTGTATGTATGTATTTATTGTTTAAAATATACTATATAATGTATATTTTCATTTTTTGTTTTCTTGATAATTTCCATATTAAATAAACATATTATAATATGGATTGTGATGGTTAAAAGAAAAATGCAAAATGAACAAATACAATTAAATAAAAACTATATCCTTTTAAAAATTAAAATAAATAAAAATATTATACACATAAAATCAAAACAATGAAAACTAATAAATAATAAATATTAACATTAATATTTAAAACAAAATAAATGCTCTTCAAAAGTATGGTATTTATTATAGATTTCATTAATTTTCAATTACATATATTCATTCTTCATTCGCGTATATGTTATGCATTTTATTTTTCAATTTAGTATGAGATTAAACCATGTCAGAAAATGTGTCGAATTCACGAATACAATACCATACCATAAACTCGTATGTATCTAATTTTCATATATACAGAGGATATACATTATTCTCAATATTATAGTATCAGTTAATATCAGTCAATATACATATATGTATATGTATACCAAAACGATTAAAATGTTTATTGTTTATTGAAAAATCAGCGATCATATATTACTTTGAATTGTAATAACAGATTCGTACATGATCATCAACAATTCGTTTTGGATATGGTGTAGTATATAATATACAACACCATCCAGAACATTGTATCATATGATCATATACATATGTGCTGTATATTAGTAAAATGTAAAATCTTAACTGATATACATATATTTATGTACTAATGTATTTACATAATATAATGAAATAAGAGTATAAAACTGAAAACAAAAAAATTTACGGGTAATAAAAATTAATTTTATGAAAATGAAACTAACACGTTTGAAAATAAGAGTAAAAAGAAAAAATTATAACTAATACATTTTTTTTTTTTTGCATGTATTTTATAACAAATATGAACAATTAAGATGTTATTATTATTTTCATAATGACTTCTCATAACAAGTTAAAAAATATATATTTATCATCACTGTTTATAGCATGTACAGATACAGGAATTGTGTGTGAAAAAAATGAATCCTTATATTTATTTATGGCATAGCTAATAGTTTTATGAAAAGGAAAACAAATGAAAAGAAAAAGAATGAAACTAAATTAATTTTGTTTTAAATATCTATATTTTAATGATTTAAAAAGTAAAATGAAAATCAGTTTAAAATAACTTTTAATATCACTTGAAATCTATTTTGTGTAGTATGTAAGAAACATGAGACAAGTCACAAAATCAGTGATCATTCTTCTAGTCTTCATTATAGTGTGAATAAATCATTTAAAAACTCTTTGATACACAATGACACAGCTTCAATGATTATTCTATCATTGTCAGTTTATATGTGTAGATTTTTAATTTTTATTGTCAATTTCCATTTCACCATTTTTATTCATCACTGACTGAAGTTCTAGAAACCTCATTCGAACGTCATTCGAACTCATTCTAAATGAAGTTAGAATGAAGATGACAAAGATAATTTTAAATTGATTTGGGATAATAGACAGCAAATGAATGATCATCATGCGCAACAAATGATCATTGATTTGGTGCCGTGTACCTACCATATAAGTTATGTGGTGAAAATTAAATAAGTAACTTTATATATTACTTATGAAGATGGTACTAAATGCATTGTAAATATATTCGTTCTCTATTCAATGTGTGATTGTGTGCTTATGTATTGCTTTTTACTTTTGAAAATGAAAAAAAAAATCATATATTTTTTCAATGTACTCGTAAATACATATATTAACTGAAATTAAATAAAAAATAAATATTTAATTTAAAATGAATATGATAGTACGAGTATATTATTTATATTTTATGCACGATTATATGTACAATATTTATTAAGGTACATTTACAATCCAGAGTATACATACAGTAAAGTAAATTGAGCTTCCAAATTTTATTCATAATTCAGAGTAGAATAAAGTATATTATTATGTAATTGGTACAATCAAGTTTTTAATATACCAGTCTCATATTAGAAATAGATCCTAATTTGAATCTATTCTGGTAAAATCTGGATTATGCTGGGCTGTTTAGAAAATATATTGTGTGAAAATAAAGGAGCTGTGATAAATCTACTCTGTCATGAAACCTATACTTATTCTTCTACTTCTTTAATAGCACTACAGCTCTAGGTGAGACAGGGATTACACCGAAATAATTTCTAGACTTATTATATACTATCATGTGTGCACCTACAAAGAAGCAAGGTATTAAAGAAAGAATCAACTTTTAGATCGGTAGATCAGTTGCTCTACCACTCTACCTCTAACGCTATCGAGTCCTAATCAAATCTACTCTGAATTGTAAATGTACTTTTAGAGTAAAAAAATAAGTAAATAAATCCTGAGTAATAAAAATAATGTTTTAAATTGTATATCTATACCAGAATAATGTGCTGTATATGTACATCATATATATATGTATATAAAAAATTTATATTTTAATGATATAGTAAATCACACATTTAAAAAAAGAAAATAACATTGAGTAAAAATTTAAAATAAAAAATAAAGAAAAATGAGAAAAATATAAAAAATAATATATATACAAAATAATATAGAAATATATTACATAAAAATAATTAAAGAAAAAATTTAATAAATAACATAATATTATTATTTGTATTATACTCGTATATATATAATATATGTATGTATAGAATTTATATGTTAAAGAATATTTTTATAATATCTACTATATATATACATATACAATAATATACGAATATGATTTTGTTAGAAGAATAATTAGTTTTATTGGTTTTTTGTTTTGTTTTTTTTTTTTTTTTTTTTTAATTTCGTGTATAGTATACTTTTATTGGTTGATGATATACATATATAGGCAATTAAGATGCTTCTGATTAATGTGTTTTCGATTTTTTTTTGTCTTTTTCCTTTAGTTTTCAATTTTTTTCTTTTTGAAAAATAAATAAAACAAATAATATCGTTCCAATATTTAAAAAAAAAAAAGAAAAAGAAAAAATAGATAATTAGGAAAAAAGAAACTTTCTAATTGTTGAAAAATCGAAAAAAAAAATGAACAAGAAAAATTAATAAAGTAATATATTAATATGTTTTATATAATATAAATGTTTTTTAAACAATTTATTTTAATTTAATTGAACATTTTTTGTATCAGAATGAAAAAAAAAATAATTGTTGTTGTAAGAAATTATAAAATAAATATAAAAATAAATATAAAAATGTATACATAATATATATGTATGTATATAATATATAAATAGTAGATGTACAAATTATCGAATTTAAATCATAAAAAACAAAAAAAAAAAAAAATATTAATCCATAGATAGATGTGTGGTGCATGTGTAAGTAATAATTCATAACAACATCATTTTGAATAATAATAATAATAATAATAAAATATAAAATAAAATTATAAATAAAATAAAATTGTGTAAGTAATCTGTAGTCTAAAAGGGTTTTATTTTATTTATTTATTTTTTTTTTACATTTAATTCATATAATATAGGGATGTTTTTATTTTTTTATTTTTGTTTTTTCTTTTGTTAATGTGTTTTGATAAATATTTCTAATGAATATAATGTATATGAATAAATAGTGCCGCGATTCATTTGCATTTACTTATATTATATATTTTTTGTTTGTTTTGTGTAAAAAAAATTCTCCAATAATATTAAATTTATAAAGTAGAAAAAATGAAATGAAAACGTCAACAAAAACCAAAAAAAAAAAAAAAAAAAAAAAAAAAAAAAAAAAAAAAAAAAAAAAATTATGAAAATGTATATGTATGTAATTTATGTGAATGAGTTGTATATATTCTATAGGCAGATGAAGAATGAAACAAAATATATATTAAAAATCCGCAGATAAAAAAAAATATATTAAAATTTAAAATTTTAAATATAAATGACATAAAAAAAATATAAACAAACAAAAATATTAAATGGCGATTAAGGATATAATAAGAAATTATAAAAAAAAAATGTATGAAATCAATTTATTCTTCATTGTTTGTGTTTGTTTGTGTATGTGTGTGTGTGACTTTCATTCAAAACGGTATGTGTGTTTAATTAGAATGTTTTTTACCTTCATTTTCATTTGATTTTATTTCTTGTTTTTACTTTTTTTTTATTTTACATTTTGTTTTCTTTTTTTTTTTTTTTTTGATTTTTATTTCTTCTATAGTTTTCTTTTAATTATTTTAATATTCAGTCAATTTTTTTTCTTTGTGGAATGACACATTTTCTGAAATTTGTTTGTTAATTTTTTATATTTCTGTTGTTGTACAAAGTAATTATTTATTTATCTCGTATAATATTTTTTTTATTCTATAAAATGATAATGATCGTTTCAAAGAAAATAATTATTCTGAATTTTTATTTGTATTTTTAACGGTCTAAGGTACATTTTATATGTATGTATGTATATAGTGAATATATTTTGTATAATAATCATTTTTGTATACATGATATTACCATATTACCTTTTATTCTTTATTTTGAATGGAAAATTCAAAAATAAAAGTTTATTTAAAATTTTATTTAAATAATTTATTAATTATTTATATAAATATCATGTACACATATCTTATGTTTTTTTTTTTCTCAAGTACAAATAAGATTTATTGTATATAACATATTAACTGACAGTATATAGTGAATGTTATGTGCAATATTAAATATAATAGTATTTACTTATAATTTTAAGTAAACACGAAACATAATTGGCATACACTCACTGAGTTCTTATCAAAAATAAATACATATATTCATATGAACATATATGTATGTAAGTATGTTTTTAGAAAATATATAAAATATAAGAGCATTAAATGAAAAACGAAAAAAAAAGAAGAAAACGAATTAAATAAAATAATAATAAATTATTTATGGACATTATATATCTATACTATTTTCAGAAATCGAAGTCAGTACAGGCAAGATAGGCATGCTTTTCTATATTCTTTCACATTGCGTTTGTATAAATCTGTCTCGTGTGTGGGGTGATCAGATCTCAATTTAAATCCGAGGGAAATTTTTTAAATTTTATATTATGAAGGGCTGCCAGTTTGCAAAAAACTTTTTTTTTAGATTTTACAAAAAAACAGGTAATTTTGTGACATTTTGGGAAATTTTATGAAATATGTTCATTTCTTTACAAAATAACATATAATAACAAGCTGATTTGAATAATATGATAGCAATTTGCATTGTAAATAATTTTCTTTCTTATTCTAAGAAAAGACAAAACAAAAAATAAAATTCAGAATGTAACGGTAACGTAACGAAATCATTAACAAGTACATAAAGGAAACAAAATAGAAGAAAATGGAAAAATAAACAAATATGAAAATGAATGTATGTACGTATGTATACAAAATTTAATATCAAATTGATACTGAACACATAATTTTATAAATAAAATTAAAAATACTGAATATGGTTTAATCATAAATTCATATTTTTTTTTTATAAATTTAATCAAAACTCCCAGAAGCTACGGCAACCCTGAATTATCATCATTTTCTTTTATGCCCATCTTCTCGCTGACACGAATCAATCAACATTTTATACTTTGAGTGGACATCGGCTGCGCAACGACTTCATATTTTATAGTTCGGTTTTTTATTTTTCATATTAGCAAAATGGCGTTAACTGAATAAATCAGTTGCCTTCACGCTGTGTGATAGGCAACATCAAACGGAAGGTGTATTTCTTTTTGCAAAAAAAAAAACAGGATGATTCATTATTAGAAATGAAAAAATCAGCAAACAAAAATTAAAATTTCCCTTAAAAACCAAACATTTTTATGATATTTTCAAATAATGCTACTTTTTTATCAAATATAAATTTACAGGAATGTGAAATTTGTACAGAATCTCCCTTTTAAGAATTATTTGTGAACAAAATTATAAAATTATTTATGCACAATTTGGAACATCCTGTTAACATATTTTAAAAAGTACCTTTTTCAGGGTTGACAGAGATATATTATTCAGAATTTCCTACAAAATATTATATGTGAAGTTATCAGAAACTCATCGGGTAACTATTCCCATAAGCACAATACTGACTTCGATTTCTGAAAATAGTATATATCCTTTTTTTTAAAAGAATAATGAAATTGGGTACTAGAGTTTGGATTTAAATTAAAAGAAATCAAAAAATAATACAAAAAATATAAAACCAAAATGTAAAATTATATACGAGTAAAAAAAACATTTATAATGGAAATTTTTGGTGGTTTAGTTTTGATTTAAAAAAAAAAAAAAATATTATCACAAATTTTATGGAAAAATTGACTTTTGTTAATTTTGATAGATAAAAATCATATATTCATTATTTTTAAAAACAAACGATCATACATATATTGTGTACATATACATATGTGTATGTACATTTTATGTAATGCAATTTTTGTTTTTTAGACAACTTTACAAATTTATATACGTCTTTCCACAGAGAAATAAAGAAAAGATTTTTAGTTTGTTTTAAAGTGCATACTATATATGTACATCCTAATAATAGTTGCCAAATTAATTTTTTATTGTACACATTTTTGATATTGAAATTGTAAATATATAAATTTAAAATATAAAATAAAATAAATTAAATTATAATATAATTATGATGTATGAATGATGGATGGTTGAATGTAAAATAACGAATACTATATACAGAAAATATAATTTGTATGTATTTATAATTATGGCTGAGTTCTAAAATGTATAATAAAATTGACACAGTATATCGTTATAAATAGTATATGCTGAATTATGTATCGATATACAGTATCGAAACATTTTAAAGTTCATCCTATTATTTGAAAAAAAAAAAAAATTGTTCTGGTATATTATAATGAAATATCTATGTAGATATTAGGTATATCGGAATGTATTCTGGTCATATATAACGTATATGTATCATATAAAGATAAATGTGAGAAATATTTCAATAATTTTTATATAAATCATCTTATTCTGTATGTAACAGAAATATACGATCGTATTATAATTGTTATTTTATTTATAATCTATTACATATTTGAAAATTTTGAAGAAAACTTATAGCATTTATAACAGACATATTATGTATGAGAAATTAATGGTATTTTCATATATAAATGAAAAATAATTGTAGTTGATTTTTTTATACTAATGTAAAGTAAAAGCAATAAAAATGAAAAAAAAATATATATATATATTTATTTATTTCTATTTGTGTTATCAATAATGTAGTATACCTAAACTTAATTCGATAAATTTTGTAGATTATTTTATTTTCAAAATATTGCACATACACAAATTTATGTAATAATCTCGTACATAATTATATACCACCTATCATCATAACCCCTATATCTAAAACAAAAATAATAATAATAATAATAATAATAATAAAACAATAAACCAAAAGTAACTGAATAATAAGCATGAAATTGACATAAATATGCACTATTCCAAGTCCAAGAAATCATAAGAGAATAGATAAAAATCAATTCCCTCTTATTCTAAAATTCTAAACCACTTAAAGTTCATATATTTTTTTTTTTTTTCGAAGTTACGTTTTACTCACACAACATACAATATACTCGTTATATGTAGAGGTATATTGTATATGATGTGATTATTATAAATATAAAATCTATCTATAGTACTAGGTATATTTTCATATATGTACGTTAAACGTATACATTTACATCATTTTGCAAATATAACATAACAATGATTTTATATAATGTATAAATTTAGTAAAATCATCATAGAAAGTGATACATTTTGTTTAATTTTTTTTTTTTTTTTTTATCATTATACATTCATTACATAAAAAAAATGTTTATTATATTTACTTATTTTTATACAAAAAAGTAAAAGTAAATCGTGAATGTTTTTTTTTTGTTTTTAATAATAATTATTAAAAATTAACATACCTGCATGGTTTACACCATTGATTTTGTTGATCCAAACCGAATCTGGCTCTGCATTTCTTCATGTTATTACCTAATTATCATCAGTTACAATATTCAATATATTAAAATTGATAGATTAATACACGACGATTCGATCGATGCATGATGATAATCGAATTCAATTTGTAATACATATTAAGAAAAAAAAAAAAAATAAAATAAAATAAAATAGAATAAATAAATAAATGAGAAAAAAAAACAAATTAAATTATTATTATTATTGTAAATATTGTTATAATTATTTTGAAATAAAATGAAAATTAATCTAAAGTATACATATTATATTGAATAATATATAGGTAGCATGCAATTATTATATAATTCGATATATATATATATATAACATTTATATATACGTATATATATGTATATGTGAAAAAGAAAACAATAATATTTTTGTATGATTATATAGTAATATGTGTATAAGAATTTTATTATGTACAGATATGATAAAAGAATATTTGTTAATTAGATGGTTTCGAGCAATTCATTTTGATTATTTTTTTTTTAGTTGTTAGTTATTTGTATAATGATTTTTACATAAACGTATAAATGTGTAAACATGTATAATATATGTACATACATTGAGTTGGATAAAATTTAAAACTTGTCTTTTTATGTTCTTTTTGGATAAATTTAATTTTGAAAAACTTTTTGCTTTGTTATTTAATTTATTCAAATTTGAATATATGAAATGAAATAAGTCATCTGTTTTTTTTTTATTAAATATTTTTTTTTTTTTTCATGATAACCAATTAGTTTTTAAGATAATATATATAATATTGTGTTTAACATTCGTTATGGAGTTAGAAGAGAATATTTACAGAAAAATCAATTTGAAAATCACAATATAATTTTTTTTATATAATGTAAGTATATAAATAATTGAAAAAAAATTTTTTTTTTTAGGGATATACAGTGAAACTCGGTTGATTTTTTCATCACATATTATAATTAACTATCAAAAATAATAAAAATAATTCTTTCAAATTTTTTATAATAATTGCACGTAAATAAAACGATTTTTTTTTTATATTTTTGCAAAATATGTGAGTCTGTTATTACATATGTGTCTATTTTAAATTAAATTTGAATCTTTGTTGTTAAAAAAAAAAAAAAAAACGTGCTGTTCTTTCAATTGACACATTTATAATATTGTTAAAGCTGATCATTTAAATTGTAAAGCAATGTACCGAGTTTTACTGTGCGTATATATGGAAAATTTTAATGATTATTTTGTTAGCAATTTATGCTGTATGCAAAACAAATAAATAAATAAAAATAAGAGATAAAGAATTAATTTACGTGTACATATATATATATATATATATATATGTGTGTGTGTGTTGTACATGTGTTAAGATATAACTGTATCATTTTTTGAAAATTTTTATAAATTATTTTTGAGTAATTTTTGTAAATTTATTGTAACGCGTATATATCCAAATGATACAATGGATTAATTGTTTTTCTTTTCAGTAATATTATTTAAGTTATTTTCTCAATTTAATATTAAATGAAAAACATAAATATTAATAATAATAAAATAAAATAAATTATAAATAGAATTAAGAAAAATTAAGAAAAACATTATAATATTCTTTTAAGATTCAAAAACAAATTTTTCTTTAAAATATAAGTATTATTGTCATATTTATATTGTTGTTTCTATATAGTTTTAATCTTTCATTTTTGTGTATAATGTATTTCAAATAAAATAAGATTTTTTTTTTTTTTATATATTGAAATAGTGTTTTTGTTCAAAATTTATCAAAATATTAATGTGATAATATAAATATTTAATATACATACATATGTATATGATAGATTAAAAATCATATATATATATATATGTATGTATATGTATAAGATAAATATTATTATTTTTTGGTATAGAATTAAAAAAAAATATATAAGTATCAATCAATTCATTAAATAAAATCAAACGTGAGCCCAATTTTCGTCCTAAAAAATTATATGTATATATTATATATTACATAATTAAATTTTAATAATATTTTAATGAAAGTAGTATTTTTTTTTTTAAATTTATTAGATAAATTAATTATGAATTACGTAATAATAAATTGATTTATTCTATAATAATCAATCAATCAATCAATCAACGTCTGCTTGTATATTATGTAGATATATATTAATGAAGTTCATGTATAATTGTGTTCATTTTTATAAATTTTTATTAATATATGATTTTATATTAAAGAGAAAAAAAAAAGAATATTTTTTTATTGTTTGTCCTTATTCTAATATCTTCCTTTCTTTTTGTATCCTCTTTTTTTTTATTTATTTATTTATTTTTTTTTTTATTTAAATTAGGTTCATTTTTGTTTTTTGAGTTTTCTCTTGTATATTATTGATATCACTTTTATAATATTCATATATACTATCATAATATGGTAATATCGTTTTGGAATATATGAATTATTGAAAATATTGAAAAAAAAAAAAAATAACAATAAATTTACAAGAAAACAAATAAGAAGAACAAGAACAAGAAGCAAATTTAATTTGAAAAAAAAAAAAAAGAAATATTTATCATTGTATATATGTATAAGAGTATATATTATATAAAAAGAATGAATATATAAAAAATATGTAGGTATATTGCGATATATATGTATATGTATTTATATATGTAAATATTATATACATATATTTGTATTTCGATTCAAATATGTAATTTTTTTTTTTTTTTTTAAATTTTAATTTCATTTAAATTTTCTTTTCTTCACCATTTTTTTTTTGTGTATATAAAGTAATTGTTATATTTTATAATAAAATATTGAGTACATATATGTATGCATATACAATATATATACATATATACATATATAAATATATACATATATATATTTATTTATAAATATGTATATATATATATATTATTTTTTTAGAGTATATGTAATAGAAATTCTACCTCCATCAGCTGTATCTTGTTTTCTTTTCCTCTTCTTTCCGCGAGATGCATTCGTCCGCGAACTCCAATCTGGATACATTTGCATATGTAATTGTCGTTCGCGTCTAGCTAGCTCATAATACTTAGCTTGTTCTTCACGACCAAGTGCATGCCACTGTATATAATTTTTTTTTTTTTAAATTTTTATTTTGATTTTATTTGATTTGTTTGTTATTATTTATTTTTATTTATATTTATTATATTTTTATTTCTATATACATTTATATAATTTATTATATAGATAATGAATGTTTGTTTGTGTTTTTTTTTCTATTTATTTATTAATCTATATTTTTACTTATTTACAATTTTTTTTCCAAAAAAAATCCAAAAATTAAAAAATTAAAAAAGAAAAAAAAACTTTTTTAATTTATTATGTAATTAATTTGTATAATATAATATTCATTATTTGTTATTATAGAGTCTAAAATTTGAAAATAAATTGTTTTTTTTTTTTTTTTTCTATTATTTTTGTTTATATGTATGTTTATAAGTTTTCTTTAATACAAAATTAATATATGAATCTCTTTAAATAGTGGCACAAGGTATCCGATTGCAAGAAAGAAAGAAAAAAAACAAAGAGACGAATGAAGACGGACAGCTTATTTCGAATTCGTTTTCTTAGTTTCTTTTACTAAGTAGTAACGTTGAAAAAAATTTTTTTTTCATTTTGTTTGATTTTTATATAATTTTACAGAGGAATGCATGCGCGTCAAATTTTTATCATTTGTTTTTTTAAATTTTTTTCCAAAAATTATTAAAAAAAAATTGTTTTTATTTATAAATTTATTTTACAATAATAATCATATAATAATTAGTAATTTATAGAAAAAAAAATATTTCTCTTTAAATTTTAAAGTAATTACATATTCATAATATGAATATGAATAATTATTAATAAACTGATGGTTCGTTAAAATGACTGATCGTTCAACGGTTTCGGGGCGCATGCGCTAACTACTAAATTATTTTTTTTTTTTTAAATTTATTTCGTTTTTATTTATGTTTTTGTTTTTGTTTTCTTTTCATGTTTTTTTTCAATTACATAATTATTTTTCTATTTGTTTCTTTACATCTCTATTATTATTATTATTATTGTTATTTTTTTTCTGAAGTTTTTTGATGCTTGATAATTTAGACCAAATTTATGCAATTTCATACTTACTTACCTGTATTTCCATTCGATTTTATTGAAGAAAATTTTTTTAAAAACAAAAACAAAAAAGAACGACACAATTCATTGTACTACTTATATATGTTGTTTACATAAATACAATAAATTTTTGCTCGAGAAATGCATACGAATATGCTATGTTTTTTTTTTTTTTTGGATTTTGAAAAAATTCCAAAATTTCATATACGATAAATTCATTTAGAAAATATGTTATCGTTCCGTTCTTAATTTGAGTATGTATGTATTTTTCCTTTTTGTCATGTGAGTTGTATTATCCCAAAATTAAGGTAAGCATATTATATATACATGTGTCATTGGGTATACGATATCAAAGGAAAAAAATTCACTTTGCTTATATGCATATGGATGTTTCTATTTAAAAACACACATGTTATTATGTATATAAGAATATATGTAAGCATATTATGCATTGTTTTGATAATTAGTTTCGTTTTTTTTTCTGTTTTTTTGTTCGACTTTTTTCATTATTAATTTTTTTTTTTTCAATTTTTTAAGGAAAATTTTTATATATTTATGTATATTTAATTTAATCGTTTATGTATATGTAATTGTTTTAATTAATTTTATTTCTATGTATACTCGTATTTATATATACTTTGTGTATGTTTCTTCAAAGTATACATTTATGAATTTATATATAGAAATATAAGTATATGTACTGTCAATAAATAAAATTCATATGAACATAACAAAAAAAATTAAAAAAAAAAAAAATAACGAAAAATTTATCTTTTAAAACTAAAAATTGGGCCGATTGATTTTATTTGATTAAAGAAAAACAAAACTATATATATATGTATATATTATATAAGTGTATGTTAAAATTTATTTTTATTTGCTTTTCTTTGATATTTTTTTCTATTATTTTCAAATTATTAAATTATATATTTATTTTTAATTTCATTTTTTTTTTCCAAATATAAATAATATTTCATTAATAAAATATTTTTAATTTGTTTTTGTGATTAAAATTTAATTTAATTTAAAAAAAAAAAAAACAACAACAAATATAATAAAATTCCAATCCAAAACATAAATATAATTTTTTTTCGCATTCATATAATATTGAAAAATATGCCTAATATGATTTAGTGTTGATTTATAAAACGTTTATTTTTTTTTTTTCATTTGTTGCTTATTTTGTTGTGGTGTTTATTTTTTATTTATATTTTTTAAAAATTTTTTCCTTTTGTTATTTTTCTATTTTGACTTAAATTTAGTTTTGTGTGAGAAATACGGAGTAATTTGCTCGTGTTTTTTTCTTTTTTTTGAGAATAAATATTATGCGAATATTTCATTTTATTCGCATTAGCGGTATACATACAATACACACAGAAAACATTTTATAGAATATATTTGATTTGTTAGTTTTTGGGCGTGTATACTATGTATAAATTAACATAGAAAGTTAGAAAGAATATGCGCTCTCATGGGACACATGTATCCAGGTACAGGTACAAGATTGCATGCGTTCATTACGATCCATTACGTTCAAAATAATTTCTCATCTGGTTACATGCATCTTATGAGAACGCGCAGTTGGTTTCATGAAATTTGAATTTATACACGTAATGACGTAATGTATTAATGAAAATTTAAATATTCATTATCTACTTTGGACAGAGATTTTCATGCTAAACAAGAATTTAAATTTAAAGAACATATAAAAAACAGATGAGAAAGGAGTCAAATATTGTATATGAATTAACATTTTATATGAATGACAGCATAATAATTACAGTTAAAAATTTTCATAATCAATTTTAATTGAATTAATGGGGTTGCGGTTAGTACTAAATGTTTTCGTTTAAAATTTCAAGATTAATAAGTAGTGTATGCACTATAGTTAATTCATTTATACTAATGATGATGTATTGCTCATTATTTTTTCATTTATGTATAAATATTTATTTTATGTTCTATGTAAGGTTAATTTAAAAAAAGTTATTTTCAGAATTTATCAAACTAACAAGAGGATAATTAAGGTCAATTTAAGTTTTTTTTATTTTTATTTTTATTTTTTGCCAAAATACTGTATAGTATATATTAAAAGTAATTTTTTTTTAATATGAATGTAGAGATCATATATTTGTAAATTTTTGCAATACCTCCCGAATCCGCGGGCGATCTGTCTTTTTTACGTTTCTTTTTTTTAGAAACATAACCATAGTTGTCGCGTGCACTCCACCCGGGGTATAATTCCATATGTAATTGACGTTCTTGTCTCGCTTTTTCATAGTATTTACTCTGTTCTTCTCGGGTCAGTTCATGCCACTATAAAAGTTGAGTACGATTTGTTTTGTTTTTTAATAATTATTTTTTTAATTTTTGTATTTTATTTCTATTTCTGAAAATTCATTTTTATTTTGTACTCCTATTTTTAATTTTGTTTTTGTTTCATTATTTCAAATTTTTCGATTATTTTTGTCTTTTATTTTTAATTTTTTTGAAAACTTTTTTTGTTTTTCTTTTAAAAGGTTTCAAAAAAAAAAATTATGTATATTATTACGATTTTTAAGATTTAAATTAAAAAAAAAAAAAACAAACTTTTCATTTAGACTTCAATAACAAAAAAAAAAAAAAAAGAAAAATTTACACAACATTGTTACTTGACAAAACATGTATATGTGAAAATTTCATTACTTTTCTTAAAATGTTCATTTTATTATTCATTTATTGATAATTATTTCAATATTTAAAAAAAAAAAACACATATTTCATTAATATAATCATTTAAAAAAAATTATTTATGAAAAAAAAAAAAAATTGGCAAACAGAAATCTTACCCTTCTTCCTAATATTTGGTTTATAGCCGCTGATTCTTTTAATGTACATTCAGCAACAACTTTAGCTCTCATTTCTTTCATATACAACATAAATGCATTTAATGGCTTTTTGATATGTGGTTTCTTTTTCTCATTTGAATTATCTTTACATTCTGATTGTACACTAGGGGAATTTTTCTGATCCAAACTTCTGTAAAAATATATACAAAAAAAAAAAAAAAAAACAATTAAAAAGTTATTATTAAATGCAAAAAACAAAAATACTGAAAAAAAATTATTTGAAAATTTATTCGTGACCGTTTATATGCAAAAGTTTTTACATTAATCGAGAAAGGATTTAAATATGATTTTCTCACATTTTATACAGTACGAATGAATAGTAGTGTAGAGAATTTTTGATGTGTGCAAAAATGTATGCCGAAATCGTGTGACTAATATGTTAAAATGTGATTGCATTTCGTTGATTTTTATGTTTTTTTTTTTCTGATAAAATTATTATTTTTTAAAATTGAAATTAATGGGCTGTGATATACTTAAACATTTTTTTAAGGTCAAAGATATTAAAGTTAATTTACATTTCATATTTATAGTACATGTCAAAACAAAGAGTTATAAAAAACTGTTTTCAATTCCTACACTCCTATAAAAGTCGGATTGTAAAAGGATATTATTTCCATTTTATGCTTTGAACAAATAAAATTAAAAATATATGAAAGGGAATAAACAAATTTGATGACATACATTAAAATCCCAGCAAATTTGCTGTGGTCTGTTAAATTGAGTCAACCGATACTCAAATAATATACCCAAGCAGAATAATAAAAATTTCAAAAATTAAATTTTTAAATTTCCTCCTCCTTAAAAATTGAAAATAAAATTCGGAGTTCCAGTTAGTTTAGTATCATATCCGTATTATATGTCACGATTCACGAATACATATAATGATCATTGAACTTATTTTTTATGGGAAACAATAAGAGCTCTTATGAATTAGAAGGTTTCGAAAAAGTAAATTTTACAAAATATACATTAAATTGCCTTATATTTTAGTGTTGAAAAAATAAATTAATTAAGAATTCAAGTGTTGCATGAAATTATTTTGCACAATAACCCAAAACAAAAATAAACGCAAGAAAAACAACAAGAAAATGAAAAATATGTATAATGAAACCTTTGACTCAAATCGAATGGTTCATTTGAAGCATTTACTGCAGCAGCAACAGCCAGAGCTTTGAAACCCTGTAAAGTTTGTAGCAATGATTTGTTTCCTGTTAATAAATGTTGATTATCCGATACGATATTTTTATTATTGGAATTATTTATTGATTGCTGTTGCTGGTGTTGCTGTTGCTGTTGCTGCTGTTGTTGCTGTTGTTGTTGTTGATGCTGTTGTTGTTGCTGCTGTTGTTGTTGTTTGGATGTAAAACTAGTTAAATCATTAAATTGTGTTGTATTTTTATTATCCTGATCCTGTATTACTTGCTTATGTTGCTGTGGTTGCTGCTGTTGTTGCTGCTGATGCTGATGCTGTTGCTGCTGCTGTTGTTGTTGCTGTATACTGTGTTGACTCTCCTGCTGTGTATGCTGATGTCGTTTATGTTGTTCTAATGTTTGTTGATAATTAATCGAACATTGATTTTTATTTTGACTGAATTGATTAATTAAATTTTGTTCCTGTAAGCTAACGCCACGTTTAAAATAATACTCAGACATAATATTCTGCTCTAATAATTTATTGATGATCGCTATTAGATTATTTGTAGCAATTTTATTCGTTAAAATGTTCGTATGAATAATTGAATTAATTGCTTCAGCTGAACTCTGAGTATTTACAGATGAATTATTAAGTGATGTTGATGATCCAGATGATGATGATGTGGGATCTTGATGTACAGCGGCAGCAGCAATTGCAGTATGTTGTAAAAATTGATTTGTCAATTTTAGATAACGTTCTAAATGCATTTTTGCAATATCCAACGATTGATGTTGATCTAAAAAATTTGCTAATGGATTTATATATGTTGGTGAATCTAATTCACTATTATTACTATTGAAATTATGATTAAAATTATTGCAATTTAAAGAATCTAAAGGTATTCCAGATGGTAAAATATGTTCAGCTGTTGATGTAACTGTCGATAATAGTGAATGCTGTTGATCTAAACGATCCTGTTGTTTTAATAATAGCAAATCAACAAGAGAACAATTTTGACGTGAATGCTGATTTTGTGAATACTGTTTTTGAAATGATAATGTTATATCGTTAAGATTTTGCTTATCAGAATTATTTTTATTATCTGTTTTTGTATATAATAATTTTTCTGATTGATTTTGATTATTATCTGATTGATTTGATGTTATTGTTGATAAATTATGAATTAATCTTTTACTATTGTAATTATTACAATTTGGTGATGGTGAACGACTATCTGATGATAAATTATAGCAATTTCCTTGGGATTTTAAATTAAATTCGAATTGTTGTTGTTGCTGCTGCTGTTGCTGTTGTTGTTGTTGTTGTTGTTGTTGCTGCTGTTGCTGTTGATGATGTTGAATATGTTGTTGTATTGATGATGAAGACAATTGATCTTGTTGTTCATTTATAATTGAATGTATTGTTGTTGGTGAAATATTTTGTTCATTATTATTAATATTTGGAGAGTTATTATTACTATTATTATTATTATTATTATTGTTGTTATTATTTATGAAATAAGAGTTATTTGATTGATTGTTATTATTATTTATGGTACTATTATTAGGACTATTGTTTATATTATTATTATTACTATTATTATTGTTATTATTATTATTATTATTTATATTATTATTACCAAAATTATTATTTGAATGAATTAGATTTGTTTGTGTCGAAGAAGGAGGAACTACAGCAACTGGGCGCTTTTTAATCGAAAGATTCAGTGGTTCATTACAATTTTCCATCGCTTTTTAAAAGTGTATATTAATCGAAAAATAACACTTGGGCGCGTTATTTTTTTTATTCGTTTCATATGCATACATATATGCTATAAATTTAAATGTATATGTTATATTATATATAATGAATTATATATATATACATATATATATATATATATATATATACAATATTATTATTTAGATAATAAATTTTTCTATTTTTATATAAGTTTTCAATTTTTTCATTATGATTTTTATTTAAAATTTGAAAAAATTTTAATTTTTTTTTATGAATTATTTTAAATTTTAAATTAAATTTACTATATACATATATATATTTGTTTTTTATTATCAACAAATTTTTTGTTGCTTTTATTGTTGTTGTTTACTTTTTTAACATGAATTTACACCAATATTAAATATTATATACCTATATGTACCTATATATATGTATCTCATGTACATACTTAAATTTATATATTTTTATTTGTTACAATAAATTTTTTATTTTGTAGAATATCTTATGTATATTAGTTACGTTAAATTCGATAGATTTTCTTTTAATTTTTTTTTAATTTTTCAAAAAATTCAAATCAAAAACATTATTTTGATTTAAATAGGTATTTAAATCTTTTCACAAGTTTCATTTGAAGTCATTTTTTTATCTTTTTATTTATTATTCTTTTCAATAATTTTTCTTTTATTTGTTAATGTTGTTGGTTTTGTTCGTTAAATTAACTTCTTTTTTTGAATGTACTTAATGCTGGTATAAATAAAAAAAAAAACAAATACACAAACGCACATTTTTATATTTATCACAAGCAAAATAAGAAGAAAATAAAAAAACAAACACTAAAAAGAACGTATCGAAAAACAAAAATTAAATATCAACGGATATCCTTTTATTTATTTATTTATTTTATTCGATGTTTGATATAAATAATGAAAGCTTGAATTTAATTTTTTTTGTTGAAATATCTCATTTATTTTATTGTATGTAATGTGTATGTGTGTGTGTGGAAGATAGAAAACAATGACAAATTCAAACGTGAGCACGTTAACTTGTGATCATAATAATAGAGATGTTCTGAATTAAAATAACATATACACCTCATATACCATAATGTGAGTAGGTGTATGCCATACACTTATTTTTGGTAAAGCTTTTACTTTAAAAAACATTTTTTTTTCAAAATATTTTGTAGTTTCTGTTTTTTTTTTAATTATTCATTTATATATTTTTTTGTGTGCCTACAATTAAAAATATAAAATTTTTGAAAAAAAAAACAAATCAAAAAGTATGTATATAAAATATCATATAGAGGATATATTATAATTTAAATGTAGGTATATACGAGTACATATATGTATGTGTAGATATAATAAAACTTATTTATTGTAGTATATAATGAACGTATGAACGTATAATATTATATATATTTGTAGTATACATACATATACAAAATTTAAAACAATTAAAATTTCATTAATACTTTAAAATGGACGACGATAAAATTTTTTAAAAATATAATCATGAATTATAATATATATAACTTTCTTTTTTTATATCGAAACTAAAACTAGGAGAAATTTTGAAAGAAAAACGTTTATCTCATTCAAATACATATATACGATAACTAATATGAATATATGTATATATATATGTTTTTCCTTTTTCATATTATCATTTTATTTTGGTATGATTTGTTTATTTTTTAAACATCACATTTTTTTTTTATTATTAATTTATACTTTAATTTTCATTATTTATATTATTTGTTAATAAATTTTTGTTTACTTTTTTTTTATTTTTATTTTAATTTTGTAGTGAGTTTTAAGTAAAACTGAATTGCATAAATTATTTTAGTATTTAACAATAATGTAAAAAGAAAAAAATAAACTAAATGAGATAAATAATTTTTTTTTTCAAAACAAATAAAAAAAAAAACTAAAAAAATTTTATCAATCTGAACAAATGAATTTTTTGTCATTTTCAATTACACTGATTTTTCAACATTATTTTTGTTTTTCCTTAATATATTTATGTATGTATATTAATATAAATATATATACATATATTTATATGTGTTTATATCCGTTTGTGCGTATATATTTTTTTTTTTTTTTGGTTGTAACAATAATTTAATGTGTATACATATGTATGTATATGTGTAGGTAGTTATAATTGTGTATTTCAAGTTCTATGATTACAACATGATAAACTTTTTTAATTAAAAATATAGCTTTCTAAGCTTTTTCATTTATTATAATATATGTATGTATGTACGAGTAAAAGAGCGTCAACTTTAAGTTGATTGATTATTTTTCAACATCATCATCATCTACATCATCAAAAAAGGTATTTGACCTCTAGATTCATTTTTTTGATTTTCTTAATGTTTTTATTAGTGATTTTATTTTTTTTCCTCTTTTAAAAAAAAGTTTATTTTGAAAGGATATTTTATAAAATTTTTGATTAATTTTCATTTCGAACATTTTTTTGTCCGTAAAGTATAATAATATTGATGATATGCTAAATTAATATGCGGGTGAATATTTGTATAATCCGTACATATAATATAATATGAAATTTACGATTAATTATTTTACACAATTACATATTTTAATATTTGTATGTTACATATCCTTGTTATATGTACAAATGTATACATGTAATAAATTATATACTTATCATCGATATATATATAGATATAAATATATATAGTACATATGTAAATCAATTTGTATATACGATACATATACATATGTGCATATAATCTATATACATATAGTTGTATAGTATTCATGTAATGGGAAAAAAAAGTAGAAAAAAATATCGTTCTGATGTGTTCTTTTTTTTTTTTTTGTTTTTTGTTGCCTTAAAATCTTTGTAAAATTGTGTAAACAAGACAATCCACAGGTTTATTTTTTTATAATATATGGAGAAAAAAGGACATTAATACACACGATTAAAAACTGAATATTTTAGCATTATTTTTTGAAATTAACATGAAAAAATAATAGATTTATTTTATTTGTTTT
Source organism: Villa cingulata (assembly GCA_951394055.1). Lineage (NCBI taxonomy): Eukaryota > Metazoa > Arthropoda > Insecta > Diptera > Bombyliidae > Villa > Villa cingulata. The sequence continues at coordinate 57,695,325 of OX596017.1, forward strand.
TCGCTTATTTAATATTTGATTTTGTACTGATGTTATTTTTCGTGTTTTTTTCTCAATTGAAAAAAATTTTATTGAAATTTTAAAAAATTTTTTTTCAAAAAAAAATTTTTTTTTCATTTTAAAATCACAACAAATTATTTTTTATTTCATATGAATTTTTTTTTTTACACTTTGATTTTATGTATTTATTTTCGCATTTATGCATGTAGAGAAACACAATATTGCAAATTTGTATAAATGAGAGTAATTTCAAAAATGAAATTTAATATTGTTTTATAATTTTAATTTTTTAATTATTTTTTTTTTTTTTTTTTTGTAATTAAAAAAATGAAAACACTTAAAAAACTCTATTTAAATTCAACAATATTTTATATTAAAATTAAATGAAATCAATTAATTCACATAAAAATTTTTAATTTAGATTAAGATAAGAAAAAATAACCACACACACACAGATCATCTATACAAAATATTTTCAATAAAATTTCCCGTACTTTATACTTTCTCATTTATTTTTGATTGTTGTTTTAGTTTGAATTGTATATTTCGATATTTTATTTGCAATAAAATTAAATTCATTTCTTCACTTTTATTTGTATTATTACATTTGAACTAGATTATATATGTATACGTGTATATTACATATATAATATATATATTATATATTTATTTATATATATTTCTTTTATAAAATACTAAATTGTACATAATATTATTATCAATATTTAAAATTATTATATTTTCATATTATTTCAAAACAGAAAAAAAAAATAAAAATTCCTTATTAAATATAATTATGATTTTATATCATATTTTTTACGATTTGTTTTTTTTTTTGTAAGAAATCCTTAAGTTTTTTGTATGATGTGAGCACAACAAATTGGAAACAAGAGAACTAACCATTTCTAGCAAAAAAAAAAACAAAAAAAAAACAAAAACAAAAACAAAAAACAAAAATAAATAAATAACAGCAAAAAAAAATACATATATATATACAACGAAAAAAAAAACACAACACAATAATATAATAATAACAACAACAACTACAACAAAAATATTAATAAGAAGAAGATTATAAGAAATAACAACAACAACAAAATAATAAATAAACAACAACACCACCCAACAGCAGAACTTAACAATAACAACAAATAAAATGAAATAAAATAAAATAATGGAAATGAAAAACAGCAATAAAAACAACAAAATCATCTTTAAAAAAAAACAAAAACAACAACAAAAACAATATGCGTATACACGAATATTTGTGTACATACGTATATAAATGTAGATATATAATGAAAATAAGTAGAAGAAAAAAAAAAACAGAACGAAAATGTATTGAAAAATATTATATATTTTATCCAGGGAGGAAAATTATTCACGTTTTTTTTTTTTTTTTTTTTTGTTAGGAGAAAAACAGATGAAATGATTTTGGAATATCATCACATTCACTCACTCACTCATTCATTTTTATTTATTTGCACATTTTTCTTCTGCACGTTCATAAATTTCTGTATACGTACTTATTTGTACATATGTATACATTTATATGTGTTGATTTTCTTATATTTTATTATATATATATACACCTCCTTATATATATATAGTACAGAATCCTTTTATGGATATGTGTATACACATTCTGTATTCAAAAAAAAAAAAGAAAAGAAGAAAAATTATAGCAATAACAACAACACAAATTTGTATATATGTATTTTGGTACATGAATATTTTTGTATTTGTAAATGTGTGTTAGTATTCAACAAATAAAAATAATCTACATATATGAATGTAAACATATGTAAATGTGTGTTAATTCTGATGAAAAATTATACATATATATTTTCGAGAGTTCAATTTTCAAAAAATATTTTGTACTTGTACATATAGTATACATATGTACATATGAATGAACAATGTATCTTTTAGAAGTATAGTTTTGCGCAATTGTAAAATTTTCAATTTTAAATTTACACTTACACATAAATAATACTGATACATATATACATTGATACTGATTTTTATATATAAAAATCATATGAATGTTTGTATGCATAGATACATGTATTATATAAATATTATATAAGAATCATTAACGTAAATACACATACCTACGTAATGTATATATTTTTTTATTGCAGACAAAAGGGGAAAAACTCTAAATTCTATATAGTACATGTATAAATTTATTGTATGTACATATACATATACATAGTATATGCAAAATTTTCTCATTTTTATTTCGATTTCGATTTTTTTTATTTTGTTGGTTTTGTGCTTTTTGTGCTTTCCTTATATTTTCTATTTTTAATTTAAAAAGGATGTCATTTTTTTTATATTCATTTTATTTTCTTTCTATATATTTTTTTTTAATCTACTTTTGTATAGATACTATGTACCCAGATACATATACGAGTTTGTATGTATTTATAGGAGCAGGGTATTATAAGAAAAGATACATACCAAAAAAACATATATAGGAATTGAAAAAACAACCTTATAGAGATAAACAGATATGAACAAAGATGCACAACAACAACAATAACAAATTATAAAAATAAAAATTAAAAAAAAAAAAACGAAACAAAATTAAAAACAGCAACGTAAAAAAATGATGTGAAACATAATGAAAGAAACGAGGCGAAATTTACGTACAAAGCGAATGAGTATGTGTGTGTGTGTGTATGGATGATGATGATTTTTTGACCATCCTTGGATTTTAAATATGTACATACATATATGGTGAATGTAATGTACACATATATAGAGTACAATAAATTTTTAAAAATTATTTTTATTTATTTATTTTTATTTTTATTTTTATATGAAATAATACTAAGTTAGTTTTTGTCCTTGTAGTATATAATATATAATAGATTTTTTTATCATATAGGTATATTTTTTTTTCGTATATAATTATTTTTAGATTAGCTATATGTGTAGTGTACATATAAATTATGACGACTTTTATTTGAAAAGACAAGATAAAAATATTTTCAAGTATACATATTAGATGTATGTATGTATAAATGTACATATTTATTACTCTACTATAAATTTTAAGGAAACTATAAATACTGTATACTATATACTATGCATATATTTTGTATATTTTTCCTCTGTTATATGGTTATATCTATATATGTAATATGAAATGAGAAATTTTTTATTTTATAGTTTTTAAAAATGTAACAAAAAAAAATTATAATGTATATATCATATTTTCATATAACGCATAGATATTTTCGTTTATTACACCTAAATAATGTTACATCAGAAAATGAAAATATAAGAAAATAAAATAATAAAAAAAAAGAAACAATACACTACCTATTCGTTAATAAAAATGACTACAAGAAAAATAAAATTCACGATTAAATTTTATTTTTATTTAATTGCAAAAAAAATAATATGACAAAATTTCACAAAGTTTAGTTTACCTGTTCTAAAATATAATGAATATTTTCTGTGCATATACAGATATGTACACAATTATTGAAATACATACATATTTATTGCGTATATCCCAGAAAGAATAATGTACTCGTATATGTGCTTATGTGCTTATACATATATAAATATACGTATTTATATAAAAATGATATATGTACAACATTTATATAAAATATCCTTTAACATGTATATGTATATATGTGTAGAGTATAGATTCATATACACATAATGTATATACATATATATTACGTACATTGTCTCATAATATGAATACGTACGATTGATAACAGGCATGAGTTAAAATAATATATACAGAGTACCGTAGAAAAATTTGATCCAAGTCCTTTTATTCAAGAAGCCGAAACTATATATCATATTTTCCTAGAAATTATTTCCTATATAATTTTTCTTCTTGAAATTTTCAATTATGAAATAAAATAAAAAATTACGTATGTCACCACTCGTATTCTACATAATACTATATATTGTATATTAATTGATAATTGGAAATTTTGACAATAGCTTAAATTTTAAGGATTAGCTATATCAACATTTTGTGTTTATTTTAGGATACAGCACACTATAAATGAAGTAAGTAAATCATTTTTCGTTTCTTAATTTGTTTTAAAAAATTAAAAAAAAAACATTGATATTTTCAATTTATAATAAAAAAATTTTTTAATTTTATTTGTCAATTTTTTTTTAATTTTTAAAAAATTGTACCTTTTTCAAACTATTTACATAAATACATACAGAAATATGATGCGTATAGATACTCTCTATTTGTATCTAATAGTTCATAAAGAAATTAATTTATTCCTTATAATGGATACATGCAAAAAAATAAATTAAAATGTAAATAATATGGTGAATAATTTTCAAATTTGAATTAAATATAAAATTTTTGTGAAAACTTTCAAATTTTATATCAAAACCATCTTACATCTTAGAAAGATAAATGAATAATTTTGTCGTCCATCTAGCGATAAATAGATGTACTTTTTTCTATTTAAAAGGATACTGGATAAATATATTTTTAAAGCATATCCTGTATCCTGTATCCTGTATCCTATATCCTGTTATGTACGTCTCGTCGTATACCGTACATTGTACAGTGGAATATTTGGTAGTAGTACTTGAACACATTGCATATAATATTCATGTAGTACAGTGTATAGTATATAATATAGTGTAAGATGTTTTGAAGAAAAGAAAGAATTAAAAGAAAAAAAATAGTAGTAAGGATAATGTATAAATACGACATCCTTTTTAGTTTTATTTATTTATTTCTTTTCTTTTCACATTTTTTGTTAGACAACAGAGAATATGGTTGGATGACAGAATATTATATAGAGAACAGAAGAAAGTTTACTTAGAAATGAAAAACGTGGTTCAGTCATTTTTTTTGTATCGAAAATATATACATAAATGCATACTCGTATATTTATATACATATATGCATTTATGTACAATAATTGAAAAGCAATGGATTCTTTTTTAAACAAGAAATACGCATGTCCTTTAATTTTTTATTTATTAAAGTTTTTTTTTTTTGTTTTGTTTTACTTTTTTTTTTGAAAGATGGAAGACGCAATGTTACGTTTATGTACTTAAAGAGACATATTTACGTTATTTATAAACATTTTTGTGAATTACTTTCAAGAATATGTAAGTACATACATACGTGCACATATTTACATATGTACGTACGCATACTTTTATATTTATATTATGTATACATATGTGTACTGAGGTAAAATATAAAAAAAAATATATAAAAACAGGTAAAAAACTATAGAATTGAATTCAATGATGATGTTAAAAATTTATTCAGAAATCTTGTGCATTTAAATATGTGTATAATACAAGTACTAGGAAAGAAATTGAAAAAAAAAAGAATTTTCCTATTTAAAATAACTGGTGTGTAAATAAAAAAAAAGCGAAAAAAATTATTTTTTTTAATTTTTAGATTCATATAAAGGATGCTATTTGTATAAGATATTCGTATTATTAAGAAATGATTCGTTGCACACTCATCATCTATTCACGTACATGGTACAGCACAATTGTATGTAACGAACAATAAGAGAAATTACACTTTTGTAATGCTTAACCTACAGTATGCTGTACCTTTCATATGTATGCAGATATCAAAACTTTACAAATCCATATTTTTTTCTAATTCATTTCAATTATTATTTATAAAATATTTTAAAATTACAAAAAAATCAAGGGTTTGAAAAATAAAAAAATTTAAAAGTTTTGTTTTGCATTTTTGTTTTAATTACCTACTATATCGATGATTCGATTCTTGTCCGACTTCTTGTTTTGGACCAGCTGTCACAATAGCAGGATGTGAATTCAGTACATGATGTGGTGGAGTATGGACAGAAGGCAACAAACTTGGTGAAAATCGAAAAGAAAAATCACTGCAAAAAAAAAATAATAAGAATTATATAATTAATTAGAAAATTTATGTGAATGCATACGTACTATATAAACATTTATATAAAAAATCGACATATTCATGAGTCAAGTTTTATCATTGATACACATTATGTATGCATGTATGTATTTATATGAGTATGAAAATTCTGTTGTTTTTATATAAAAATAAATAAATTACAAATTACCTTGATAATGTTGTGTTGATTGGTAATGAAGAAGGATATGGACTTCTAAAACTAGATGCTGCAGAATACACTGATGGCGTATGCCTAATAAATTATTATTACATATAATGAAGAAAGAAAAAAAAAACAATTTTTTAATTATTTCTCCCAGATTTTCTTAACTCATTTTTATTATTAGATATTATTATTATCCTTTTATATTATAATTTTCATTAGAACACTACCTGTTACTATCTACATAAATGTAAGTAATATACGTACGAGGTGCGAGTATACAGAGCGCAGATAAATAAAATGGTTACCGTAATGTCAAATTAATTAAAATTGAAATTTAATTACTATACTTATCGTCTGTTCCTGATCGAAATTAATTATTAAAATAATGAAAGTAAGTAAAAATAGCAACAATAAAAAAAAAATAACAAACAAACAAAAAATAAAATAAGAAAAATATGAATGAAGAAAAAACATTTCATCCTCTCTATAATAAAATACCAACCGTTTATGAATAAGGACATTTTCACAAAGAAAAATAATATTTTTTTGTTCTTTTGTCGAAAAAAAAAAAAAAAAATCTAATAACAAATAAAGGACATCATAATGTGAATGTACAGCAAGTCAGCAAGTATAAATGTAATTTGTTTAAAAAAATAAAGACTAAAAAAAAACAGCAAACTTGTTGTACCTTAAATAAGATGCAATTATGTACCTTATGATGGCAAAATAAGGAAATCGAATTACCGCAGACCATGTATAGGTATATATATATACATGTATGCGTACATTTATGTATGTATATGGTAGTCGGAATTTATATGTATTTATCAATAGGAAAATATATAGGATATATACATATACAGAGTATATTGCTTAAAATTTAATTGAATCTTTCATATTGAAGTATGATATTTTTTTTTTTTTGTTGTTGATTATTTTCATTATTATTATTATTATTATCGAAATTTCATATTGAATAATGAAATTTAATACGTGCAAATAATTTATTAATTGCGCATTTATATATTAATCAATATAACATATATCTATAAATGTATATATGTATGTATTTATATAAAACATGAAAAATACAATTATTAATTCAGAAAATTATTTCACTCATTTTTTTGGGGTTAGATTTCGTGTGCGTTATATACTCGTATAAAGTAATGAAAAATATTTTTCTTTTTCTATTTTAATTTAATTTTATATTTTTCCGGTAATTTTTTTTACTAAACGCGATTCACATACAAGTTCCAAATGATTGGTATATGGTGCATATCAAATTTTGAAATTTCATAACAATAATTTGTTAATTTCCTTCAAGTTTTTTATATTCAAAAACAAAGAAATATACGATTTTACGATTTTAAAATTTTGAAAATTTTCCAATTATTGAAAAGCATGAATTTTATTGAAAAGTTACTCATACGAATGTATAATTTTATTGGCATTCTCTTTATTTTGATTTTTTTTTTTTATTTATTTAAATTACAAGTTTTACACATAATTTGTATTTATGCATTTCATCAATGTCACACACTAAAATATGGTAATATACTCGGTATGATGTATACCCGTGTAAAATAATGAAGAATTTCACATGTGCTAGTCATAATATTATGAATCATTTTATTATAATACGTAGATACATAATTATTTATTGAACTTACCATGATGCTGCCACCTGTGACATATCCGGACTCAACATTGGATATGGGTACTGGCTAGTAGGAAAGGGATATATTGCGGGCCTTGTTAATCCTGTAAAAAAAACATATAATACAATGAATATAAAATTAAAAATAAATATGAAAAAATAAAAAATACATATTACATAAATTAACTGTAAAAAATTAAAAATTTTTTATAAGAAAATTTTCATGTTTTTAATAATTTCCGTAACAATATAAAAGAAAAAATTAACATTTTCACTTTAAAATTACTACAAAAGCTAATTAAAATAATTTTTAGAAAACAAAGGAAAATGTATTAAAATTCATTCATCATTCGACATAATGTTAAATTATTTTGCATTGAATTTTCTTTTATTTTTCAAATGGAAAATATTTTATTTATGGTGATTTTACTTTAGAATTTAGAAAAATAAAGCGAACAATTTTTTGGCAACATTATATTTATACACATTATAATTTTTCCATGAAAATTGGACAAATTTAGTTATGGTATTGATATTTTTCATGTACAAATTATTTTTGTGTATTAAATGGTGTATAATAGTGTATACAATTTAGATACGGAAAATGTACTTTAATGTTGGTCCAAATATAGGAAATAAAAAAAATTTGAGTTGTGAGTGTTCATATCAAATAGTATAGAACATATTTTGTTTCATTTTAACTTTAAAATTGAATGGAAAAAAAAATTTGTATTTTTGCAATTTTAATTTTCATTAATTTCGTATATACGTGAAGCGATATAATGGTTTTAGTAATTACAATAAAACATATCTTTCAAAATGAAAATTTTAATAGTGTTCATGTTCGATTTAATATGCAATTATAATGGTACTTTTTAATTTTTAAAGTTATTTCTGATGGTATTCGACAATTAAATGTACTTTCATATGAAATTATACTCATAAAATACATATACGAGTATGTACGTGAATATATCATACATACTTGTGTAATATGTACAATATATTATTACGTATATGTGTACATTACGAGTATATGTACATATAGCTGCATATTATTTAAGCTTAGACGACAAATCAAGACAGATGATAAATTTGATTACAACAAGTGATTAAGAGAGCATCATCATATAAACCCATCCCTAATTGAATTTTTAATAATAATAAAAAAAAATTAGAAGAAATAAAAGGATGACAATAACAACAAAACTCTAGCGAAACAGGAAAAAAAATCTATGAGATATATAAAAAAAAGGCTATTAGATAACTACTTATGCATATATCTATGACGAGTATGTGCATACTAAACCGCATACATCCATCATCAGCTATTAGTTGTATATTTTTCACTGGGTTCTGTTATATAATATATATGTACCTATACTTACATTATAATTCTATATACCAGTATATTAATACTTCACCCTCCATCCATTATTATCATTTTTTTTTTTTTTTTGACAAATTTTCCGCCTCAGCATTTTCATTGTTGCATGTTATTGATGATTACATTTTGTATCTATGCTATATATGTATATCATATAAAACCGTACATACATGGAGATAGAGTGCAGTATATACGTTTTTAATACGAGTATGCTTATACTATTTATATCTCTATTTTATTTAGTACTTACATTATTATCTACTATGTGCATATTATGTATATAGTATGCGTATTTATTACATCTATAGTATATTTGATAATAGTCCCTTATTTATTTTTTTTTTCTTCAATAAGTTGGGATTGTCATATGTGTGTAATCTCTTGACAATATTATAGTCAACTGGCTCTTATTGTACGAGTATACGAATAAAATGAAAAGAAAAAAAAAACCTTTTACCCCCTAATATTGACAAAGAAACCACTTTATCTGCACAAAAAAAGGTCCAAACAAGGATCAAGGGACATGAGATGAATTTTGATGAACTAATGAAACTGATTATAATTGCAATATTATTTATAAAATTTATATTTTTATATTATATACATATATGTATATAATTTACACACAACTAATGTATATTACATATATACATAATTATAGTTACATTATTATACTTAATGTTATGTGTACATTATATTCTATTGTATACACACATTACATCAAATTATTTGTTAATAGAAATTGTATATGTAAAAAATAAAGCAAAGTAAAAATTATATAAATAATATAAATTTTTTCTTTTACTTAAATATGATATAGGATATATGCATTTAATGTGTTGCAATAAATTTCATATTATGTACATATGTATATGTATGTATTTTTTTTTGTCAGAACTTTTTAACGGAAAAGAATGAATTCTGCAAATGGAAATTAAAAAAAAAACTGAAAATAATAAAAGAAAAACAAATTGGAAATATTGAAGCACCTATATCCATGTATTATGTATCTGAGTATGATGTATGTACAATATATAATATATGTATGTACGTATTTAAAATAAAAGTGAAATAAAATGAAGGAGGATATTATATGTATAAAATCAAAAAATATATTTCAATTTAGTAGTAGATGATTACTATATAATTATCACATATTTTCAATTTTAAATAATAATACACATATATTATAGAACAGAGATGTTATCGTTTCCTTGAAACATTTTTAAAATATATACATATGTATGTGCATTTAAGTACTATACGTGGTACTATACACAATGTTTTTAATGTACATTAAATGCATAGATGTGTATAGAATATATTCGTAATTTACACAAATTCGAATATTCTGTACGATTTTATGCACATTTAAATATGATATGTAAATATATGTGTTCGTGTATGTGTGTAATTATTTAATTCATTTACAATCAACAATGTTGTAGTACAAAAAAAAAAAAAGAATGTAGAGAAAAGAAAAAGAAGCCAAAAATAAAAATTAACAAGAAATGTAGAAACAAAAAAATCAAATCAAACAAATAAATAAAAAATATCCTTCGTTTAAAAAGTTTAAAGTACGTGAATATGTAGGTATTATAGTAATAATAATAATGATGACGATGATGATGATGGATAAAATAATGTTGAAAAAAAAAAAATGCTAGGGAACAATCAATCGGCACAAAAAAAAACAACAAAAAACAAAATGAGAATGATTTTGATGTACACTGAATTTATCCCTTTTTTTTTACCCTTCTTTTAAATTACTTTGCTTCGTATTTTTTTTTTTCATTTTTATTTTATATTTTTCATTTCTTATTCCACATTACATATGTATGTATTTTTGTGTAATGTATATATAAACGATTGTACATACATATAAAATAAATATATGTAGATTGGATTGCATTTATTCTTTGTTGTTTGAAGTGTATACATATAATTTATATTTATACATAATGTAATGTGTATTTGTTCATTTATGTATGTATATATAAATTTTTATTTCTTCATTTCGTTTCCCTGTATATAATTATTATTTTATTTATTTTTTTTTAATAATAAATATAAAACACATGTTAATAAGAACTTCTTTTTAAATAATTATTATCATCGTAGTCAAAATCTGATAGTTTAGCAGCAGTTTAAAAGAAAATACAAACACATACATGTACACCCAAAAAATAAAAAATAATAATATGTAATAATAAAAGAAAAGACAAAAATGAAATCAAATGAAAACCAAAGACGATAAATATGTACGATTGTATACACATAATATATAGTGATTGATATTATATACGAAATACATACATACATATATGTATACATATCTGAGTACATTTTATACATATTAAGTATTTTCTGGTACATATCATAATACATAATACATAATACCATATAATACTTTACGCATACTGTCATGTATACATTATACTTATTTTCCATGGAAATTTTTTTTATTGAACTCGAAAACTAAGTGATTTATGAATATTAATTTTTTTCTTTAGTTACTAATGAGTTTTAGAATATTTTTATTTTAATTTTTAAAAAATCATTAAAATTATTTATAATGTGTAAGTATATTCGAAAAAAACAAAGGTTTATTTTCTTGTATCTTTAAAAAAATAAAATATTTTTAATTAAATTTTAAGAATTTTTATGCACATACGTAATCATCGTAAGGTTATAAAAATTTAGAATTTGCATATAGTACATAGATATGTATGTATAATGTATTCTGGAAGAAAAATGAAATATTCGAAACGTGGGAAATTGTGGGAAAAATATATATTATTTTTTCTTTTCAATTTTTTAATTTTCCAAATTATTATTTAATATTATTTGTTTCAATTGTTATTATATTAATTTTAATAGTTCGTGTATACATAATGTATTGTGCATCAAGATACATGCAATGAATATATACACACGAATAAATAATAAAAAAATAAAGGATTTTATACTATACGTACACATATAAAGATATTATCATTTTTATCATTACAAATTATAAAGTTGTTCTAAGAGGGTTTTAGTTTTCTTTTTTTTTTTTAATTTTTGTATTTTTGTATTTTTCTTGTCATCGTTAGATCAAATTTTTATTATTGTTCTGAATTAAACACTTTATACAGTATGTAATGTATGCATGTATATATTATGTATATAGTATTTTGAAAACTAAAGTTACTGTTACATTATGTAGGTATTATATGTATATGAATGCAAAAATATTAAAAAAAAAAATTAAAAAAAAAAAATGAAATAATAAAAAAAACATAAAAAAAAATAGTAATAATGAAACGGAAAAGAAAATATGTACAATAGAGGAAAAATAAATTAATGACATAGTAATATTATAGAGACAAAAAAAAAGGGGTTATACATATATACAAAAAAAATATATTGAATAAAGGGTACGTCAATTGTATCTAATTTCAAACGGTTTATCGAAAAGTATCAATTACATGATTACATGAGATCATGATGTCTAATATTACAATATATATATATATATATATATGTCGTATTATAAGCAATATAAAACGACAAACAAGATACAAAACTAAAGCGAAAAAAAAAAAATTCAAAAAAATAATAAAATAATATAAAACCGTTTTACCCCTTTTTTCTTTTCAGTTCATTTCTTTTTTTTTTTTTACTTCACTTTAAATTCATCTACTTTTTTTTGCATTCATTTTCAATTCACTTCTTGTCATCGATTGTCATGATTGCAGCACCTGATTACTTATTATATTATAAATACATATATTTGAATAGAAAGGACAAGAATTCATGTAATTAGTATCAAAGATATTAATAGAAAATTGTCAAAAAAATATCTACATATTTAAAAGGATTAAAAACTAAAGGATCAAATGTAAGGAAAAATTTTAAATTGTATTTTTGTTACATTTAGCAGCTTTCATTCTTTCGTATTCATTAAAAACGCGTGTTATGATGCGTTTATTTTTTTTTTTTTAATAATAATGATTTGATTGTTAAAAAATCGCTAGTTATATTGCATATGCTATAAAGAGTATAATATACGCAACATAAAATTAAAATCTTTAAAATAATCTTTTAAAAATCTTCATTATCATTGATTTATTTTGTTATCCATTAATTGGACGTATTTTTCTTAATAAAATTACAGACATTTACAATAAAATTCTGTATGTACGTGTATATATGTATATGTGTGAATGTAATGTGTTAACCAAAAATTGGAGATTGAAAATAAGAAATATATTATTGTACGCACTCTTTTAAAATACACAAAGATTTTTAAATAAATATTTAATTAATAAGGATAATTATGAAAAATATTTTCTTCAATATAAAATTAAAAAAATATCAATGATTTTATTTTTTTTTAATTAGAAATAAAGGGCCAAGGTTTGATGTGTTATTGACCTGAATTACATAGTCGATTGACATTTTATTGCTAAGAAAATAAAAGTAATTTTTATTCATTTCTCATAATTAAAATAGGTTTTCCTCTACACATATACAGTTACTCACGAAAATATTTGAACCGATATATTTTAATATTTTTAATGCAATTATTTTTCAACGAACAAAAATGTGTTTGTTTTTTCAAGTTTTTTTTTTTTATAATATTTTATTCCTTATTTCATTTACTATGAAAAAGTATTTATAAAATAATAAAAAAAAAAGACATGTATTCTTTGATTAACCATATTTAGAAAAATTTGTTAAACTATAAAATTGATATCACAAAATAATTGTAATTATAAAAAAAAAAATTTGTAGAAGTTTTTAAATATATAATTGGTCTCAATACTTTCGTTAATGACTGTATGTAATTTGTATATGCCTATACACAATGCATACAAATATATAAAACACGAGTAAAAACAGCAATAATAATAACAAAATCATGTTCTAAAAATAATAATGAGCGCATAATGCTCATATATTCAAGAATAATGCAGAAAAAAAAAAATAGTGAAAAAAATATAAAAGAATAACAATAACATCCACATAAAATGAACTACTAAACAACTGGAATAAGTGATCCAGAAAAAATGGATATAAGTGGAAAATAACACAAAAAAAAAATACAAAACAATATCATAGAAAAAAATAAACCTAAATGAAGGAATAAAAATCAAGTTATTATCATCATCATCATCATCATCGTTATGATTATTACTATTATAAATTGTCGTATCGTTAAAAAATTAATTTCCGTGAAGACCTATATACAAGTTGAAAATTTATATAGGAATATACCTAATACTACCATATAGTATTTTGAATAGCGTTTACATTTTGTCATTTTTTGTATTATTTTTTCATTCAATTTTTTTTTCAATGGTCACCCTATAAAACACATGTATACACAACAATGTTACACGCGTCATGCATAACGACCACCTTAGATCTTAGCGGCTTTTGTGGGTGCTCAATAATTTAAGAGTGCAATTAGTTACAATATACATACATACATGTGTATGTGTGTTGATAATACATAAAATATACATATACTCGTATATATGAGAGCATATCCTAGCTAACATACAAAATAATGATATTTATTTTTTTTTTCTTCTACAGACATATAACTGATATGTATATGTTTATAAGAACATACACGATTATAAGAACATACATACTGTGTATATATGTAAGTGTATATGAAAAGAAAAGGGAAATATTATTCATTTAATTTTCCCCTATTTATATTTTGTCATTAAGATATCTTTTCCTGACAAAAAAAATATGGTTATATTTTAATTTTAAAATTTTTTTTACTCCTTTTTCTTTTTTGCCTTCGTTGACATTGATCAGGACACATTGATCTTACTATAGGTAATGCATATTATATGAAATGACGAAATGATTAAAAATTAAAAAACAAGAAATAAATTATTGATCAAAATCAAATCAGAACAAATACTCATACTCATGTCTCGTGTGTTTGTACAAAAATATGTACATATATTTGAAAAAAAAAAAGAAAAGAAAAACAAATTGAGAATGGTTACTTTTTTTTCTCATTAATTCGCAGCTTAATTATTAATTTTAGCTCATTCTGGAATATGAATGCGAAAGAAGAACAGAAAATATTTTAAAAATTATGAAATACCTATGTATTTTCGAAAGAGCAAAAAAACATTTTCAAATATTTATGAATAATATATCATATACCAGATAGCGAATAAAAAATTCTATAAATACGGTAAAATATTCAATTTTGCAAAATGTCATGAATTTAATTTGAACATTTTTCTTTTAATTTTTTTTTTCAGGAACATATAAAACAAATACATAAATACACATACATATATACATATTCTCGTATATTTGTATATATGTATGTATGTATATAAGTATAATATAAATTATGTATATCGATAGCCAAATTAACATTCCAAATATTTACTTTGTTTTCAATTAATTAAAATTGAAACGCATATCTGCAGAACTACATCCTTTTTTTATAATAATACAAAAAAAAAAATATTCTATTAATCCACAAAGTATACCCTAAGGATATGAAAAGAGGAACAAAAGAAGAAGCTCAAAAAAATTTGTATATATTACCTACTCGTATTATAAAAAAAAAATAAACCGAAATACAAGTAAAAAATGTTCTTTTTTTATATTATGGAACAGAATGAATACGAAATGAAATATAAGTATAATATATTGTTCGTGTATATAATACCTCATGCTCATAACATAGAAACATACATACACACTATCACGTATAAAATATAAAAGTACATACATTTTTATATACTTACATAAATATTTGTCATAAATATTGGTCGCATGTATCACATTTATATGTACAAGGATATTTATATGTATGTATGTATAAATCTATAAACGGTTCTTAAATAATTGTTCAAAATTTGTAATGATAATGTCTCTCGTCATCGCATTGTCATTATATTATTTTACTCGTATATATACATATATGAGTATTTACACTGAAAATATACTACATTACGGAGGGAACAAAATATGAAAAAAAAAAAAAAACGAAAATATATACCCACTACACTACTACGAAATGTACACAGAAAATCTCTGTATCTCCCCTATATATTATAATAGTCAAGTTGTTTACGCTTGTCCAAACAAACAAATATAAAAGACAATATGACAATATATGAGAATGGATAAAAAAAAAAAGACATTGCATAATGGTTTATTTATTACATGTGCATTACATGCATACATTTGTACACACTTAATCGTATGTTTGTAGATGTACTAAATATTGTAGTATGTATATAATAAGTTGTTTGTATATGTTCATATATTTTATCCAATAGTCTTAATGCTTATTTATTTTATCTATGATACTTATACAGTTTTATCCGTAAAATGGAAAATAAAATTATATATTAATATGTACATACATGTATGTACATTATGTACACAAATGTACATGTGTAACTATACACTTTTATATGTTCCGATACACACGTTATAGGCAAAAGGTATACAATAAGAGTATTTCATATAGTGCGATAAGTTTTTTTCTTCTTCTTCTTTAGATTCACTATTGCATATCATTTGAGTAATGAGTGTATATTGAATAGAAATGATTGCACGAGTATGCATGAATTTACTTACATAATTATAATATGTATATTTTTTAAATTTATACAATATATTGCGTGTGGTTATAACGCGCACAAATACAGAACATATTTATTTGTATGACTGTTTTTGAAATTATCATATCGCCAAAAGGCATTTAAAATTCTATTGGTTACCTATTTATTATTGGTCATTGGTTATGATGATGTGTGGTAGAATCAATGCGAATCTGAATCAGTTGTATATACATACAAGTAAATGTACAAAGTATATACATCCATACGTATTTATTTATGTAAGTAAGTACATATATATGGACTTACGAAGAGTGCAATAAATCAAAACTATTATAATTAGTGATAAATTAACCAGATTTTTAAAACCATCATTTAATATATATATAAAAAAAATGCATAACAGACATTAAGTACTCGTAGATACCTATATGTAAGAATATTAAAAAAGTGAAAATTGATTTTTTATTTATCGTCCATTTTTATGGTTTTCTTTTAAATGAATTTCATTAAGAAGTACCTAACATAACATTTATATATATAATACCTTCTTTTACTTACCTAAATACGTACAACGTGGTACAACGTACCAAACGTGCGTATGGTCGTATGATGTAAGTATGTAGTTTAACGAAAAGAATTATGGATATACATACTTTATTTTTTTTTTCAATGTTTTCAATTGATTGTTATGTATAAAAAATAAAACTCATTGAAAGATCTTTAATGTTTTCAATTTGGCTTATGTTACTGATATGAATTTGAGTAGATACTACATGATATTACATACATATGTGTACATATATACACATACACACATACATATATATATGAATATATAGTCTGTCTGGACATAAATCAAAACTTTGATAACTAACTTATTTCACGGATAATAAAAATTATCGACTATTAAAATTTTTCTTAAAATTATTTTCACATCTATGTATGTATTACATATGTATGTACATAATATATAATGTAGTTAATATTATATTTGGATGCAGTTAAATGTAAATTTTTTCATTTGTAAAAATTTTCAATTTTTTCTCTTTCATATATTATTACAAACAATTTTTTTTTTTTTTATTAAGAATAACACAAAAATAATATACATACAAGACTATAGACTACCTATGCAATATAGAGTTAGTGCGAGTATGTTATATTATATATTATAATATGGTGTGAACTCATAAATTTATGTTTTTTATTTAACATTATTCGCATAATTTCACATGAAGAATAAAAAACAAAAACACAAACAAGAAAAAAAAAAAAAACAACAAAGAAGTTAAAGATCAGAAAGAAAAGTTAAGTTCTATCTGTATAATATGATATGTGTATATGTAGACGAGTATTATTTTATTTTTTTTTTATTTTTCTATTTTTTATTTATTTTTTTTTTTTTTTGCTATATTTGTAATTAAATAGTTTCGCTTTTCAATATGTTCACTACCTGTAAATAAATTATTTTTTATTGATTGTAAATCGCCCTTGGCATATTTTATCACTTCAAATTTGACATTATGTTATTGTTATAATATTATGGGCAATTTTTTGCCCATTTTATTCGGTTTTTTTTTCTTTAATTGGTGTTAGCATGATCCCTTTTCATATAGCTATACGATATAAGATATACATGTATAATATTATTGGTGAATACATTCATAATGCAATATGTATATGGATGTTATACGGAACTAAATAAAAATTAAAAATATGATGATGATGAAGAAGAAAAAGAATTATTATTATTATTATTATTATAAATATTATATTTTGCATTTAATGTATTATATATATGTTTGTATGTATGTACTCATATATTATAAATATGCTCGTATATGTAAGTAGATACATATGTACTAAATCTAAGTGTATGTATATTCTCACCCTATATTATATATGCGGGATAATAATAATCATAATAATAATGATGATGATGAATTATGAGAGAGTGATGTGAAACCAAGGGTAAAATATTGTTTTCGTTGTTATACATTTTCTATTCACTATTTTGATTTTAAAAAGGAAAAAAAAAACAACTTTTTTTATTTGTTGTTGATTTAATTCATTATTGTATAGGTGTACCTATAATAAATGTCTGCTGTATATATGTGAATGAATGCTTGTATGTGCATTTGCCATATTATACATAATGTATATCGTAGTTATAGTTAGAATTTTCTTTTTATTTTATTATCAATGATGATTATTACTTGAATGAGATGTTAAATGTTTATATTGCGGATATCAGACACTTATTGTGGTCGTTGGAAATTGATATATTAGTATACATACAGTGCATATTTTTTTTTTTTGTACAAATTTTATAATAGGCTAAGTAAGTATTACATTTGTACGTACATGTGTAAGTATATATAGACTATTAAATGATTTTAAAAAGTACTTAAAATATTAGAGAGAGAGAGAGAGAGAGAGAAGTTTTTAGGATATTTTATTATTACATTATTTGTATTATAAATCTTTGTATGTACATACATATGTATGTAAATATATGAATTAAATATGAACACATTCATACATTATATACGATGCTTGTGGATTCGATAAATTTAATGCAAATAATAGATTGGCCGGTAAGAGGCATGCATATATTACACAATATTTTATGTATTTTAAATTTTACGATCATTTAATGCAGAGTATACATCATAAGTATGTATAAATACTCTCTTACATATGTAGGTTCATTTTTACTTGTTATTGTCTATTTTACTTATATGCATTTAAAAAATAGTACATGATAAAGTAGGTACATGATATTTTTAGTATGACTCTATACATATAAGTGAATGTGAAAGTGAAATAAAAATTGACAATAGATTCAAAGAATGAACGTAAATTTAATATTTTCATGTATTATGTATTGTTGATTGTTTTCTTTTTTTTATATACACATATATATCCTTTTGTGTCGAATTATGAAAATTTATGAATGAATTTTCATGGAACTTAGTAGAGAGTGCATTCATATATATGTACGTATAATATATACACAAAGAATTTGTATATGCGTATAGTTATTAATTTGATTGCTATATACAACATACAGATTTATGTACATTTATATGCTGATAAAAGAAAAGAAAAATATATGTATATGCAGTGTTGTTTCGTCCCCTAAGGAGTGATTATGAAAGGTCAAAGTTATTTTGATTTTTAAATAAACTAATAATCCGGAAAATATTCTAAATAACAAAGAATATATTACTCGTATATACTTTTACAAGGTATATGAAATACACTTTTCTTTTTTTCATCTCCGCATATGTATGTATAAGTACTTTTGTTGTTGTTTCACTTTTTAAATGTTTTATTTTATTTGTTTATTTATTTTTGCTGTTGCGTTTTTATTTTTATTTTTTTTTATTTTTTGTGTTAATAGTAAAGTGGTAGTAATATAATAACCAGCTAAAAATATGAATGGATTATTGTTCGGTATATAATGTACATATGTATATACGAGTACTGATGATGGTATATAATATCATAATATGAGTATAATAATATATATATTTATGATAACTTCATATTGTAGGTATATAGGGGAAAAAATAAATGCTCATAGAGAAAATTGGATTGGAACATTTGCTAAATAATTTCATACTTTTGTGGTATTTGAAGCATAATTCGGTTAATTCAAGGATTAATAATCGGCTATTATATGTGGTATAGAAATATGTACTTTTTAGTTTCAATTTTTTTTTCACTGGTTGATTATATAATTACTGCACTGTATTGTCGATTTTATTGTAATTTTTTTTTCTTTTTTTTTTTTCAATGTAAAATATGTTCATATATTTTATACATTTGAAAAGAAAAAAAAAAGGATTTCATATGTAAATTTATTTTTTGTCTGCGTCTAATCACTTTATACATTTTATAAAGGATAAATAAAATTGAAGGTTAAGCTAAATGCATTTATTTTTTTTATATTTTTTCAATTAAATATAAGAAGATCTTTGAGAGATTTTTAAAATTTTAAATCGATTTTTTTATAAAAATAATAATAATAAATATATATGTACATTGAATTCAAGAATTTTCTTTACTGTAGAATAAGGATGTCATTATTGTATATTTTGAATATAATGGTAATATGTCGATGGAATCGAACTCATAAATTGTTTTTTTCGAATCATACTATCTTTTCTGGTAGTTTACGTAATCGTGAATGATTTGTATCTATATTTATTTTCTCCACATATTTCACTTAGTATAGAAAGAGAGAATGTGTATGAATGAATATTTTTGGCGAATGTAAATTACTGATAATGAATGCTACTACTACCTACTAATATGGAGATATTATAGTGCACAATCTAACAGCCAACACGGTTGCTATTGAAATCATTGATAAGTTGCTACTCATTCTGTGTATATGGTACTGCTGTCTCTTTAACTGGCGACAGTTCCAATTTCAGTTAACAAGTTATGCAGAAAAATTTTCCAGAGAGAGAAAAATATGAAGATTTTCTCAATTATAAAATCAGTAGTTCAGCGGAATCCACATTACTGTCGGTGCATACATAATGAATGATAGTAATGAGTCTAGAAATCATACATCCGCGAAGAACTCTAATCTGTTTAGCGCCATATACGTTGGATGAAATATTACGATCAAAAATACATTGATTCAAAAGCAATTCATGGTCATATAAAAATTACTATGTAAATATTGCAGTAACAGATTGTATATATACTCTTAAATAATAAAAGAGGTCTAGAACTTTGAACTCAAGTTAGGTTATTGCTCCCCAAAGTCTAAGTACATACAGTTATATTATATGCTTGTTCTATTGTTATTAACGTTACCAGTATCCTTTTATATATATACATATATATATATTTTTTTTTTATTAATTCGAAAATTTTAAAATTAATTAAATCGACCAGTAATTTACTTTCCGTCCTTTTTTAAAAATTTTGTTTTGTATTTTTTGTTGTTTTTTAGTGATTTTTACACAGTAAGTTATGCATTTGTTTATTAAAAAAATGCAAAAAAAATTTTTTTAATATTTTTAAAACAAATTTCAATAAAACACAAAAAAAATTTTTTTTTTTCGTGTAGCTCAACTCTGTTCTATTTATTATTTTATATATATTTTATAAATGTTGTTTGTTTTATATTTACATTTTTTTTTTTCATATTTTCAATGTTTTATTTTTTTCATTTACACAATTTTTGTTTTATATTTTTTCTGTTTAATATACAGAAGTTTAAAAAATTAAAATTTTAAATTTAATTGTGTGTATATGTGTATAAATTTATTCTACTATATATGCATGCATACATACATTTTATAGTAGGTACTTGTACATATATACTTATGTGTAAATGTACGTACATCTATGCATACAATGATTTAAAATTATAGCATGGAACTTTTATTTTCAAAAAAAAAAATCATTCTATATAGAGTTCATTTAGTTTTTGATTAAAATAGTGCTGACTAAACCTAGAATTTATATACAGAGTGAAATAAACATACAATGCTCATACATACACAGAGAATACTATATACTTGTATATGTACGTATATATCTGTTATTAAGACATTAACCACTGAAAATATAAAAAAAAGGAACTAACAATAAAAGAGTTATGGTTATATAGATAGATATTCATATTACGTATATATGCACGTATATGTATGAAAAATTTTACACTTCGCAACGCAATTCCGGAGTTTTTCCAACATTTTATGTGTGTATTTTTTATGTATTTTTTTTTTGATTGAAAATACAAGAAAATAAAAAAAAATGGAATTAAGGAAAAAAATAAAATAATAATAATAATTATTTTTTTTTTTTGATTTTTATTTCACAGTATATTTTTTTACTTCTTTATCCTGGCCCACAATTTTCAGCCCACTCATTCCGAAACTTTATCATTTATATAAATATTATATATGTACATACATATGAATATATTTATATCTATGTATGTATAGATGTTGTTTTTTGATTAAGTGTGGAACATGGAGTACATGCAATTTATTTAGTTTGGTGTATGTTCTCTTTGTTTAAACTATATAGTATATTCACAGCTTGCAGAAAATGAGGAAAAAAAAACTATTTTTGCGGTTGACATAATTTTTAAAATAAAAATGCAGCAGTCGCAGAACAGTAAAAGGGATTACTTGAGTTTTTAATTATTCCACCATCATGAATGGAACCCATTTCTGTTCTTTTTTTTTTATATTTTTATATCAATGATGTATATTTAGACATACTTATATACGTACATATATGTAAGAATATATAATACATAAATATTTATACGAGTATATAGGAATATAATGTGAATATATACATATATAAATATATGTATATTGTAGAAGAGAGAATATGATTTGAAATGAAAAATTGTGAAGTGGCATGGGGGGAGATTATGACACATACAGGAGATTTTTGATTCCTGTTGTTGAAATGATGAGGACGAGAAGAGGCTTGTAAAAAACAATTTTTTTTTTTAAAATATATACATATATGTATACTGTACTATAAGTGAAGTTTGTGTTATATGATGATGGTTGTTACTGGGCCTGTGCTGTATCCGAATGAGAAATGCGTTTTCTGCAAAGACTGATTACTACTGACTGCTTTTTGCAACTATATAATATATACTGAGTACATATGTATATACATACATAAATATTCTTATACACAATTCATATATACATATATGTAAATATATGAATACATATGTTACATATACATATGTAAAGATGTATGCATATTTCATTTATATTTTTGTGTATTTTTTTTTCATTTTTCGTTTTGTTTTATATTTTTTCACAAAATAAGTACACACATATATGTAATCATATACATATATAATCAATATATGTATGTACATACATATACATATATTTAAATGTAAAGTATAGACATACATTTATATACTTAATATGAATAGTAGTATAGTACATGATGAATGTACTATACATCATAAATGTATTTTACTAGTGCTTGTAGGTTTTCAGTTTTTTTCTTTTATTTTATTTTTTATTCATTTTATTTTAATTTCTTTATTTTTTTTTCTCGTTTTGTTTTGTTTTTCTGTATTTTTCCCGTATTTTTTTTTTAATTTTAAAAAAAAAAGTTTTTTTTTGTATTTTTTTTGTATTTGTAATGTTAGATAGAATAGAACAAGAGTAGAACATTAAGTGGGATATGCAAGGAGACTATACATACATATGTACATGCATACTGTATATGGGTGATTTTATGTCAGTTCTAATATAATTTATTTTCAATCTGTTTTTTTTTTATTCATATTTCTCTGTTTCATTTTTTTTTTATTTTAATTTTTATTTTTTGTAAATAATGAGTGCATATAAATGCAAGAATATAAAATGACTGGATATAAATAATATAATATACACACATGTATACATACATCCATACGTACATATAAATTTATATACATAATATATTGTACTTGTCATTATCGACGCAGAATAATATATCGTTTTGATTCATTTCATTTTTTATTTTTTATTATTATTATGTTTTTTTTTTTCAATTTTTAAATACATATTCGATAATGATAAAGTGTTTAAATTTAGGATGGAAACCTGAAGTGTCATTATAGATTTACATACATTACATTGTATATTATATGGAAATACGGAGTACTCAAAAAAATATATAAAATTTTCATTACATGTAATGCATATATGTATGTAGTATGTATTCCATTTTTATGGGAGAATTTAAATTAAAAAAATGCAAAAGAAAAAATAAACAAGAAGAATAAATAAAAATAATAATTAAAACAAAAGAAAATTATTTCATGTATGTTGATTCATAATATATGTATTTTTTTAATTTTTTTAAATAATCGTCTAATATACATATGTACATATGTACGTGTACTTAAACATATTCTATGTTTAAATTCAGTTCTTAAATGTTGAATGTAAAATGTAGGCATATAATGAATCCTTTTTTTTTTTGCTGTTTATCTATTCTGAATTAGAAACTTTTAATTTTTTTTATTAAATTTTACAAAACATAAAAAAAAAACCAGAATCTTAAAATGTGTAATATTCCTAAAATTTAGTTTTTTTTTTTTAAATTGTTTCATTTTCTTAATAATATACTTTTAAATGCGAGCAAGTGTATAAATTTTCTCAATACAAATGAATCAAATGATGTGAAAGTAAAATTGCAAATTTAAAAAAATATCATCATCGTAACAACATAAAGCAAACAAGAAAAAAAAACGAAAAGAAAAGAAAACCGAAGTAAAACGAACCAAATAAAAGTTAAAGAAAATTACATGTGATACTAAAAGGATATTGACGAGAAAATTAAGTCACTCATTCAATGTATCTTATATACATATGAACATTAAGTGTATACTACTCTACTTATATAAGGAATAAAACATTTAAATAAAGAAGTAAAATTGAATATAAGAAAATTGTACAAAAAACAAAATAAAATAAAAAAAAAAAACAAACAGCATAAATAAAAAGTAAATGTTGATAAGAGAGAAGAAAATACAACAATTTATATTTTCTTTATTAAATTTACATAATAAAAGAAATTTGGTTAAAAGGAAATAAATTGCAATATAGGATCAGTTAGATTTTTTAATATGTATATACCAATATATGCATGTTAAACATTCGAGATTTTGTGTATATATAGTACAGCAGGCAATATTTAAAATACAAAAAAAAAAAAAAATTGCAAACAAATAGAGTATTCGCGTATCGCATATGTATGTACATTATATCAAATGCATAAACATTTAGACATTTAAATGTGAAAAAATAAAAAAACAAAATTAAATGAAATGAAAAACAAAATTTATTTTTTTTTTATAATAGATAAACGAATTTATAGATTGAATGTTAAGAAAGTTTTCTCTATAAGTGGAATCGATTTCCATCAATAAAAACGAACGATAGATAAGAGCTTTTCAAAATTATTTTGTTTCATTCGTAGTCGTTGTCGTCGTCATCGTTTTCTTATGGTGTATTATCATTTATTTATTTTTTCTTTATTCGTTTCATTTTCTTTAACATTTTCCATGTTTTATCTTGAAATATAGGTAGCTCGATTATAGGTACACCAAGTACTAATAATATTCGAAATAAAAATGACTAATTTGAATTTAGTTTTTTCC
The DNA here is from genome assembly GCA_951394055.1 of Villa cingulata. Taxonomy (NCBI): domain Eukaryota; kingdom Metazoa; phylum Arthropoda; class Insecta; order Diptera; family Bombyliidae; genus Villa; species Villa cingulata. Next base: position 57,721,228 of record OX596017.1, read on the forward strand.
TTTAACTGAGATGTAAAGAATATGACTAATTTGATTATTGAGAGCTACTTTTCAATTGTTGAGAAAAAAAAAATACAAAAGACAAAACAATAACATAAAGAAAATATTTTTAAATTTGAATAAAGAATTAACTAATTTTGTACAAGTAAAAACAAAGTTAATTGATAACGTAAACGAGTATGCTGTTATATCATTGCTCATTATTTCTTTGAAAGTAGTCATCTAAGACTGATATACTATTGTTTGTATTTTCTTGATCAATGATATGCTAAGATTATAGAAATGAACGAATTTATCAAATGTATCTATGAGGACATATTATAATATAAAAAATAAATGTATGACCGCAAACAATCTCAGCGAAAGGGGAATTTACAGCTAGTATTAAATATAAAATCTAAAAAAAACTTACCCATAGCTTTTGGATCTAATTGATATGGCGGTATTCCACAATGAGCAGGAGGAGGTGTTGTAAGTGGATCCCCGTTATGACAAAAAAATGGTGTTAAACCCATTTTATTTGCCTGTAAATATATAAATTAGATAAGATAAAATATATTAATTAATTTTAATTTTTTTACATGTTTGTGTATGTGTTATTTTTTTAATTAAAAATTCGAAAAAAATTTTTTTTTAATAAAATGATATGAATGGCGTCAGTACAATAATCGATTTAAAAATACTTAAATCCATATTGAATGACGTTCTTAAAATTGATATAATATAACATGTACTTAATTCTAAAACTATAATAATTTAAAGTATGTATATAAAGCTGAGTATACAAACAAAACAAAGAAAAAATAATTTTGAATGAATGCAAGTACATAAGTAAGTAATTCAATAATGTCAAACAGTAAATATTTACATAATTACTTTTGTCAAGAAAGTTATATATGTACAGATGTACATATGTATATTACATACTGAACAATTTTTTTTTTTATAAATATATGACAAAAAGATTCTTCTATATATTCTTCTTCTTGTCTTTTTTCTTAAAATAAAGCCAAAGAAAATAAAAGAGATTTGTGTAGTTGACCGAAAATATCAACAAATATTTTACGTAAGTATAAGGATATGATATGTTTGCACACAGAATGTATCTATCATATTAAATACTTACATTATTACATACTATAGTAAGATTGTAATTTTTTTTTCATTTTCTTTCATAAGGATAACGTGTACTGTGGAAAATACTTAAGTAAATCCATACTGAAAATATTTGTTTAGGAAGTTAAAACATCCTTTATTTATTTTCACATATATAAATAACATACATACATATATCAAGTAGTATCTACAATATATATTCATTTTTTTTTTTTTGCGACCTTCTATTGTAGTAATATGACTTTTTTTTTATTTTTCATTTTTTTTTCTCTCGAAGAAACTTTAACAAAACAAAATAACAATTTTCATTTTTTTTGAGATTTTTGTTTTGATTTTGGGTGCTTTCTTTTCAATTTTGAAAAACTATACATTCAAAAATAAATAGACCTATAACGGTTCATGTATTTATTTGTATTGTATGTATGTATATACACAAATACATAATATATATGTACAAAGTTATGTTTATGTACACGTATGTATAAACCCAAACTAAAATATTAAAAGAAAATAAATAAATAAATGTGAAATAAAAACGAATATGATAGAGTGTCTATATACTTATAGTTAGAATCATATACATATGTATATAACATTCTAAAGTTTATTCTTTAATAAAAATAATTTTTTTTTTTTCATTTGTGAAAATTTAGGGCAATTGAATAAATAAAGTTTTGTATATTTGAAGGTGAATAAAAGTAAATATTTTCAAGAAAAAAAAATATTTTTTCTTTAACAAACGTTAACTTTATATAATACACAAATATTATTTATTTATATTAATTTACAAATAATTAGTAAAAATAATTAAAGAAAAACACAAACACACACAAATACTCATACATATTTGAATCAAAAAAACAAAAAATAAATAAATGAAACAATTAAAATTAGAAAATAAATAAATAAAATTAAATTGAATTACAAATTCTAACATATACTATAATAACATGTATATAATCTAATATACATAGGCGTCAAAAAATTATAGGACAATAAATAAAATTTATTTAACAAAATATTTTATTCAATTCATATAATGATATATAGAGTGCAACAAAAACTAGAAATATTTTTTATTCCGTTATTCAAAAAAAAAAAAAAAAAAAAAAAAAAAATCAAAAAGGGCATATTATATCAAAACTACTGTGAATAAATCATAAGTATCGTTGGGATTTGTTTTTATGCAAAAGTTTGTTATCACATAATGGCAATATTATTTTCTCCTTTCAGTCTTTGGTAAATCACTAAAGATCGTACATATATTTATATCAGCATAATTACGTTGTCTATTCATTAAAAATTATATAAATCCCATAATTTTTTCACGCCTGTGTACATATCTTACTGCATATGTATATGCATGTACTTCTTAATTATTCTTTAATAGTAAAGTAAATGTAAAAGTATGATAAGATGTTTTTTTTTTTAATTATTTAATAAATTCTCTACATATTAAAATATTTTCATATATGTATATATATATATATATATATATGTATATATAGAAGTAAAAAAATTATGTATATGTGTAAGTAAGTATTCAGATTTAATAATTTCCATATACATACCAACTAAAATAATATAATATGTATGCAAAGTTTTTCAAAAGTTCATAAATTTTATTTACACTTTCTCGTAAATAAGATAAAAGTCCTTTACAAAATGCATTTTATATAAATGTGTATGTATACAAGTATTTGTATACAAAATTCATACATACATAAATTCATACATATACATTCATATTATACGAAAAATTTAAGCTAAAAACGAAAGATGTAAATAAATAAATGATAATTTTCATTTTATTTCATATAAGAAAAGGTAACACAAATTAACAATTTAGACAAACTTTCAAAAACAAAAAACAAAAAATAAAAAAAAAAATCATATACGAGAAACACAAATACAGAACCAAAAAAAAAAAAAAATAATACAAAAATTAAAAAAAAAAAAACTGTTATTCAGTTTTTGTTGTTGTTGTCGTTTTGTGTTTTTGACATTATTTACATATTTCTTTTTTTAAGCATTTTTAACTGTTATAATACGATATATTTTCATAAAGGAGAGGAAATATTATGAATATATGAATACATATATGTACATATATAAACATTTGTATATATGTATGTATGCATGTGTAGTATAAATTATTATTATTGTTTTTTTTTCTACAACATCATCATATTTTTTGGTACTTGTTTTATCATAAGCATGCTCATTTTAAAATTTATGTCATCGTTGCAGTTGTTGTTCTTAATACATACTATACTATGTACATAGATATACAAAATTATAATATATAAGGTATATATATATGTATATATTATAAATACGTACTTACATGTACATATTATGTATGTATGTATGTATGTTTATATCGACATTCTAAAAATTACCATGGTCGTTGTCATTATCCCTTATCTTTTTCATTGTCGTTGCTATTTTATTTTTTATTTTATTTTCTGTCGTGAATTTCATGATTAAAAATTTTTTATAAATACATATTTAGGTATATACTAAACTGAATACACATATGTATTAGATATCTGTATGTATTCATTTATATTATGTACAGTATTTACGTACATTATATTAGAAATATATGTACTTTTCTTTATTATTATATCAATGTACATAATATATACATATTTATGAATATATACATACATATATTATATATGTATGTAGAGATACGTTTTTGTAAATACGTGTCCATGTATATAATAAATATATTATAAAGATTCATACTTACAGTATCATATATACATATATACATATTATGTACCTTGAAAATTGTTTTGGATTTTATAAGAAAAAGGAATAAAATGCATACATCATATATGTACATATTCGTTACTCGTTAAGTGTATTATATACCTAAATACATACATAGATATATTAATATTATTTTTTTTTTCCAAAAAACCAAAAATAAAATAAAATATAAAAATTTTAACAAGAATACGACGAATAGATAAGAAAAATGGTTGATATAGTATTTATATATACATACCTACTTAAGTATATTCCATACATACACTCGCATATGTTATGTATGATGTGAAATTAATAAAAAGTACACAAATAAAAAGTTAAGAATACATTTTACAAGTTTATTTTTAAATTACAAGTTTTGCTTTTTTTTCGGAGTCCTTTTTTCATATTTAAGTTTAGTTTTCTTTTGTTTCATTAACACATGAATATGTACGTATGTATGTACTTTATATGTATGAAAGATGGATGAAATTTTATACATATATAGAATATAAATTCGTATCGTATATATTTCGTACTAAGTATAATACTTCACATCATCATCATAACGTCTTCTAATAAAAAGATTAAAAATCTTCTTCTTTGAGAGGATCACGCTACTTATATAGTAAATTAAATTTTAAATACTTCTTGTTATAATGTATTATACTTGATTTTGTGCAAACAAACAAAAAAAAAAGTAGTAAAAAAAATGTCCTCCCAAAATAAATGAAAAAAAATTTTTTTATACAATTTTTGCTAATAATTTTCACTCTTCTTTTTTAACATCTTTTAGTTTTTATTTTCTTTCCATTTTTTTTTCACTTCTTTATATTTGTATGTGTTTTTTTTTATTTTTTTGGCAATTAAGATAATTTTAAGACGAACGATTTTTTTTTGTTTTTGGGTAATACGTACTACCGTACTCTTATATATTATGATATATCATTCACACATACATTAACTTATATGCATACATACATATGTTCATTAATGTGAATGGAATGTATGAAAATAATTTACAAAAAAAAAAAAAAAAAAAAAAAAAAAAAACATAAAAAATAAAAGATAAAATGAAGAAAAAAATGAACTGAATGTAAATTAGCTTAATGCAAAATTATAAGAGCTCGTTTAAAAACAAAGACAATAATATTTAAGAAAGAAAAAAAACATTAAAAAAAATATGTCAAAAAAAAAAAAATTCAAAGAATGTATTTTATAATTAAAATTCATAAAATCATCATCATAAAATGAAAATAAAAAATAAAAATAAATGTAAAAAAATGAAATATAATAATAAAATAAAGAGAAAAAATATAATAAATCTCAATTACATGGTGTACTGTACACATTATAATGTATTGCCACATTATTATAAACCAAGAATTCCGTGACATGTGCTTAATATTATGCAAATCCTCTCTCTCTGTATGTTATATAAATGACTATTAAAGTATACATACATATGTACGTACATATGTATAAGTATATGTGTAAGTGAAGTGAAAATTGAAATTGAATTTTATTATAAAAATACATATATGTACATAATATACATACATATACTGATGTGTATTGTATACTGGTTTATGTAGATGCACATATGTACATTGGTATTATATAGATATACATACTTACAATGTATGTATTTGAGACATGCAAATTTTTATGTACATTTTTAATTGTCCTTTATAATGTTGATTAAAATGTGAAAAAAAGATTGTTTTTCTTTTTTTGAAAAAAAGCATGATAAATGATTTTAAAAACGCTAATATTCTAGTCGAGATTTTTCTTTCTTTTTGTATAGGTACATTATTTATCCACATGTATTAATATACGAGTATGTTGTGCGTGTTTTTGACAAAAGCAATTTCTGTCCAATTCATAATTATTATTATATTATATAAAATGAAAGAGGAACATACAAATATACACATAAAAACAATTGTTAAATTTATTGTTGTTGGTTTTTTTCTTGTATAAATTCTTTTGTTTAATTTTCGAAATTGATTTCTAAAGATTTTAATTCTTTGTAAAATTTACAAAGTATCTGAATTCCTGTTGAATACATATTTAGTTACACATATTTTTAATGAACAAATTAATTAAATAATATATATGTAAGTATATGTACTATATATATATGTATATTATATACATATATGTATGTATTTTATATATTTTTCGCATTTACAATAATTCATTATTGCATTTTAAATGCCTCCAATGCACATACATACATTAGAACAACAACAATAGAAACAAAAATAATAAGATTAATAATAAAACAAAGATGAAAATAATATTGCAAAACAGTAGGACTGAGCAGTATACATATATAATACATTACAATACGTATACATATGCTTATGAGAAAATTGAAAATCTTAAATAAAGTGTCACAAAATAAATTGAAAATTTTATAGAAAAACAAAAAAAAAAAAAAACAGCAAAACTCAGACGTTCTTTGGTGTACACAACAGTATATACCTACCGTTACTATTTTTATTATTTTTTTCGAATTTTTGTTTTTCTGTTTGTTTTTTTTTTTTTTTTTTTCATTTTAAAATTTTTCATGTGACTTTGAAGTTTTAATTTCCCAAATAGTTTGCTTTTGCTTCTGACTTATGTATTATATGTATACATATACCCATTGTAAATACTCTTATATACGTCATATCTACTCGTATTTAACTATATATAAATGTAACGATAACGACAAACCTGACCGCCCATTCATCATCATTTTCTATTTAGTTTTTCCTTTTTTTCTTTCCACCTACCCCTAATATTATATGTACATATGTATATGAGTTTGTGTATCTGTATATACATTGAAGTAAAATTATAATCAAAATCTCATCCTTTAAGGATTTACGACCACCTTACTTTTTCTTTTTTTTCTCTCTCGTATAACGTTTAAATTCTAGTGCTATTTAGTCTAGAAATTGTACGTATGGATGTAAGTACATATGTATGTATATTTTGAAATAAAAAATGTAAAAAATAAAAAGAAGCAAAAAGAAGAAAAAATAAAAATGTAAAAATGAGAAAAATAAAAATAAAAAATTGTACAGAAAAAGTTGTGTAAGTTTATTATACATATCTATGTATATATAATATGGGAATATGTATACTATAAATATAAATAAGTATAATATTATGATAAAGTATAGTATGTAATTTATAGATATGTACATATGTATATATATTTTTGAATAGGCCAGAAAACATGAAAACAGACAGACAAGCAAACAGAATGAAAGAAAAAGGCAGCATAGTATATATATTTGTATTTATGTATGTATATTCATAGTACAGTATAGGGCCAGAATCGGATAGTAACTAAAAAGGTTCTCTATAAAAATTACATACATTAGTAAAAATATGTATATATTTACATACATTTATATATTTTGTTATATCGAATATTGTTCAATGGTATTAATATACAGAAGTTTAGTGTGTGTAGAAAAGCCTCATTGCGATTCTCTGGAAAATTTATGTTTCAGTTTAAAATTCCGTAAACTTTTATGTGTGTAAGGGTTTTGTTGAAAAGTGTACTTACTATATATGCATAGAAAACGACGGGTATACGATATGGATAAGCAATGAAAAGGAATAATGATGTACATACATTCATACAGATATGCATATATTTTCTACCTCTATATATGTAATGTACATATGATGCACAATATATGTGGGTATATAAGATGATGATGATGATGATGATGGGGGTTGCTGTATTGGACAGACTAAGTGAAAGCAAATAATTTTCATTTCAGCATCAATATGATGAATTTAAATTTTTTTTTTTTTTTTTTTTCATTTTGCAATTTTTTTTCCTGATACATTTTTATTTTAAATTTTTGTTCTTGCTTTTTACATGTGCTCTAATATATAACATTCTAAATTTATACATGCATATTATACTGTAATTTAATGCTATGTGCGTGCTACGGGACAATGCCCTATAGCTTATTTTCTCTTTTTCTATCGTAGTTCACAGGATCTTCAGCTCTCAGTCTTTCGATGCTTTTTCCAATATACTTATTATACATATATGTATATCACATAAATATAAATACTCATATATATAGTACTATATATATTTAAAACCCTTTCCTTTTGCATATAATAGATAGGTATGTATGTATATATTTTGAGAATGTACAGAATATCTATATATATACAGTGTATTCGTATGTGTATATGCATTTATACGTATACACATTGTATATAGTATGCATATATGTATATATAACCGATGCTGTTGTTGACAGAAAATTTTCATTATTTACACAGACCGTCGGCAAAAGTTTCAAGTAGAAGAATATATAAAAATTTTTGCTTGGTTGTATTTTAAATAATACATACAAACATACGTACATATATACCCATTGTACATATTGTACGTACACTATAATGTAGATGTATTTATACTTATTCGTACGTACATATTTATATCGATAAATATGTATGTATATACATATACTATTTTGGGTGGTTTTTTTTTTATTTTGTTGGGTGGTAGAAAACTTATAAGCTAAAAGATTGAATGAATGAAACAAATGGTGGGAGTTTATACTGAAGTGGTGGATACATAAATATATGTACGTAGATATTATATTTATATATACATATATATGAGAATAAATAAAATGAAAGAGAAGTAAAAACAAGGGTAGAGGTTTTATCGTTTTCTTGTTAATATAAAACCGAACTTCAGGCTTAGCTCTTTTCTCAACTATTTTCTTTTTCATATATCCTTCTATAATAACATACACATATACATATATTTTTATATAAATATTGTACATAGATATTATACATATTGTATGCATATATTATATAGATATGAAAATATATATAAACGAGCGCATATTTATACATACATTATGTGTATGTATATTGCACATCCCTTTTACTTATTTTTCACATTTCTTCCATATATATGTACATATAAAAACATGGCGAATGACAAAAACCAAAATGGTTGGGTGGACTTTATAGGAAGAAAATGATATAAAAAAAAAAAAAAAAAAAAACAAATAATAAAAACTTTAACTAAAGCAACAATAACGAAAATATCCAGTACCAGAATTCATATATATATACCTATATAGTATATTCTATATGAATATTGCTTAGAGTGACGAATGAAAACTCTGGTAAAAAAATAATCACGTTGATAATGAAAGTTTCCTTATTATTATTATTATTATTTTTCTCATTTTTATTTTTTACTTCTACATTTTCATCATTTTTTCTTTTGTTTTCGTTTTTTTTTTTTAAATTTCGAATCCAACTTACGTATACATTCCAATTTTTCTTTTTTCAAATTTTATTCTTTCACATATTTTTCAAAAAACATTTTATTTTCTTCTTTTATTTTTCTGTAGAATAATGTGGCTTTTAAAAATGAAGTTTTCAAATAGAAAAAAAAAAGATTCTATATGTTTATATAAATATGTATACATATGTATATATATCCATATCCATTTGTGTATCTATATTATGTATGTAATGTACATATATAATAAAAAAATATAATCTAGTAAATTATTATCTAGATTTCGTCCTTATGTATGTATAGTGTATTTATTTACATATATTCTACATATCTACATATATATATATATATATATATATATATATATATATTTTTTTTTTTTGAAGGAAGGAGATTTTTTTTTTATTTTAACTTTAGATTATAAATGTACATTACATTTCACTTAGTAAATAGAAAATGCATTATGAAACGAATAAAATAACAAAAACATAATAATAATAATTTAAAATGAATATAAAAAAAAAATTATAAAACATAAAATACAAACAAAAATAAAATATGTATGTATATTATTTTTTTAATTTAGTATATGTAGTAAGTTTTTATCGTTTTACTTAATGCAATAAAAAATTATTAAAAACTTTATACTCTACTATATTATATAATACACAGAACAGAGTATACTTGTATTTATATAGTCGTTCAAAAGAGATATAGAATACATGAGAGTGATTTTTAATTCTGAAATGAAAAATGTAAATGTAAGACTGATCAAAAATAAAAAAAAAGTACGAAAATAAAATAAGTAAGTATAAATAACTAAATAAATAAAAGTAAAATGTTGAAAAGGTGGGGGGGGTGGCTTGGTTGCGTTGGTTTTGAAGTAAAAGATTTAATTTAACGAGAATAATTTAGAAAATTAAAAAATTCAAATTTTGCAATTATATAGCGGAAAAAGTTTTATTTTCCGGTAATTTAATGGAATACTAAATTTTCATATTGTATACATAAATACAAAATATTAAGATATAGGTACATATATGTATAGATATATACTTAGTATGAATATTTGATAGAATTGGTTGGTTGGTTGTTAATATGTTGATGCTCCATAAAATATATCAAAAATTTCAATATAATTATATATGTACATATCATGTAATATATTCGTTTGTATATAAGAAGATTAGTTTTATATACATTTTTTATATATTTTTTTTTTGTACCAAATTTTTGTATTTTTTTTTTTTAAGATGACTTTAAACAATAACAACATAAAAATTGTAGATATTTTTTAATAAATATCTTTTTATTATTCTATACAATATATAAATCTACATGATTAAGACATAATTTATATAATAGTATACAAATCATAAATGCATTTGTTACGTATACATACATATTTTTTTTGTACATATTCTAAAACAAATCTACTATGTATATAATATAGACAGTTGAATAATATACAATAATCTACAACATATGTCACAATGGCAGTAGTTTTTTTAGTAGGAATATACATACATACATATGTGTCGACGTAATAATGAGAAACGTTTTAATCGAATTAATAATTCATTCTTCAAATGCCCTTGATGACCAATTAATGCTATAATTGTATGCATGACAAGACTTTATTTTATTAATTAGCTATACATAGAGAATTTAAGTTAATCATTAATTATTACACGCAGTTTATGTATATACGTGTATGTATGTACATATAATAATGTAGGTACATATATAAATTCGTATTTTTTACTTTTGTTATATTATTTTTCTAATTACATACATACATTTTATTGTTGTATATATATTTTTTTAAATATTTCTCTTTTATTTGTTCATTTTATAAATTAAGTATTAATGGTATACATTTGTATACCAACATACATACGTACTATGTACACATATGTATAGTTATATTGTTGTTAAAACGAACGTCACAACTTCATCAATATGTTATATACATATAGAATAGAATCATTATTTTAAATTCATAGGACAAAATATAATGCTTTTATTTATTATTTTTTTGTATACACCGGTATGTAAAAATGTATACTGACAGATATATTTACATTTTGTGAATGTGTTCATAAATTTTTTAATATGTAAAACAATATTTAAAAATAATATTTTAATTTTTTTCAATTTAATCTTTTTGTATACATATATACAATTTTTTTTTTATTCTTAAGAATTTTTTCAACATTTTTTTTTTTTTTTTCATTTTTCAGTTTATTTTATATTTCGAAATAATTCTTTTATGTTGCAATCAATGATTCAGTCAGTATGTCATAGTATATAAAGAGAATATTAATATTCAAATTAATAGTTATAAAGTAGGATAGCTATTTATATTCATTATTCAAAACATATTCATCGTATCTGATACACTATATGCATATATATACGCATACTAATGTACATATGTATAATCTACATTTATAATAATATACAATTAGATATTTCATTTTCAGATCTATATTAATAATTGTAATAATAATGTAAAAAACACATTAATGTATAATTGTAAGTAGAGTAAAAGAAACAATTCTTTATATGAAAATTTTGTTAAATTTGTAGGCGGAGGTTTCGATTTTCAAACGAATCTTTAATTCTTATAATACTTACTAAATTCATATATATAGATATACATATATAAATACAATATTATATTGCAAACATTACAAAAATACACGCAATATACATGGTAATGTGCTGATGGTATATATAGTGTAATGAACATTTTTTGTTTTTGTATGTACAATATATTATAGACTTTAATTAGATATTATTATTATAGAACTGATATTAAATTAAATAAATATAAGAGAGTATTATTATGGCCTATGTATAATTATTTCACAATAATTATAATTCACTTAACCTAAAATTAATAAACCAAAAACAAAAAAAAAAAATAAAAATAAAAGAAGAAGGGAAATATATGATACAGAAATTTATATATATATACTTATATGCACTTGCAATCAAATACGCATACACACGTTCATATATGCATGAAGTAATGAATACTTAGAAAAATAATTAGCAAAACAACAAAAATAAAAAAAAATCAACAACAAAAAAGGCGAAAAGAACAAAGAAATATTTGAATGATCATAGAAAACATATCGAAAACATTATTTTAATAAATAATCAATATTGCATTATGACGATATAGATACATACGTATATATACGTATAAGTTAATTACATAATATGTATATGTGCACAAATATAAATGTAAAAATATATATACATATATGTAAATTTATATACATAGATATGTAATATTATAGTAAGAATATAAAAGTACACTTTTAGAATTAATTGTAGACTTTTGCAATGTTTTTTTTTTTCTTCTTTTTTTAAATGATAATGAGAATAATATAATAGTATAAAAACAAATAATAGAACAGATCAACAATAAAAATTAAAACTTGTATGTCACACACGTTTTTTTCATTTTTATTTTTTGTCATATTTATTCAATTTGAATATCAAATAATAATCATATAAGTACTCATCGTATATATTACCTAGTCTATATGTATTATGTATGTATAATAATATGTATGCATATAAGCATATATAGTGTGTAGGTATATATGTACACGATTTGAAATGATATTAGATTCGAATGGTGTATTATAAATTTCTATGAAAAAAAAAAATGAAAAGAAGAAAAAAATAAACAATATAATAAAATAAATCCAAATAAATAAACAATAACAACAAATATGATTACACAAAATAAAAAATAAAAAAATAAAAATAATACATTAAAAAAATAATAAAATAGAAAACCAAAATAAAACAAACAATCTAATATACAAGTATATAAGTATGTTACATACAATTTATCAACTAACTATATCAAGAAAAGTATTCATTGAGGGAATTTTCATATACATGCGAATTATTATACAAATCTATAAAATGTATTATACATATATATGTATATGCTATATGTACGAGTATGTACTATATATAAGTAAATAATATAATACTCATTTGAGTATGAGTATATGCATTCACATGTATCTACTACGATAAATAGATAAATTGACAAAAGGTAATAATATTTATATAGGTGAATATATGATAACATGTGGATGCATCCATATGTATATACTTAAGTCGTATGTACACAAATATGTAAATATTTTTACGTATCAACTAACATTATAAAACGCATATCTAAATATTATATGTACATACAGATATATATTCGTAATATATTGGTTGATATAACATATAGTATGTATAATAATGCAGAAAAAAAAATTGTACTCTTGATGCAATATGATGACAGGTAGATATTTATATGTACATATAAAATACGAGTATTATGGTGCAATGATTTTAAGTATAGTTAGAAGTATACTACATAATATGTACGTAGAAAATTTACGTTGCATTTTGAATTTTTCCGGAAAATATCTACATATATACACGTACGTATATACATATATGTAATGTGTATATATATTATCCTACTCGCGTGTATAAATTTATTTATGTACATAGATGAGACAAATAAACCAAATAATTTTATATATATGTATTACATACGCAACTAGATGATATGTTAGTAAGTGCATACAAATAATATGTACATATATATGTATTTATGTATTAAATATAGAGTAGTATATGCGATGGAGTATTCTTGCTTATATAACATGCATCAAGATGAATATCTATATGGAGCTTAAATACAAGAACAACAACAATAACAAAAACAAAAATTTGTAATAATAATATAATAAATAAGAAAAAAAATTAACAATTTTTTTTTTGCTGTGCAGTACATTCACGAATTTTCTTCATTTTTATCCTTTTTTCTGCCACATATACTATACATACAAATTTTTATTTTTATATGAAGTTATATATGTACATACTTATAGGCATATAATCTACTAGCTTTTTATTATTATTTTTTATTTTCTTATTCTTAGATATATTCTTTTTTTATACTTATTTTTATTTTTATCATTTTTCTTTCGGTTCATTTTTTTTTTCACATACATACTGTTTTTTTTTTTTTTTGTTCATTAAGTGGTCTAGTACTTATTGTTTAAAATTGTTACAAGATGTAAGAGTGATAATAAGCCTTCTTGCATTTATCTGAGATTTTTGTTATTGCTGATGATGTATTATATGGTAGCAGATGTTGCTTATTAAAAGCAATCATATACGACGATTATGTACGTATATAAATATCTATATATGTACATACATATATACAACTTCTACAATCTACATATAATGTATATATATATATATATATAAATATATATATGTTTATGTGCTTTTATTCATTTCAAATATAATTAATACATAAATGTATATACATCAATGTACGTGCTTATTATACATATGTATTATACATTGTATATATAATGTAAACTTATAGCTGTATATATGTAGATACAATAAATTCATAAATTCAATGTTAAATATCATGTTATGTCACAGTGCATAAAATTTATTTTAATATGTATAAGTATGTATCATATGTACAATAGCGATTCATATACACAAATGTGTATTTCTATCAACGAGTATGTATATTTATATGTAATATATTAAATGTATTATAAATATATATAATAGTATGTATGTATATCTAAAGGCCTATAGTACATCTACAAGCTTATGTATATAATATTATGTATAGTATCTATCGTCGTCATATTATATAGGAATAGGATTAAGACGTTTTGAAAAATTTTCTACAGTGCAATGTGCAATTTAAACAAGTATGTACATAGCCTACATATATATACACATACATATGTACATATAATATGTTGGTATATTTATATTATACATAATCATTCATGAGGTACATTGTACTACAAGGAAAAATTGAAGAGAAAAACATTTTTTTTTTCACTAACAACCAAACATTGAAAAAAGGCGTGGTGTGCTGGAATTACGATAGCTCTACAGCACACTCTTCTTTTTAGAAAATTAGTTATTAAAAATAAAATAAAATAATAAAATAAAACATAAAAAAAGAA
The DNA here is from genome assembly GCA_951394055.1 of Villa cingulata. Classification (NCBI taxonomy): domain Eukaryota; kingdom Metazoa; phylum Arthropoda; class Insecta; order Diptera; family Bombyliidae; genus Villa; species Villa cingulata. The sequence continues at coordinate 57,736,444 of OX596017.1, forward strand.
AGTAAAACAACAACAACAAAATAAAGTGAAATATTATATAGATATGTACATAATTCAAACATACTTCCATACATAATATTTGTACTTATCTTCTATACTACCTATTCTATATGTACTTATAAAAATAGTTTTATATCATATCCATAGACTATAATGATATATATTTAAACAAAAAAAAAAACATCATAAACATTGAATAAATAACATGACTGAATACTGAGTATTGAATAATAATTAAACAAAAAAAAAAAATAAAATAAAATAAAATAAAAAATTAAAAAGTATTGATTTTTTCCCATTTTTGATTTTCAAAAAACCCTTATTTTAATGTATATACATACAATACACTCGTATTGATATTCATGTACAGACATATACATACATATTATGCAAACGTAATGTATACAAAAATAGGTAATATTTATATATAAAAAAAAATTATATATATATTTTTTTTTTTCATTTTAAATCTTATTTGTATACTCTATAATGAGCTGATTTTCTAAAAACAAAAAAGGAAAATACACGTACATATATGTAATATAAAAAAATAAAATAAAATTGAAAATTGAAAATTGAAATTGAAATGAAATAAAAATTTGAAAAGCAAATTAAAATTAAAGTAAATAAATGATAAAATTATATGATAAAGTGAAAAACAAAAACCGAGAAAAATAAAATAGAGTAATAATAAATGAAAATAAAAAAAATATATATTAAAAAAACAAAAAAAAATATACTAAAAATGGAAAAAAAGAATTAAAAATCTTTTCAATTTATCTCTATTACGTATACAAGAGAGATTTATTTATATATATTTGTATATTGTATATTCATTTATGTGCACTATAAGCACATGCACCTAGATACTATACGTACATACATACATACATACATATGAATGTATAATACAACAGACAACAACAAGATACTTGTCTGCTAATTTTTTTTTCAAAATTCACCAGTAGTCATGATAAACACTTAACCCAGTAAATTCAAGTCTTTTATGCATTGACGATATATATAATAATATCTATTATATATGTATGACGTATGTACATGAAAATATAGTAGTAATTATTTGATATTATGTACTACATACATATAACAGTACATACACATATGTATGTATTATGTGTAACATGAGAATTTTTATTAAAAACTACATTAATTATTATTTAAAAAAAAAATGAATATACCATATATATGTATGTATGTATTTATTATTATGTATATGGGTAATTTATAAAATAAAAATAAAAAAAATATATAAATTACGAATATTATTATAGTGTGTATAACACTCTCCAAATTTAGCTTTTAATTAATTACGTATGTAGTGCATATAGAATTGAAAAAAAAAAAAAAAATAAAACAAATTGTAAGCATATATGCGAGTAAGATATTGTTGAGAAAAATATAAAAAATAAAATTTTCAATATTTATTATTTTTTTTTTTGCATTTTATTTGCAAAACAAAATATACTGTATGTACGTATATATGCCATACGTGTAAATTTTATATTTATACATAGCTAACGTACATACATATATATAAACATAATGGCACGATCATTCTTAATATAAATATAAGTTTTTATATGTATTTAGTTTGTAAAGAACGTACTATACCTCTTATGTATATATCCTGAAAAAATTTATATGAATATATATTCTTTTATATATTCCTCTCGTTTTTACTTTTTCCTTATTTTTTTTTCTTTTTTCATAGTTCAATTTAATCATAGAGGTGTGTAAGAATATTTTAATTTCGAATTGATAAAATTTTTTTTAGTTCTACACTTTAGATAATATTATTCATAAGTGCATTTTAATTGAAAAATATATATATTATGTATGTATTAGTATATTTTTTAAAATATTTTCATACATTAGAAACATATGTATTTAATACTTATTATCATTCACATAGGCGTGCATTTATGTATAAATGTATGAGAAAACAGAAATAATAATTAAAATAATAATAATGAAAGAAAGAACATACCTACTATGTATATATTCAGAGATGATATTTATTATTATTACAGTACATCTTATATCGTAGACAGACGGTAAAAAAAAATGAATAATTACATTTCACATTATATCACACACATATACATATACTTTTGTATGTAAAAAACATTTGTTTGTATTTTTGTTTTAGACTTTTTCCGAAAAAAAAAAACTTAAAATGTTTCTTTTATACTGTATACACGTGTACTAATTAGAAAATGAATAATTTTTTCTCAAATATGTGTGCTTTTTTCTGTGCTTCAGAAATAGTATTTTCTTTTCCTATCAATTTCTCTATATAACTTAGATACTAAAAATTGAAATTTGTGTGCGTGTGTGTGTGTGTGTATGTTTGTTTTTTTTTTCAAGAAATATCAATATTCAACTAAATATAATGCTTTCTGTATGCATAGTACAGGTACACAGGTACAAGTTGCAGGTTTTATATTACACCGCATCGCACAGAGTAACATATTATACATATACGTTTATACATTTATATATGCACATTCATATGTAATAAAAAATAGAGAAAAAATAAGTGTATGTATGCATATAGAACATTAATATAATTTTTTTTTTCGAAAAAAAAAAAAAATAAAATAAAATATATTCTAAAAAAACTTTTTTCCATTTATAGCTTACAAATTGATGCAATGTACATATTTTTTATGTATGAACGAATGAATGAGTAATGATTATAATATTACATAAATATAGGTATGTGCCATTATTCCAATGAATATGTGTATCTATGTATGTATGTATATATTACTTTTGAATCACCCTTATTTTCTCCATGTTTATTTAAAATTTACATAAATGTATAACACATGAGTAGTAAATGATTATGACAGGGTGGAGTTATATTATATGGTATTCAAAATATATGTACATATAAATATTTATGTATTTGTACATATATATAAAATGGAGTCCTATTATATAATATTCAAATTGAAAATTAATTAGATATTTTTATGCATATATGTATTTGTATAGTGTCTAAATTGTATAGTGTCTAAATTGTCTAATAATAAAAATGTTTGCAAATTATATTTTTAATATTACAAATACAATAATAATAAAAAGTTTACAAAAATGAAAAAAAAAAAATTCAAATTTTTTAGGTTGGAACGAATTATAAGCTTACCATCATACATTTTATGTATTATTTACGTATATGTATTACCTGTATTATGTATGTACATTAAAATGTTTAATGAAACATGCCGAAACATTATCGAATTATAAATTATTATTATTTTAAATGCTACTAACTGAAAACAGATTTCATGGCACATTAAAGCATTGATATTATTATATGTATACTGTACTAAACTGGTATAGTTGTATACCAATTAAAATTCATTTCAGGTATAGGTTTTATTATTTTGTTGTATTATTTACTTTTTTTTTTGTACATTTAACCAATCGGAAATGGAATATTTCAAAAAAAAAAAAAATTTTTTTTTTCCAAATTATAAGTAACTTCACAACTGTTCAAATTTTGAAAGAATATAAGAGTATGTATAAACTTTAAAAAAAGAAAATAAAATGTAAAAGAATAGGAGAATTTCATGTATGAGAATGAATCAAAAGGAAAAATAAATCAAGAATGATAATAATTTATTAAAAATCACCCTGTAATTTTTTTTTATTTTAAATTGAAATTTAAAAAAAAAAAAGAGAAAAACTTTTGTACTATCTACTATGCACTATATAATAATAATAATAATACTGAATGTGTATGGTATTTAAAATATATACATATTGATAATATATGTATATTATGTACATATATGTATATACATATATGGCATGAATTTACTATAAATTGTACTATATATAACGAATAAAAAAATAGATAGTAGTCTATAAAATAAAATATAATATGTTTTTATTTTGTTAGTTTTTTTTTTTTTATTACACACATTATTTAGATACATAATATAACAAACATATGCATGTATATATATGTACAATATTCGTGTTATATAGAAATCGAGTATTATATGCATATAGATAGTTTAGAAGGTATACATATGCATACAAATTATGTTATATACATTATACACAACGGATAATATATATTATAATGTAATTTAATGTACATACTACATTTACTCCTATTATTTATATACATATTTATGTACTTATAATGTAATATAAATGATGTGTACTATATGAATAAAATATGTACATTTTTATATATACACTTGTACTTCTTATGATCTATCTTTTTATTTTTATACTTATATTTATATTCCACAATATATACATATGTAAGTATATATAAATAAAGATTACATTCACATATGTAAATATGTACATATATATATATGTATATAATAAAATGAAATAAGACAAATTGAATGAAAACTAAGTAACGAACCAAAGACAGTATAATACATAATAAAAAAATAATAAAAATAATAATAATAATAAATGAATAAAAAAAAAAGAACAAAAACCGAATAAAAAAAATTTTCTTTTTCTTTGATCTTTGCCGGTATCCATATACGATATTATACATACATTCCTACATATGAATTTTCATATATACTATAGCATATATACTCGTATGAATGAATGAATGGATAGATGGATGGATATATGAATGTATGTTCATATATACAACAGTATCTACAATTTATATACTCTATAAAATTATATGCATAATGTACACTCGTATCTCGTATATATGTACATACATAATATATGTAGATATAAAATGATTCGATTCAACCAACGACTTTAAAGTCTTGTTATCAGTAATTTTGCCTCCTTGTTATAAATGTTGTTTATTATTTGCATTAAGCTTAATTTTTCTATATTATGTAGATTTAATTTTTTCTTTTTTTTTTTTTTGATTTTTTTTCGTAAATTTTTTTTTTCAAAAATTTTATATTGTTGTTTTTGTTTTTTTTTTTGTAATTTCTGCTGTTTTTGTTGTTCTTATTCCGTCTATATTTTAATTTTTCAAATTTATTATATTATAATTGTATACATTTTAATGTACATTATATAGTCTGTACCTCTATTTATACATATTATAAATGTATGTAAATCCTATATATATATATATATACATACACACACATTATTCAATTCGTATGCATGTATGGATAAAATGAAAATTTTAATTTGTTTACACGCTTTTGTTTTTATTGTTCTTATTACTATGTTTTTTTTTCACATTTATTGTATACATAACATACATTTTTATGCTATAAAAGTGATGTAAAATATAAAAAAAAAAAAAATAATTTAATTGAAGAAAAATAATCAACAAAAGATTTTGAAAGAAAAAAAAAAAATAAAAAATAGAAATTAAAATAAAAAAGTACAAAATGAAATAATTCAAACAGCCAAATACAAACATAAAAACATTTAATTTTTGTTCTGATATGTACATAAATATACATTAACAATTTACAATATTATACATAAATAACTATACATATGAATGCATATAATCATATATTATCTTTTATTTATGATACATCAATCTATATAAATGCACATGCACATGTGTTGTCTTTATATGTATGCATAACATGATATTATAATCAACTTGTTGTTTTGTTGGTTCTTTATTATTTTTTTTATTTCATTTGAATTTTAACATGATTAAAAGTTTAAATTAATTGTCGAATCTAATAAGATATGGTTGAGAAAAAATGAAAATGAGGATGAAAATAAAATATGCAATAAAAAAATGTATTGAAGTTTTTTTTTTTTTGTTGTATTTTGTGATTGTTGTTTTTTTTTCTCATTTTTTTTTTTAGTTAATAAGCTTGAAATTTAGATAGTTTTTTTTTTTTTCAACATTTACGTGTGTGTATTTAGTATAATTTTAATGTTGAGTAATATATGGTTTATTAAGATGCATTTATGATTTTATATTAGGAATATACAATACTAAAGGCAATATAAGTTATTCACATATCAAACTTTTGAATTTTTTTTATAGAAAAAAAAACAAATGATGTTAACAGTGATCGTATAATTTTATTAGTATTATAATTATATATATGTATGTGCATAGTTGGAATGCATATCAGTATAAAAGATAATTTCATTATAAAGGATGTAATGCATACAATATGTGTATAATTGGAAATATATCCTTATGAAATAAATTAATTCAGATATATAATATACATACATACATTTATATTATATTCTCCTAACTAACTAATATGCATTTATAACCTATAGCATGATTTGCATATAAATATGAAGAGAATTATTATTGGATTACATGATGAGTAGAAAATATTTTAATTGGAAATTATAATTTACTATCGATACCATATCAATGTATGCAAATGTGTATTGTTATGCATATTATTGTTATTATTACAAATATATACATTTACATAAGGTCATAGTGTGAAAATAAAATATAATGAATATTATCATAATGACAATTGAAACTGTACACATTTAATTATTAACTTATATGTACAATTCTTATTCTTTACATAACAATTAGGCATCCAAAATCATATAATGTACATTTTTATATTATTTCCATTCTTTTTTAAAATTTGAATAAAAGGAAAGCGGTAACGCAAAAGACAATTTGATTTCATTTTGCTACAGAGAATCGTCCAATATCATTTAAACTTTGCATCAAAATTATTAATTTTTTTTTTATTTTTCCTTATAAAATACCTCTATATACAAACTACAACTCAACATTAAACTAAACATCAAAACATTTACAAACATTTTTTTTTATTTCAGTTGTATTTTCGAAAATTTTTTATTTTATTTTAGAAAAATATTTTTAAGATATTCTTCTAGATTACTCATAAAAGCATGAATTAGAAAATTTTTTGCTTATCATCTGACATAATATTTATTATATAAAATTTACTTATGCATTTAATATATACATTTATATTCTTTTTTAGATTTTATTTTAATTTTTATTTTTTGGTTAGAATGAAGAAAATAAAATAGTAATATGATGATTTTTTCATTATTTTGATTAATATATGAAAAACTATATAAATGTATAGATACACTATATAAGTACAATGGTGTACAATGGATAAAAGTTTAATTTTGAAAACAAAATATGAAATAAAATAAAAAATAAAAAAAAAATGACATAGAAATGCAAAAAAAAAAAAAAAAAAACTAAATAAAATATAACAAAAATTTTACATTAAACAAAGAAAACGTACAAATAAAAAATAAATAAAGATAAAAGTATAAAAAAATATAAAACACCCGGTAGTGATTTTTTACCACGTTTAAATCTAAACACTTTTAAGATTTTTATATTTTTTTATCTTAAATAAAATATTTATTTATATAGAAGATAGGATAAAAAAAAAAACAGAAACAAAATGTAGAATGAAACAAAACAAAAGTATTGTATTTTTATTAATCGTGAAAAAAAAAATAGAAAAGAAAATAATAATAATAAAAACAAAAACAACAACAACAGTAGAAAAATAATTTGTGTGATGGAAATTTTTGTATTAAAACAATTTTTTTTTTTTCATTTTGTATAGTCGTTATTCGTTATTTCCATTTTGTGTTATGTTCGTTTTTGTTTTTATTTGTTTTTTCAATGAGTTTTCTTTTCAGTTTTCTTTCTTTTATTTTTGTATATAGTATATTTCGTGAACAATAACTATCAGATTCATATATGTAAGTATTATGTATATATTCATTTATTTTTAAGTGCATTGTTTTATCTTCATTTATTTTCTTGTTTGTTTTTTTATATTTATTTTATTTTGCTTTTGTTTTGTTTTTTGTTTTGTTTTTTTTTTTAAATATTTTTCCATCTATTCACATTTTTCTTGTGCATTCGCATATAAAGAACTGAAAATTTCTTCTTTTATTTCTTGTACTGTTTTTTATTTATTTACGTTTTTTTGAATATTTTCTAGAAATTTCTAATACACTCGTATAAATCGTATAGTGTCCTATACAATATAAAAAAATGTGTATGCATGCATTAAAAAGAAATAAGCTTTGTTTTACCAAAAATTTTATTATTAAGGATAAAATTTTCAACATACATACATACATATATCCACATTTATACGTGCATATACAAAAATATGTTCTATAGATTTAGTCATATTATTATGTATGTATGTAATAGACGTAAATAGATATAAATAAATATATATTAAAAAAAAAGTGCATGTATTATAGAAAAAAAAATTTTTTTTTTTTAATAAAAAAGAGAGACAAATGTAAATTACAAGAATAAAAATGAAAAAAATATAATAGCGTTTATAAAACGCAGGTAACTATATATAATTCGTGTATATCGTAATGATTATGAACATACAAAAAAATGTAGCTACTGCTACTATATACCACATATTTCAGTTAAATATTATTTGTATGTGTGTATGTAAAAAAAAAAATTAAAATAAAAAAAAAAACAACAAGAAATAAATAAAAATAATAAAAAAAATAAAAATAAACAATAGGAAAATATAGTGAATTTTCATATCATCTCTATAGGCTATAAGCAAATAGTTGTTTAAAAACAAAACAATACAACTAAATAACGATTAATATTGTGATGATGATGATTGCAATTTTGCAATGATGAACAAAAACAATCAGCGTGCTAAAATAGAATCCGGACAAAAAAAAAAAAAAAAAAATTGAAAAAAATGAAAAATTTTTTATTATTTAAAACAGAAAATTGTGTATATGTATAGCATTATTTTATAGTACCTAGTGTTTTATTTTTATTTTTGTTATTTGTTTTATGTGTTTTAGTTGTTTTTTTTTTTAATGTTAGGCGTTATTTACAAGAAATTTTAAGTTGACTAGCTTAAAAAACTTTTTAAAAGATTACTTTTCACTTTTTTTTAAAAAATAATAGATAATGAAAAAAGAAAATAAAATAAGAAAAAGATTATATTCCAACTATAATATATTTTAAGGATAAAAATAAAGTTTCTAAAGAATTCTATGAAAAAAATTTCATATAACATTAATTTGTTCTTTATTGAAATTGGTATTATGTATATATAGAAGCCTGCATTATATACCTATATGTATGTAAAGTATAAACTTATAATATAATTATGTTGTTATTTAAACGATTTAAAAATAATATTATTACTTATTTTGAAAATTTATTAGCTTATGCATACGTAAACATACAAGTGTATTATGAAATATCGTACATATACATATATACTTCATATTTTTTTTTTTTCACTCGTATCCTCATACAAGAAAAAGAAAAAATATTAAAGAATTATATTTAATTTTTTTTTATACAACATCTAAAAAAAAAATCATTCATATAGATGAAAACCAAAATAAAAAGCACAAATACAAAAACGAAAAATATATTAAATAAATAAATCTTTTTATATTTTATGAATGAAAAAAAAAAATTCCTTTTTCGTATATATTTGCTTTTATATGTTTTCCCACTTTATATATCATTATTATTATTATTATGTATTATTATTACAATTTTTTTTTTCAAACAAGGATTTTTTTTTATACATACACATTCCTATTTTCATATATAAAGCTTCTTTTAAAATACATAACAGATTAGGATTCTTTCCAAAAAAAAAAAAAAAAATAAAATAAAAAATAAAAAATAAATAAATAAATAAAGACCAAGGCAAGGCAAAGCGATATAGGAAATAAAAAACAACACCACCACCAATATTTTTATGTACACATATATGTACGTGTATACATGTCACACTGTACCATACTGTATATACTGTATAGAGTGAAACGTATACAATATCAAGGATGATCTAGGGAAAATATAAATAAAATTGTATGTGTGCGTGTGTGTTTTATTTTTTTATTTTTTGTGCTACATCGGCTCGCTAAACTGATTACAAAGTATACAAAGAAGTTCCAAGATTTAGTCGTGAATAACAGAAAAACATTTCAAAACAACGGATTATCGGATCATCTGTGGGTTTAATGTTGCAAAATTCTATTTGTGAAATTTATGTTTTTTTTTTTATTCTTTTTTCTCGGTTTTTCATTTAATATTTTCTTTTTTTATTATTTAATTTTTGCTATTTTTGTCTATTTTTTTTTTTTTTTGCTTTAATGTTTTTGTTATGGTTGAAATGTGATGTAGTTTGTTATTTTTGTGCTGTTGTGTTACTATTACATCGCTTTTAAATATATGAATGAATATAATATGTACATACATGGTGTGAGTATACATACATATATGTATATGTCCATATAATAAATGGTATACATACATACACAGATATTATTGTGGTTAAAAAAAAGTGTTGATATTTACAACTTTATGTATGACGGTTGTTTTTTTTTTCTAGAAAAATAATGAAAAAAAAACATTAAACGCCAGATACATATGTATGTATAAATGAATTCATAGAGAGAAAGAAAATATGCAAAGAAAACATAACAAAATACACAATCAAACATGTACAACTACAGAAGTATAATATGTGTATGTATAGTATATACGAGTATTTAAGAAAAATAAATAGAAAAATAAATTGTTTACGAAATACGGATTTGAAGTAATAGATATTCATAGAATTCAATAAGAATTTTTCATTCATTGAAATCCTTAATTCACTTGACACTTATATTTCACATAATTTTATATGCAATTTTTTTTTTTTTTTGTATTAGTGAATTGATGTTTTTTAATATTGTACTTCATTTTTCAAATTTTCCTTTTTTTTTTTTTGTTGATTTCAATTTAAATGAAATAAGATTTCTGAAAAAAAAAAAAATCTCAAAAGACGAGAAAACTTTTCAAAAACTTACTTTCGTTCTACACATACAATAAAGTCTTAAAATAAATTGATAAGGAAAACAACATTATTGAGAAAAAAATAAGAACGACGATAAGAATCAAAAAGGAGTTTTAAGTGAAATACAAAAAAAAAAAAAAGAAAAAAAAAGAAAGTAAATAAAAATTTGTTCTTTTAACGAAACTAAATATGTATTTAATTACATAAATATTACATTAGATACGTTTGTGTACATATGAACGATGACAAGTATATACATATAATATTATGTAGGTATGTAGTATCATGAATGTATTACATAAAATTATAAGTATATTTGCAAAAAAAAAAAAAAATATGTTCTATTGGTTCTATACACATTTTATATAAAAGTATGTGCAAAAGATTTATTTATTTATTTATTCATTATATATACATATATATGTATGTATATATGTATAAGTTATACAAAAATACACATTCATACATACATTATGTGTAAGCATATGGCTACAAGAAAACTACTGAATTACACTGTACACTGTACAAAGAATATACCTATTACTACATCAGAATATAAAAGTATGTACACTTAAATAAATAAATAGAAAAAAAAATCCCCAGAAAATCCATTTTGTAAGTTTACTATATATATAAATAGTTGTATGTAAGGATGTAAGTGACTTTCTACTTTTTTTTTTTTTTCATTTTTCTTTTCTTACTTTGATCGGTTGTTGTTGTTTTTTTTCTTTTCTATTCTATATCATATATAAAAGAGGGAGGTTAGTTTGTTGTTAAAAGAATTTTTCCTGGTCAATGCTTTCGAAAAAGAAAAGCGCATAACATATGAATATATACACGTGTATATAATGTACATATGTATATATTATGTATAATGTACACACAAACTTACATAAGGACATATTATATAAAAATTATTTATATATGTACAAATGTAAGTTCAAAAATCTAATCTAATGATTCCCTATTCTTGACAATAATGGCGGTAGTAATCCATTAAATAAATCATCACTAGACGGTAATTGATGGCTTCAAAACGACTGACTGGACGTTTCAATATTTTCTTCTTTCCTTTTTTTTTTTCAAAAAAGGAAATTGAGGATAAAGTGAGAGAAAAACAAATATCAAATATATACATACACAGACAAACGAATCAAAAGAACAAAAATAAATTGTAATGTATAGATATGACGTATTTTTTTCCACAAAAAAAAAAAAATAATGAATATTGTTGGCTATTTTATGATGTTTGACCAAGACAACAAAAAAACAACAACAAAACAAAAAAGAAGAATAAAATGTCGAAGTAGAAAAATAATAAAAAACAAATGTATAAAGGGAACAACACAACAAATAAGTATAAAAGTAAAAGGAAAAAAAACAATCATATATGTACGGTGTATAATAAAAATATATATATAAATATTTATGGAGTATATTTGTATGTATATGCATATGTACAAATAATATATCATTTACAAAAAGGAAAGAAGGAAAACAAGCTAAATAAATAAACAATATAAGTGATAAGGAAATTACAAATGTATACAACAGGTGAACTAATGTTTGATTAAGAATGAAAATAACTTATAGTTATTTGATTATATTTGAATTGTTGGAAAATTTGAAAGATAATATCTGTACCATAAGGAAATTCTGAAAGGAAGGATATTTAGTATATATAATAGTACAATTGTATCATTGTATCATTGTACATATGTATTGAATATGCACTTCAGAGCATTTAATTTGATTAAATGTTACTTTTTATCATAATTCAGAATCATATCATTATTATTATGAGACTTATTATATTGTGTTAACGGTTAATGAAATCAATTATATATATATTTGTACATTTATTGTAATTATGTGTGTATTAGAGAAGTAAAATAAAATGACATTTAGTATGTAAAATATCAAATTAATTTAAAAAAAATTACCAAATTGTAGATGTACTAAATTCTCTAGGAAAAGAACTTTTCTTAAATTATTTAGTACATATTATCTATACATAAGCATATTTACCACAGAATAACGAAAATATTTTTGCCGTTGTTGTTATTTTTTTTTTCTATGTCTACATATATGTCTAGCAAGATCATATATAAACATTTCTGTCATTGTATTAGCACATATTCATATGTACATATGCAGCCAGGCAATTATATAAACACGTATAAAGATGACAAATCATTTTTTTCTATTGTGTTTATTAATTGTAATTCAATTTACAATTAACATTTTTTTAAGTTTAAATATATATGTTAATTATCATGTTTACTTACATATATGTACACATATGTATTTATAGTATAGCTTATTTTAGAATACATACACCCTTATTATACTACATACATATGTATATTTAAAATAAAACACTAAACATTTTTCGTTATTTTTTTTTTTTTAATTTAATTTTTAATTTTATTTCTTTTTCGCTGAACAATAAAAAATTAATTATATACATAAGTACATATAATATGTAATTATATTCATATCTAAGAAAAAACACATACACATATCTAAGAATGTATATAATACATAAATATTAATTAAGAATTCTTAATTGATCTTGCATGCGTTTTTCGTATGAATGAATGATGAAAAAAAATTAATTTCAATTTATTGTTTCTGTATATACAAGTATATACAATTATTTCAGTATTCTATTGTTTATATACCATAATTGCCTTTATAACTAACTCTACAAACTTTTATATATGATACATATGTATAATGTATTACTTTTTCTTTTAATTACACATTTTTTATGTATTTCATTTTGACTGAAATAATGATGAATATGGATGGCAATATTTTTGGGCTTCATAAAATACAAGAACAAAATATCGAAATATTATTCGTAATATATACTGCCCATCAGAATATATGAAATACATATTTGTATGAATGTGTATATGAAAAAAGTAAAAATAATACTATAAGAATTAATTTAGGAAAAAAAAAGAATTAAAAATGATCTTTTTTCTATCACAAAAATTGTTATTGTGTTCTTTAACCATTTTTTTTTTATTTCTTTTTTCAATTCAACTACATATGTATATATTAAATTAAGGACAGAAATTTCATATTTAATTTGCATGTTGTTTCCAAAGTGAATTTATATGAATAATGAGACAAGAAATATTATAATAAAATTTTAGAATCTTTGAATTTGAATACATTTTTTCGAAATCGATTTGATTTTTGAATTTTCAAAAACTACATTTAAAGTAAGAATAAAAAATGAAACTAATGTCTTTACATATAATCATAAATTTTAAAATTTAATTTAATACTCGTAACTATCTTATTACAATTCTATCATATGTATACATAATGTGCATGCGTATAAAAAAATCCTATGATAGGCTTATGACCAGCACTGGGGTTAATAATTAAAATATATCGAAATTTACAATTCCATAATAAAATTACATTTCCGTGAGAACAAAAGTTTGGCATTTTATATGAATATAAAAATTTTATAATATTACAATAATATAATAATAATTGAAATTGAAAATTTTAAATTTTAAATTTTTTATCTAAACTATGCCATTTATAAATAATGATAGTTATTATAAGTACGTATGTAATACAGGTAGTCTCCTTACCATAGAGTATAGACATTTTATGTAAATTATTTTATGTGTGGTTATATGTACTTAAAATATTTTTCTTTTTCTTATCACGTGCATTTAATTCTGTGACAAATATAACAGTCTGGTTGAACAAAAAAAATATTTTTTTTTTCGTTTCGTTTTTTCATTTACATTTACATAAAATAAAATCTATTATCAAGATAGTACACATAGGTAGTATGTAAGTAAAATATCGCGTTTATTTATTTAATTTTGATTTAGCATTAATCACATATTTTAGATTCACCTCTTATGTATAGGTATGTGAATTTTTACAATCATATGCAATATTATACATGTATAACAAGTACATATATAACATAACTTTAATATTATATGTATATACATATATGTAATGCGTTTTATGTATAAAATATATTATATTGAATAGGTAATGAAAGAAAAAAATTATAACAATAAAGAAGAAAAACAATTGTAAATAAATAGTACACATTATATGTAGAAATACATACATTTCTGTACATTTTATATATAGAGTATATACATATGTATAATTGTTATGTACATTTATATGTATAAAAATGTCGCCACAATATTATTATAAAGTCATGAGAGTGTAACATAGTAGATGATACTACATAAATCAGATGTAACAGAAAACATAAATTACAAAAAACAGCACGTATTATACAGAGAAAACTATAAAAAAGACAAAAATCAAGTTAGTCAGTGTAATAATAATATGTACTTATATAAGTGAATATAAACAAACATAAAAAAATTAATTTTTTTTTTATTTTTTTTTTTGAAGGAATGAGAAAAAAATCTACTATGCACAACAATAAAAAATCATATAAATAACGAAGAAGAAGAATTAAATCTTATTCATATAAGTATATATGTATCTATCTATATATGCATATAAAAGTATGTGAACATATGAATATATACATATTATATAGAAGCCAAATAAGGAGATAAATACCAAAATATATAATATGTACATAAGTACCACATACAGATAAATCTATAACTATAAAATTAAACCTTAAACTAAAGATGAGTACAAGCTGCTATGTTAATATATACGACGAATATACATATATAGGTATGTACATGTCGAGAATAAGAAATGAAAAACATAAAAATCAAAAAAAAAAGCTAAATAAAATCCATCATACACACATACAAACACAAGTTGAAAAATAACAAGCAAACAGTGAACAGAATTAAAAAGAAAAAAAAAAATGAAAAAAAAAAAAAAAACAATTATTCCAAAGCCTCTTTCTTGTCCTCGCGACATGTGCGCCCATTCAGAATCAGATACTAAACACAAACAAAAAATCCTGTGTATATTTACATGTACATATATTCGTATATACGCCTACATATAAATATATAATATAACTCTGACTATCAATATAAGTACTGGACAAAATAATAAGAAAAAAGACAAGGATGCAACAAAGAATCTAGTAAGAAAAAAACAAAAAAAAAAACATCATTAATGTATGTATGTACTCTCATACGTTAACAAATTTCGAAAAAAAATTAAATAAAATAAAAAATATACATATATGTGTTTGTAACAAAAATGAAAAAAAAAAAAAAAAAACTATAAATAATACAAAAAGTGGAAAATCAAATCAAAAAACATTAAAAAAAATAATGTTCACAAAAGTAAAGCAGTAAAATGTAGTTTACCTGTACGTACATTATATGTTTGTACACATTTACTATATATGTGGTTGATGTTTGAATGTGTAAGTTATGTACATACTACTTCATGATCAACACACATATAGTACAAAAATGATAAAAATGAAAAAAAGTTTGAAAAGAAAAAAAATTCTTTTTTTTTTTTTAGTTTAAATCTGACTGAGAATCTGATTCTAATAAAATATGGTCAAGAATATGAAACAGAATGAAAGTTAAAAATTAAACAAAACAAAAAAAGGAAACAACAATAAAACAGTAAAAAAAACAACAAGCCAACTACAACAGAAGCAACAACAAAATTAAAAAAAATAAAATAAAACAATATAACAGAAAAATTAAAATGAAGAAGAAAAAAACAACATTTTTATTTTAACATAATAAAATGAAATAAATATAAAATTACGAAGAAAATTTAACATAAAATATAACAAGAAAAAAAAAACACATTTTAATCCTAAAAGACAAAAAAAAAGAATAAATTAAAAATAAAAAACATGAACGAATAAAAAGTAAACGAAGTGAAATACAAAAATTTTAATAGAATAGAATATACGTCTGTCAGTAGGTTCGTAGTTGTATGTATGTATGCACACGAACGAGAGTATTTTTTTTAAGATTTAACTTATAAGTCATTCTTAAAACTTATATGTATTTATATTTTCATAATTTTAATTGCATTTTAACGAATTATCTAAAAACGAGTTAGTATTCATAGAACAAAACAGTGTTTTTGATTTTGACATATACATACATACATACATTCGTTCATATATATGATATGTACATATAATGTGTATTTACCTTTCTTCAAAAAATATAATAAAAACAAAACTACGGAAAAATAAAAAAAAAAAGAGAATAAATCGAAAAATACTTGAAGGTGCATTTAAAAGGTAGAAAATATATATTATTACAATATTTATGTGTTGGTATGTGTAAATGTGGATTTGTGTGTATGCTTATCTTTTATACAGTGAATATATGTATGTATAAAGATGTGTATTTTATACAATTATATATGTAAATATGTATATATATATTGCTTGTTAGTCATATGCATAAATATACATCCATACCTACATTTTATCTACTTGCACACATGTACTACTTATTATACGTATATTTATATGCACGTAAATATATAATTTTTCTTTGTTAAACTGTGTTTTTTTTTTATAACATCTTTTTTCATATTTTTTCAGGTAGTTAGTCAGTTAGTTAGTTCGTTAACGCTGCTGCTTGGTTCATTCTTAGAGACCTGATTTGATGTGTAGAATATTTAATGTTGTTAAGTTGATGTTTGCAGCTTAGTTTTTTCTTTTTAATATTTTTATTTTTTTTTTTTTTTAATATTTTAATGTATTTTATTCAGGTATTATTATTTTTATTATTATTATTTGCCTTCGATTATCATTTTTACTTATAATTTAATGTTAATTTTTTTCATAAATATATTTAAAGTAAAAAATGAATTATCACATTATATGCATATTATGTGTGAAATATAAAATATAATGTAAAAATATGTATAAAATTAATATAATTTTTTATTATTTTTTACATCACTCCTTTTTCTGAGTGATAAATCTTGATAAGGAAGAAGTAATTTATATAGGTACTAACTAACGAGAATTTCAAATTATATACATTATATATAGGTAGGTAAGTTATGTACATTATATCTGATATGCTTTTATATGTAAATATTCACGAGTGTGTGTATGTTCATATTTGAATATTTTTATTTATCTAAGTATCAATCTAATTTTATTTAGAAGAAATTTTTATTTTTGAAAATTCTAATTAGATTTTTATGTTTAATACTGGTAATACAGATATATCATATCCGTATAAGTATTCTGTTAAATTGGTATATGTATTACGTATATATGCATATAATTAGTGTATATAATGCGATTGTATTGTACATTATTCCTCAAATCGAATAAACAACTAAAATGATTTCAGATTATATCCTTATTAAATATTTATATTGACAAATTTTATTTCTATTACAGGACAAAATAAATCACAATCTTAGTAACAACATAATGCAGCAACAAATCAACAAAAAAGGATATGAAGAAATGTTTACTAAGTATATCATGCATTTATAGTATGCATGTATATGAATGTGTGTCCTTTAATCTACATATTAAAATCGAGGGAAATTTATTGTTGAAAGATGACGACTATATATACACAAATGATTTATTCAATTATTAGATTTCATATAATAGTATTTTAATAACCATCACCACCATCATCATAATATATAGATGGTGTATCTAAAAAAAAAAAAAAAAAATACAAAAATAAATATATGATGTGATATATGTTGCACTTACAAGTTGTAATCAAAAGAAGAAAACAGGATAACAGGAGAAAATATATATAAAAAAATGTAACAGCAACAACAACAATAACAATAATAATAAGCCTTTAATTGAGGGCGTATAATATAAAAACCCTGTAATTATCATGTCAACAATATTTTTCCTTTCACAAACTGTTTTAACAAACCGTGACCTTCAAAAGCAGCGAAGTGCACTCAGCTCATGTATATACATATGTATACACTTACATATATAATACATGCATACATATAAATATAAATCTGTATATACTTATTTGGATATAGTATAGTACATAGAATTATGCATTATAATTTCCTTATTTTTCCTGTATTGTTGTAAATTTACCGTGATACTTATAAATATATAAAAAAAAATTATACACGGAATGTATACGAGTATATTTACGTAGAAGGTACTGCATATATGCATGTAAGTACATTTAGGAACAGAAATTTTTTTATATACATATATATATATATATATATGTATTTATATATATATATATATTTTTTTTTTTTAATATTAATGATAGTAGTAAAATATATAAAAAGAGGAGTGCATGTAAATTATAAGTGTTACTATATACAGTACATTATTAATATACCTATATTTTATCTCTCTCACTAGATATTATACTACTACCACGACCATTATATATAAATATATATATACATAAATATAAATTATGCAGTATAAATATATGTATTTAATATATATCATAAATAATGCCGATATAGAAAGCACATGTAACTTGTTGACGATGTGTAAACAAAAATATTTTTGTTATGGTTATATGATTTTCTAACGTGTTTCGCGTGACTAAAATTATTTAAATACTTAATTGAAATAATAGATAAACTGACCAAAAATTTTTCATTATAATTATAATACAGATATGAATATATATATATGTATGTATATGTATATCATGAAGGTATATACAAAAATATACATAAATATATTTACAAATATATTTACATATTTGTACTTATTAGAAACGATTAAAATGTATATAATTTAATTCAATTAAAATGAAAAATGAAAATATCATAATTAATTGCTTGAAAATTTATTAACTGTTATAAATTATATATGATGTACTAATTAATATATGTATATTATGTTTAATGTTTTTATTTTAATTTTTATTTATAAAACAAGGGAAATTATTTTTTTATCAAATGATTAATTGCTATAAAATTAAATACCGTAACATTATATCTGTGAATTTTCAAATAGCTAGTTGAAATTAAATCATCTTATTAAGGATAATTACTATATACTATAAAATATTAATACTATTTACACAAATTATGTATGTATTATAAATTTATAAAAATTTTTAAAAATATCAGTAGATATTAGATATCGGAGATCGAAAATGACCAGTCATATACATACAAATAAATCAGATTTATAAAACTTAAGTTATTCTTTTTCTACATAAATATTAAGTATAATAAGGGTATTAATATCAAATTTCATAATTCTCGTAGTTGGCTTAATAAAAAAACTTTTTCTTTTGTTTTGAGAATAACTAGCTTTACATTACTGAACGTGACTTTTTTGTTTACGTAGATCAACTTCGTAAATACATTTTGTGTAAATCAAAGTTTGACTGAGAGCTTGTCATTTTGAATGTCTGAAATTGAACAAGTGAGTTTGTGATTAAATTTTGAGAAGACTGTTTTGTTATGTCATAAAATAAGAATTATTTATAATAAGTTAAGGTACAGCTATACGATTAGTGTCTTACGAGGTATTTTCACGTCATTTTGATTTATGACATCGTAAAACTACGTGTTGCATACGTTTACAATTTGAAATGAATACCCACAATGTTTTACATAAAATCTAATATAAATGCGATAGATATTACCAATATTACTTAGATGAAATTACTTATTATGTGATGACAAATATAGAATTTGGTGATCTGTTAATATGTGCACTTGTACATGTATTTATTTCAATCAAAATTAAAAAAAAAAAAAGATTTTAAAATTTCATATTTTGAAAAAAAAAAAAAAAGTAGTTACATTAATATGAGTTTATAATATATTATAATTGTATGTGTGAAAAATGTAATAATAATGGGGATCATCATCATTGAAAAATTTTCTGATAATCGAAAGAAAATTACATTACTCACTTGCTCACATAACATGTTTGTGTATCTATGTATGGATATATTTTATGTCTTGACTTGATGAAAAATTCATATATTACATATGTATAAGTTTGTATATATTATATAGATTATTGTCTATATCTAGCTAGCTATTTACATATGGACGTGTGTATAATGTCTTTATCATGGTGTTATTATTGGTTTTTTTTTCAGAAAACGGAAATTGAAAATAAAAAAATAACACACACACACACACACATAAATGAAAAAGAATAATTCCAGATTATATGTACAGGAAAAAAAAAATCAAAAAAAAAGCAAAAATATATTAATAAAGAAGAAGATTAAAATAAAAACACAAGAATCAGAAAAAAAATATAAACCGAACCGATGAAATAATAATGAAAATCATAACTTGAAATTTTTTTTTTTTTTGTTTTTTGAATATAGAACAAATACAATATTATATGAGTACATACATATATTTAAAGCTATATATGAATCTTACACTTGTATGTACGAGTATCCATATTAACATATTATATCTACTAAATTATATACATTGCAATTATACATACATATAAGTACATAATGTATGCATGTAGTCGTTCGTATAAATAATGATTGTATACATTCTGAGAATGGGGATATATGTATGTCTGATATTATTTGAAGTGGCATATGGACTTCAAGAAAGTGTGATTTAACAACGGATGCTACTAATATCACTACAATTTATCACTTGGTATTTGTACATTGTAATAAATATCAAGTTTTTGTTTATTTTTATACATATTTATACAATATAGCTATATACATATTTTTACTTTTATTTTCATATTTTATTTATTTTATTTTATTATTTTTTTTTTTTTTTTTTTTTTTTTTTTTTTGGTTATTTTTCATTTTCTTATAATCATCACATAAATATCTGATATATGTATATATGTATACTTATGATTGAACCATATGTATATACATATGCATATATACAACGAACGAGATATAATATGTTTATACTCATTATATCCGCACTTTACGGATTTACACTCATATTATTTAACATATGTATGAATGGCGAGTGTGTATAGATTATATATACAAATACATACATTTTTTTATATTTATTTATATGGATATTTTTACATATATGCATATATGTAGTTCTATATAAATTCATATATCTATGAATGTATAAAACTGTGTGTATTTTTATATAATATATGTATATGCCTATAGTTAAAATAACATTTATCTATAATACATACTCTTATTATTATTATTATGTACATACATATAATATACGAGTACATAATATCAATATTATATTTTGTTAACACTATAATGTTTTATATTCTTATGCATATTACATATGCGTAATTATATGTATATAAAAGTCGATTTAACATCCACATAACTTCACTTAAATATATAAGTATAGAGTTAGTCTTATATCTATGGTTTAAGTGCATACAAAATATTGAAGAAAAATAAAAAAATGAAAATAAAATTTAAATTGTATTAGTAAGAAGTTATAAGAAGTATTTCGAAAAAAAAGAATTTTTTTTTTTAAAATCAAAACACAAAAAAAAAAGTAAAGAAAACGAAAACAAAAAAAAAAAATTTCAAAAATGTAGTTAATCCAGGTAAAAATATATTCATTTATAAAACTTTAAAACTGGATATCGAAAAATATGTGAAAAGGACAAAATACTTGTACATTTTATATACGAAAAGAACACTTCTAAATGATACATACATACATACATATATGGATGTGTATAGATATACATATGTATGTACATATGGATATATTGATATGTTGTTGGATATTTTAATACACAAAATATGTACATATGTACATATTAAATAGATTTATAAAATACTCATATAGAATATAACTTGTGTATTTCCTAAGCAAAACATCAGAAATAAAATGAAATAAAATAAAACCATAAGAAAAGTATCTGAAAAAGAAAATATTCTTAAGAAAAGTATATTCTATATATAACTATCTCTTTTTATTTTATTTATTTATTTTTTTTTTTTTTTTTTGTTTTTGAAGAGGAATAAAGAATGAACAGAAAAAAATTAAAATAAAAATAAAATAAAATAGCGATTCCACGAAGGAAAAAATCGTTCATATAACATTACATATATGTACATATATGCATACATACTTATCGTACATAATTGTATACTGATATAAAATATGTATATGCATACACGAGTATACATATATTATAATATACAGAGTTCAAGAAATATAAAAAAAAATTATTTTTTAACCACATGAAAATATACGTACTATGAGTCTATATGAGTAGAGCTATATAGTAAATTATAAAATAAAAATATGTGGATGTGTCCATGTCATGTACATTTGTATTGTATTCACGCATATATGTATATTTTATAAAACGAATAAGTTTATGTGTTACGCACAGTAAGTAAGAAATAATACATATATGTATGTTGTATACAATGTTGAAGAAAAAGGAACCAAAATTTTGCCTCCTGGGTAAAAAAATCGCTTTAAAAAAAACAACAAAAAACAGGAGAAAAATATTTTTTAAAAAAAGAACAAAGTAAAAAATTAAAAATAAAACAAAAATGAAAATTAAAACGCAAATAAGAAAGAAAAAATAAAGAAAATAAGTAAAATAAAAAGAGAATAAGATGAAAAAAAATACTGATTTTATGTTGTTTTTTTTATTTTTTTATTTGTCCATACAACAAGATTATTTTTATGAGACAGGAGGAGACCTTTTTTAATACTTGTGTCTGCTTTTAAAAACAAGCAAGATAATTCCCTGTTGATGCTTTAAAGATTGTTATGGGGCACACAACAAGACTTTTTAGGGTCTAAACCAATATAAAGTTGATGAGATCTTTTCGCTTGCAGCATGTAATTATCATTTGTACACATAACTCTGGATAACTAGGTGATTACAGACACGTGAATGGTTCAATATAAATTTTCTTCAAAATACATACATACATATATACTAAATACATACTAAATACGTTTATGTATGTATGTACATCTAATATAAG
This sequence comes from Villa cingulata, assembly GCA_951394055.1. NCBI lineage: Eukaryota > Metazoa > Arthropoda > Insecta > Diptera > Bombyliidae > Villa > Villa cingulata. The sequence goes on from OX596017.1 coordinate 57,760,112, forward strand.
AGTAGTAAATTTTGTTGTTTTTTTTTTCTTTAATTTTTTCGATTTTCTTATTTTTTTGTAGTTTTTTTATTTTTTGCCCTTTTTTTCCTGTTTATTATTATCAGAAAGTACAAGCGCATATTAAAAATATGAGATACGTACATACATAATAAATATAATAAGCACGTAGAGTGTGTAATATAAACGTACATACATTCATAATGTGTATTTAGTAAAAAAAAAAAAACACATTTTTATAAGATGGTTAGCAGGACTTGAATAATTTGTTCAACAATCACTTGAAATAATTTGAAGTTTAAATTTTTTCTTCTTCTTTTGTTGCCAGATTTTTTCGTTTATTTAATTTTTTTTTTCCGTTTTTTGTATTTTCTGTGAAAAAATACGAGTATGTTCTTTTCTACTTTTGTATAATTTCCCCAAAATAAATTACTATTTTCAAATTTTTGAAGATTGTATGTGAGAAATTAATAATTATCAAAATATTAATGGTATGAATATGTACTTATATGAACAAACATTATTACCTGTAGACGAAAGAAAGACGTTCACTTATAAGTACATATACGTATAAAATATCTAATTTTTTTTTTCGTTCAATTTTCATTTTGATCTTCTAAGTTCATAATTGTGTACGAATGTACATTGTACATTGAAACAAAAAAAAAATCAATTTTTTTTACTGATATCTACATACATATGTACCTTACACTTGTTCTTTCGACATTCAATATTTCACTTTTACAATATAAAATGCGTGTACGTACATACTATCATCGTATATACATCAATTTACTATGTATTTCCATGTATTAATATCTAGACACAAATATATTATATATGTACTCGTTTATTTCGAGGTAGACGCATTCTTTATTAGAGGTGAGACTTTCATATTCATATCTCTGTAATTTATCATCTTTATTCTATTAGTTATATAGACATTATATATAGAAATGCATTTTACATATGGATATATGCATACAAACATACATTATATGAGAGTATGGAAACGTTTGAATATAATGTATACACACAAGTCAGTATACGCGTATACGATTATTATATGAGAACGAGTATATTCTAGTGTGTATTATATTTTATGTATAAGAATGGTGTATGCATATTATATGCTTGAAAATTTCATTCAAACCTATGAATGCTCTAAAATGATTTATCTAAAGATAAAAGATCGTTCGTATAAAATTTTAAGTACTAATATTTTGATTGTAATTCAAATTGATTAGACACAAAGAATTATTTTTATGACAGATAAAGTGAAAATTTTACGAGTTATATACATACATACATATATGGATATGTATGTATGTTATATCGTACCGCGCTCATACGTGTGTTTAATAAAATATAAATGTCACATACATTGCACGTATTTTTGTATGTAATATAATATAAAATGAGAGAATAAAAAGTTTATAATTATAATTAAATGAAAAATAATAAAAATATAATAAATGCATAAGGATATTTAATACAAATTTAAATATTTTTTATCTATCTAAAATAGAAAGAGTTCATAATATATAGACAGGAAAATAATAAAATATAAAAACATTGAAATACAAAGAGTACATTCATATACGAGTACATACAATTACAAAACAAGAATAATGAAATAAAAATTAGTTTTAAAAATAAAAAGAATATTGTAATAAAACAATAAAACAATTTGTCTGCATAGCATATATGATAAGTGGAGATATGTTGATAATGTTATTATATATACTACATATATTATATGAATGAATGATATGTAGATGCGTACATATTAAATGAATGCTGTACGTGAATATAGAAAATTTTAGCTTAAATATTTAAGTATATAATTATAAATTTTAAGTATTCAGCTTCGGCTTAATGTTCACAATTTAAATTTATAACAACTATGAGGGTATGTACATAATAGGTATACACAAACGTATATATGTAATTGCACTCTTACTCGTATGTACATAAATGAAAATATATAAAATTTGTTTATACAGATGTACACAGATGATAATTATACGAATATGTACATATTGAAATAGTATGTATATGCATCATATACATTGCTATATAATCGTTTACATACATACTATACTACACATGTTAGTTATCCTGAAATGATGATGATTGTTCCCTGTAATTTATATGCGTGATGAAAAATACATGTTGTATACATATAATGACGATGGTAGTGCCCTATACACGTTAATTTATAATGAAAATCTACGATATAAATAAATATAAATTGTACGAATATTTATGATGTATATGAATATATATAGATGTATATATATATACATTTAAAAGTAATATATATTTGATATACACGACTATATAATATGTACATACGTACGTGTACATATTGCACAATATATGTACATAGTACATGGCTATATACACGTTTTAAATTAATCTATACTTTCATACGATCATTCATGTTTAAAAAAAAAAAATTTTTTTTTTTTAGAATAGGGTATGATTACAGAGTTGCGCTTATTTAAAAAAAAAAATTAAAAAAAAAAATGTTACAGAAAAAAAATACATATTAAAAATGGAAAATTGAAAGAATATAATTTAACTGATAAGCTAAAAAGAAAGGTGAAAGATATGTGTATTTACCAACGACAATCATATAAGTATGAATAATTGTATGTATATATGTATGTAAATAATGTACATTTAGGCATTTATAAAATTCATTCATTATACATATAAATATGTATACGTATGTAGTTATATGTACATATATGATGAAAAATATTTTATGTATAAATGTACCAATAAGTATAGATATGTTGATATACGCATATACATATACTCGTATGTATATGTAAGTACATACGTATCTATAATGTGTACTATACATAGATGTATACCATTTTGAATAATATATCTAAAAGTGTAAATTAGTGATGAACGCCCTCAAAATTAAAAGTAAAAATTATTGCGACAATTTAAACTTGATTTTATATTAAAAGCTTAATTTATATGAATGAAAAATAATCAATGGTTGGAAAATTTATTATAATTATAATTTTAAACTAAACTGCATAAATATTGATAATGCTCTTTTATATAATAGCATATATATTCTCGTATAATATATACATATTTATTTTTGTGTATTTACATTCATGTTGTTTATACGCTATATGTACATAATTTTTGTACAATGAATATACGAAAAACAATATCATGCAATGTTACATGACAAAAAAAAAAAAGATAAATATTTACTAATGTGTATAATTGATAATACAGACATTTACATGACTTTTACATGCATATGTATTTATATATTTATATTTATATGTAAATTCATAAAATGAAAGGACATTAATTTGTTCTGATTAATTAGATATTAGAACTTTGAAAATATACTCGTATAGTTATTTAAATAGCATCATATTATCATTTCATTAATATGTAATAATATTTATAATGTACGGAATATATGTAAAAATATATATGTATATATAAAGTTTTAATATTTTATATAAAGTACATTTTTATATTTATGTAAAATGTAATATCGGTTATATGCACAATACACCTGTGATATTTTTATTTTAATATATTTTTTTTTTTTAATCAATTATTAACAATTTTCAATTATTCAACCATAATATTTTTATTCAACCTATGTACATATTTTTTTTTTTATTTTTCGTTCATTTTCTTTTAGTATCATACACGATCATACATATGAAGCGAGTAGCTACATATATTATTATAAATTTTCCTAATTACATTGAAAATGAATATTTACATATTTTAAAATTATATTTTTTTTTTTTTAATAAAATTTCAAATAAATGAAACACAATTTATACTTTTTTATTTGTGCAATTTACATAATATGTATAATATATGCACATGTATATGTACATAAAAAAATAAAATATAAAAATTCATTAAACGAATAATCTAAAATCTAAACAAATTTGTACATATGTTTGAACATTGCTTTTACAATGTTTGTATACATAATGTTTTTCTTACGAATAAAAGAATTAAATAATAAAACAAAATTAAAATTGTAATATTTTAAAAATCATTGTTTAACAATTCATATAGTAATATAGAAAGAATCACATATGTATAGTATAATTAATGAAAATTACATTTTAAAATCTGTTTACTGAAATTAAAGATTTTACATATGCACGCGTATACGTAACATAACATACCTATATTGTTATTGGAAAATTTTTTTTCTATTTGTTTTACCATATTTAGCATATATTATATGAATGTATGTGTATTATATACATATATACAGTCAAATTCCTCTAAGTCGAAATTCCTGTAACTCGAATTTTCCTATATCTCGAATTTTACATACATTTTTTTGCGTTCCCTTGAAATTTTCATAGTTAAATCATCCTCTAAGTCGAAATTCCTCTAAGTCAAATATTCCTCTAACTCAACATTTTTGTCAAGTTTTTGTCGATCTTTAAATTCCCTTAACTCGAATTTAAACATGAAACAGTGCTTTAAATTTCTATACATACATACATATTTGGATACATTTATTTCTGGTTAGCTTAACACTTGTTCTATGATGCAAAAAATGATTATTCATGTTCACTTTTGTTTGGCTTGTGTATATACAATATGCAAAAATTACAATGAAGAATCAATATCTGTTTGTTTGCGAATTCTGTAATGCAAAACATGATCATTCATGTTTACTTTTATTTTACTTGTGTATAGTATGCGTAAACTACAATAAAGAATCAATTTCAGTTTATTTTTGAAATGAATCTGTTGTGAAACAACTTCCTCTAACTCAAAATTCTTCTAAAATCCCTTTAACTCGAAGTAATTTTGATGGCAGTTGACGATTCGAGTTAGAGGAATTTGACTGTAGTATGTGAAGTACATTATATTTATGACTAATTGCAATAATTCAGTTTATTTTTTTTTTTATCTTAAATAATAATACGTATATATGTATTATGTATAACTTTTGTAATCGAGATATGTACATATTTAGCTAATAAAATATAAAAGGAAAAATAATACAAAAGTCTCTAATTACAATATTATGTCAATTTGTATACAACATGTACATATATTAAGTACATAAGTAAATGTATTTATGTATAATCATATCTTTTAATTATCAATGCATACTATATATATACTAATACTACCCATATATTTATACTTATATTTAATGCTTTATTTAATAAACTATATAGAATTATATTTCAAGTGAATTTTTATATTTCATATTTTTTTATTTTTCGTATCTATTATCGTACTTTACATTATGAATGTAATGTACTTACATACATATTATGTAAATTTTGAATTTGGCTTAAAAGAATAAGTATGTACAGATATTTGTATTAAAAAAATAAAATAGACTTTTCGAACCTACAAAAAACAACATACATATTTATATATGTATGTAGTATATGAATATTTATAAATTTTCTAAGTGAATAAAGTAAAGTACTGTGTATAAGTACTGTGTATATGTATGTATTCGTATGTATTTAGAATAAGATTTATAAGATTTCACTTTTTTATACAGTTTTTTCATACTGTGTTTTTTTCTTTTGATTTATTTGATTCCTTTTTGTTGCTTCTTGCTACTGTTTTTTTTATTTATAATTCTCTCTTTCTATGTGCATATATACGTATGTGTATAACAGCATAACTATATGTGGATATTTTAAATATAGTATAGAAAAAAAATTAGATGCATTTACACTATTTATGCATTTATGTATTCACAAAATTTACTAAAAATTGTATACAAGTAATAAGAAAATTGACTCTTAAAAGAAAAATCTAATATAATTTTACATATACATACATGTATGTATATGTAATCATATAGCCTTTCATGTGTATAGTATACATATATAGATTTATGAAATGTTATAGGAAAAGGAAATTTACGTATATTATTTATAAACATTGAAGTCTTTGTAAAAATTTTTTTTTATCATATGTAAATATATATACATTTATATTGAATTTCTATATAAATGAATAAATAAAAATATATTTGATGCATTTGCATACATTACCTATATATGGTGTATATGTATATGATATATATATATGTAATAAATGCTTATAATATGTAGTAGCAGTTAATATTTAGATATATAACGGTATGTACATATATAGTACATATATAAAATAAAAGACAAGAATATTATTATCGTCGGCAAACATGAAAAAAACTTATTTCAAAACGCATAAAAGTAAAATAATAATAATAATAATAAAAAAAAAATTAAAGAAAATACATATTGTACATAATATATAAAAATAAATATAAATATGAAAAAAAAAAATAATAAAAATAACAAAAAATAAAATAAAAGGAGAAATAGAAATAATAATGAAAATAGCGCTATAAAATTAAAAATATTCATGCTATGCTTATAATGTAGCTGATGATGATGATGACGATGATGATGTGATGGAGAAAAAATCGGAAATGTATGTATGCACTATACAGTCAGTCAGTCAGTCACTTACTCTGTTTTAAAATAATGAATATGAATGGGAATGATGGGTGAATGAAATTATTTATGATGTATATTATATATATGATGTATATGCATATAATATAATATATATTCAATAATATGCATTTAATATTTATGGGTACATAAATGTAGTTTGTCTATATGTACTTTATGTAGAAAAATTATCGTTAAAACTATTAAAATTGCAATAAAAATTGTTTATTATAGCATTGTAAATGCTTTTTTTTTGTTTTTTTGGATGCATAATGAAGAAACATTTTTTTCTAAATTTATTCGGAAATGTTTCGAAAAAAAAAAAAAAAAAACAATTAAAACTGGAAAATAGAATATAGTAAGGATGTTAAAAATGTATGTATAATCTCAAATACATATACAATAAAACACGGGGGAAATTATCACATAAGTATTTTATGCCTGCTTGGATAAGATATTGTAAGCATTATTTATTACCTATATGATGTTCAAACACTTTTATTTTTGTTTTTTAAACAATAAAATATTCTTTTACACACTGTGAAAAATTCAATAAATAAGTAATATATTATATAACTATATTATTATTGTCACTAATTTACAGTTAAACTAGAAATTAAGTACCTACAATTATAATGCAATTGTTGATAATGATACAAGTAACAGCATGATAGGAAATTCATAAAATAATAAGTAAATAGTTCAGTTGTTCATTATCGTTTATAACAAAAAACTAAACTTCCCTTAATGTGTATTTACATTTAATTTCATTAAAATTTATAAAATAATAAAATATATATGTATATATAACAAATTTAAATTTGATCACGAAATAAATAGCGAATTTTTTTTTTTTTAGAGAGATGAAAAATATGAATAATATTGTATCAATATTAAATGAAAATAATCATACTATAGCTAGCTATATAAGTTGTTTACTGATTGCTCAATCATCATTTCATATATCCTTTTTAATTGTTACATTACCTAAACTGATCGGTGTCATGAAATCGACTATTTCAATGATTTTCGTTTATCATGACACCATAAGTGCGTACAAAATATGTATATATGTATATTATGATTTACTTTTATGCGTACTTTTATTGAGTAATTTTCATTTATGTTTATCTACAATCATATATAATACGCGTATGTATCTGTACATAAAATTGAAAATTTTCTTTTTAAAAAAGAAAAAAAAATAAAAATTAAGATAATATGCACATGTAATAGATGTTCTAAGTATATGTATAATAACGTTCTGTAGCCTATGAATAAATTTAACGTATGTAAGAACGTAAGTGTATACGTTTATCTCAATCCGATATCTGAAAAAATGTTTTTATTTTTTTCAAATTACATTCGGTCATGTAGTGTACTCGTGTGTACATTTTTCTCATTGACATTTATTATAATCCTTTATACGATAACAGAATACAGTAAATATTATCAAAACATATATTACATATGTATTACAAAAGATTTTTATACAAGAATATGTACACGAATACATTACGTATATATACGTTTTATATTAATATTATCCTCGTACAATGTATATATTTTACTATATAAATAAATGTATGTGAATAGTTTTATATGCTCACCATTATTTTATTATTATGCTCGTTTCTATATTTGAAATTTTAAAATCTTCAATTTTTATATTATTTTTATTTTTTTTTGTCCATTGATTATTTGTCAGATATTAGTAGGCATATTGAAAAGGAAAGAATAGCAGCAACAAAAAAAAAAAAAAAACAACCAAAATGAATGAATAAGATAAATATATATATACAAGATAAAACTGAATAAAAGCCATATCGTGTGCATAAAATCATTCATGTAAAATCAGCAGGGGAACATGATGCTCGTATTAACTAATAGCCTAATAGTTACATGTATAATGTATATGTACATTTATATATTCACTTATCACATATAATATACACACAATAAACATCATACATGTTCATATGATGTATAATAGATATATGTACTTAAATGTAATTGTGCAATGTGGATATGATTCTGCCATATACTCTACATGGATATATTTTTTTTTTTTGTACATATACGAAAATAGGTATAGTATCTGTGTACAAATAAGATGATGTACAATATTGCATATTCATCATATATTTACATACATTGTATATGCCCATCATGCCTATTCAATATTATAATAAGAATACTATATAATAAAGATTCTAATCTGCAAATAATTTGATTTAGAACTTAGATAAAATACGTACATAATGTATGTATGTATGTTTGTTTTGTATTTCTATATATATATATATATATATATATTTTTTTTTTTCATTTTTGAATCCGTTTAGCGAGGGAAATGATACAGACTAAAATTGAAATTAAACAAGTAATAATAACAAAATAAAATAAGAAACAAACGGAACATTTTTAACTTAAATATATATACATAAGAGAAAATGTATGAAAAATTGTATTTGGAAATAGAATGTTTAAAAAAAAAGTGATATAATGAAATAAGGACATTGAAAAAAATGTAAAATTTAAAATTATTTTCAAATTAAAAAGGATTCAAAATATGTATAGATACATATGTACATGTACATATTACATTATATATAAAGTACATGTGAGTGCATTTAGTAAATGAAAAATTAAAAAACCAAGAAAATGTATTAAAATAATTTCATGCATATCAGTATGTATTTTCATTTATTTTTTTTTTTCTCAATTTTTTTTTTTTTTGATAATGTTTTAATTAATTGAAGTTACAAAAAAAATTTATTTATTTTTTTTTTTTTTTGCAAGGATATGTATCTTTTTTCATTGTACTAAAAAAAAATAAACTGAAAAAAATTCAATCATGTTATTAATAAAATTTCACCCATAGATATAAATATACACACATATATTCATGTATGATTTATACATACGTATTGGTTTTTGTTATCATAACAGGTGGTTACATCCCACAAAAATTAAAAGCTTTTATATATTTTATCATTTTATTTAATGAATTAAAAATTGTTTATTAATAAAAAAATTATCATCAATAATTCACATAGATATAAATATATGTATATATCATATGTGTATTTAAAAAAAAAAGTTAATGAATTTAGCAAAATTTATATTAATAAATAAATAAATATAAACAAAAAGGCAAGTAGGTATATGTATTGATTAATATGTAAGTGTAATTATATGTAAATATGAATAATAATAATTTAAAAAAAAAGGATGAATGTATTCTCATATTTTTATAATGAGTATGAAAACAAAAAACAGAAAAAAAAAATAAAAAAAAAAAAATTGAAAATACAAAATATTAAAAACTCACCATTGATACGGGCAGTCCACCGGCTGCTCCATTTGTATATGAATATGGTGAAACTAGGTATCCCATATTAAAACTGGATGCGTGAGGTTCAACCTTTCCTAGAAAAAATATGTATACAATATAAAAATTTTGATTAAATATTTTTTTTTGTTTTTAAGTTATAACAAAGTTTTTATTTTTATTTTTGTTTGTAAAATAAGTAATATGTGGTAATATATATGATGTGCATGCATTTACAATGAAAGTACATACATTTACATATTTATAGTATAATTTGTATTTATTTTCATTTTCATTGTGATAAAAAAATGAAATCATAAACGTAATGAAAAAAGATAATCTAATTGACATTTAATATGTAAAGTATAAAGTGTAGATATTATAATGTAGTACATATATACATATCTGTATGTATTGCATACGAGTACGTATACTACACTCCTATTTTTTTTTTTTTTCCAAAGAAATAACATTTACATAGCATGTAGGTACTTTTGTATTTGTATATGTATACATATATGTATATAGTAGCATTTATCAATTCGAATTATTGTTTCGGTTTTGTTTTGGTTTATTGTTATTTTTTTTTTATATTTTTCTTTGATTATTTTTATTTTTTTTATTTGAGAGAAATATTTAATTTAAGTACAATGTATTCCCTACATATATGTGTATATGTAGATAATATGTATATTTTATAAACTTATTTACATATCCAAATAAAATCTATATGTATACCACCATGTATGTATATGTACATCATAACGTATACAAAATTGAAAACATAAAATATCAAAGTAAAAAAAAAATCTACATTACATTAAATTGTATAAAAGAAAAATAAAGTAAATAAAATAAAAATAAAACATAATTTAAAAAATGAAAACAATAAAAGTAAACATCTAATTTCATTGATTACATTTTGCTTACTTTTATATATTTGAATTACTTTTTTCATTTGAATTTTGCCACCTTACATACGATATAGTACACACAGTACATGCATATGTACATACGTAAATATACACGTTCATAACTTCATACATAACACTCGTATGTAATATTGATGATGTACTCATATGCATGTAAAAAATACATATGCATATATTTGTACCAAAACAAGTATGAAATATATATGTTAGGTACTCGTATGTAATTTTATGCTCGAAATCAAATGTCAGAGTAAATTATTGTTTATTCTACTTTATGTTCTATGTATAAGTATTTTATTTATTTATTCATTTATATTATATATATATAAGAGTATATATGTATGTATATATTTTCCTTTTATAGAGAATTTTGCATTCATTCAGTTTTATTTTTTTGAAAATACATATAAGAAGGTACATACAATTTTTTATTATAGACAAAACAAAATCAAAATCAAAATAAAACAAAAATTGAAAACATGACAAATACATGTAAAATTATATTGAAAGAATGTGTTGGAAGGTGAAAGAAATCTTTTAATAATATGCACGCATGTAAGTATTTATTTACATATAAGCTCAATTTTCGATTTGAATTCCAGTAAATACAAAATAAAAATAAAATGAAACATGAAAAACGAACAAAAAAAAAAAATAAAAGTAATGAGCAATTTTACATTTACGAATAATAATAATAATACATAAGAGTAATATACTCGTATATAATGCGAAGATAATAATAGTAAAAATTAAATCGATTTCATAGAATTTAAAATGTTAAATTTGAAAATATTTACAAAAAAAAAAATTACAATTATATATAATAATATGCATGTATACAGTATTGTTAACTACAAAGAATCGATACCGATCTGAATTTGATTTAAATATTACACCTATACCTATACATGTACATATGTATTATGACTATGTAAATGCTTTGTTACTAATTTGTTACACTTTAATAACGTACCAAAAAAATTTAAATTACTAAAAGGAACGGCTTTATTCTTAAATATTGTAAATGTATTACTGATGATTATTATATAAAATAAATTGTATATAAATTCACTTACCAAATACTGGACTATGGTCTTGCCTCGATGCACTTTTTCCACTTTTCTCCTAAAATTATGATATAAAAGAAGACAAGAATTATAAAATGAATAATATATATTAAACATTTTTTCTTCAAATTATATTTTCAATTTTTTAAGGGTATTTATTTCAAATCGTAAATGTACGCAACATGTAATTTTACAAACTCGTAAGTCAAAATGACGTGAAATTACCTTATAGAACAATAATCGTAATTGTAACTTTACTTTTAACAAATTCTTCAAAAAATATTCACAAATTCATTTTTCAATTTTCATTTGGTAAAAATGACAAGCTGTCAAATTTTGATTTACACAAAATTTATTTACGAGGTTAAGGATTCATAATTCTACTTCAGTTTCAGTTACGCAAAGCTCGTAAATCCCAAAACATTGGAAAAAGACCACAAAGTCTTGCAAAATACGACCAATTACACTACTTATTCAAATTACGAAGTTTATAAGATTTGAAATGAATCCCTCAATGATATTAATATCCGTATGTATTATGTATGTATATATGTATGTATGAATATTATGTACATTTTAAAATAAATTTCTTACCTCACTCTCAGTTAAATCAATTAAACTTGATTTCTCCTCTAATAAATTTTCTGAAGATATTTTTTCATCTTCACGATCACCTTCATCTTTGAAAATTTTCACCTCATCGGTACTACCCAAATCATCACCAGATGATCCGGTATGTCCGGAATGAGCATTGTGACTATTATGTGGCATTGTTTTCGCATTTATAACTAAATATGTGTACTTTTTTGTTTGTTTTTGATTTAATTAATAAACTTATAAACTTATTTTATTTTTTTTTTTGTTTTGTTCAATTTACTTCTTTTTTTTTTCAAATTTACATATAATTTTATTTTTATTTTATTTTTTTTTTATTTGTTTGCTTTGATATTTCTTTTATTTTCCTTGATTATTTCACATTTCTTATAATAATTAAAATTACAATTTTTATTAAAAATTATTATTACAATTTTTTTTTTGTTTTAAATTTCTTTTCTTTTTTTTTCGTACTGTGTATACCTTTGTATGTATATGTATGTATCACTAAATATATTATTATGTAGTCACTAAATATCAATGAATTTTAAATATTTTTTTTCTATACCAAAGCATGATTGATTTAAAATTATCATCATCTCTGTAATAAAACATATTGATAATAAGTATAATATTAAATATTTTATGTACTTATGTACTACACTTAAATCGTTATTGCTATTTATATGTATGCAAAAATTATTAAAAAAATAATTTTAATTCTATTAGAAAATTCTTGTTATTTGTTCTCCATATATTTATTTAATATTATTATATTTTCTGTTTATTTTATATTTTTATATGTGTATATCATATTTTTATTTGAAAGAACCTATGAAACATTATAAGAACTTATGTATGAAAATGTTATAAGAATCGTATCAAGTAAAACTATCTGATTATTATTTATAATGATGTACATATGCATGTAATATCTATCAAAAAAATTTTTTGATGAAAAATAAATTCAAATGTTAATGAAAAATAATGAAAATCTACACATTCATTTCGAGACTTTTAAAGGTATTTAGATAACAAATTCTTTTCATATATATTTATTATGTACTACTCTCATTTAATATTTCTCTATATATATTTTTATCTTTTCGATTCTAACCTTTTATTGTTTTTTTTTTTATTATTTTAAATTCGTGATTTTTTTTTTTTTTCGTTTATTTTCATTTATCTTATTTTTTTTTTTTTTCAATTTATTATAAAAACATAAAATTAAAATTCAGAATCAAAATCATACATGAATAATTCCATGTGATGTATATGCACATTGTAACATATACATACATATAATATACATATGTATTTATATATATAAGAAAAGAAAAGTATGAAAAATAATTTGTCAAAATTTTTTTTCTTTTTCATTTAGAAAATAAAACAACGATATAAAAACGATTAAAAAAAAATGTGTAAAAAAATATCAATAAGATAAATAAAAATTATACCCAGTATAATACGAGTACTTATTAGAAGTAAATATCAATTATGATTTTATGGTCGTTAAATATTTAATTATTTACGGTTATTATGTATTGTATGAGTAGTTATTTATACTTAATTATAATATGCACATAAGATATTTTTATTATTATTAATATTATTATTATTATTATTATTATTATTATTATTATTATTATTATTATACAAATAGAAATAGAATTAGAAATACAAATATATTTACAAATGCACTTGATTATTTGTGAATTTAATCATGTCAGATTTACTATAAATTTAGCAATTGACGATAATGATCTTTTATCGAACGAATGAAAATATTTATAATTGATTTTAAATAGTTTTCGTTGATTTTTAATCATGTTGATTTATTTATTTATGTATTTTTTTATGTTTTTATATATATAAATTTTTTTTCTCTTTTTTGGTTTAATATTTTGTATATTTATTTTTTTTTTCTTCTGTTATCAAATAAATTTTATTCGTTTCTCTTGAACAATAATTATACTTATTATTTTATTAGCACATAATTTAAATAATTTCATTTTTGTTTTGTTTTTAATTTCACTTTTTAAAGAAGGTAATTTTTCATATTCGACAATATATTTTCAATTATGTTGAAAGAATAAACATCGACTAAACGTTCTGATATTCTGGATTTGCAGCTAAATACATATTTGTGCATAAAAATTGAAATCCTGAAAAAGAAAATATCGTTTTATTATAATCATTATACTATACTTATATTAATTTAAATTTTTAAATATTTTGTATAATAAAATGACTAATCAATAATCATATTACATTAATAATAATATTACTTTATTATTCTTGCATTAAATAAAAATGTAGTAAGAGTATGACATGCAGAAATTTTTATAAGTATATGTATAAGTGTTTTTTCATTTTTATTTAAATTTTTTTATTTTACTTGATACTTGATTGTATATTTTTCGTATTCATTCGAATAAAATAAATAAATCGAGACATTTTTATTAATTATTGACGCCAATGCCAATAGCAATAATGCACATGCTAATAATATAAATTTTTTTTAAATGTTTGTGTTGACAAATTATAGCGAACATTTTATTGTATAGTTGTAGGTAGGTAGATATTGTTTTTTATAGGTTCATATTAAATATAACAAATTTCTTTTGGCTACAAAAACAATAACAATAAGTGTTAATATGACAGAATTTTTCAATGTTTTAAAAGTCAAAAGCTACGAAAATTAATTTCAAAACAAGTTATTTTTTTCTGCAATAGATTCATTCAAGTGAATTATTTATATTTAGGTGCAAGCAGATACAAAGTCCATCAAGATAATATCATTACTGCGGTGTATACATTGATAATGATCGAATTATTGACTTATTGACTTAGATAAAAAAAAAATTCACTGACTGGCTGCTATTTTTTGGGTCTATAAACCAGCTGAATAACAAAAATATCAATTTAGAATTAGTGCAAGATAGAAAACCAGAGAAAAACAAATTTCATTTTTGACAAATTTTTAAAATTTCATCAATCTGAGATACTTTATGAATGGCAAGACACACCCATTAGTATATATTCCGATATGGTTAAAATCTTTCAGAATCCTTTCATTTCTAACTTTAAACAAATATAATAAATTAAATTACATCAATATACTTAGAAATCAATAAAAATTTATTGCATTCAATCACATTTCAAAAATCGTATTTGATTTTTGTATGAAAAAAAAAAAAAACATCAACAAAAAGGATGTTAAAATGCTTGAAACCACTAAACACTATATGTACATACTAGCTGTCTTTATAGATAGGTAATATTATAAGGCGTTTCTGAGTACCCATAGAAAATTCATTCAAATATTTAGATACTTCTAGAAATAAATATGAACACACACATAGACTAATACAGGTTCAAATGTCCTAGAAATAATTACATATTTTTTTTGTTGTTGTCTGTATTTGTAAAAAATTAATATGTATGTTCACGTACATATATCAAATACGATCTAATCATAAGATATTTATGTTTGTTCCTTAATTTAGTTTCTTAATTAAAAAATATAATACATTCTCTCGTTCCAGGGGTTTATTCTGTTGAACAAAAAAAAAAAAAAAAATAACAAAATAAAAAATTCAAGAACACACATACAAATATGTACATATGTACATAAAACTGAAAAAGAAAAAAATAAATTTGAAGGTGAATATACATAATATCGAAATATATTAGAAACATTAAATGAGATTTTCTATTACTTAGCACTTTTTTTCTGACTTGTAAAATTCTTTGTTTTTTTTCTTCTTCTTGTGTTTCTTATTTAATTCTAACGTCACGATAATATTATATATGTACATTATATTTATGTATGTATATATATATATATATATTGATGTATATATAGTATAACATTATAAAGGATTTCGTGGAAAAAAGGACTGAAAATTTTTAGTTGTTATATAGATTTCTTATAACCTGAAGAATGGTGGCTTAAAAGACCTGTTTTTTCAATATTCCAATGTTTCAAACAGCAACAACACATAGACTCGACTTCAGTCTTCTTCGTTTTTATGTATACACGTTATTTATATTAAAGACATTACAAAAACAAAAAAAGAATGAAAAAAAAAATTGAAAATGAAAATAAAAATAACAAGACTGAAAAGTTGAAAAATAATATAAAAATAAATCGAAAAAAAAAACAAGTAAAAATATAAAAACTAACTGGGTGCAATGTGTAAACTGTTGAAAGAAAAAATAAATATAAATAAGAAAGATAAAGAAACGAAAATGAACAAAAGTATTGACAAGAAATTTATGTGTTTCGTTCTGACATTTTTCTTTTTCGTGTTGTTTACCTCTTTGTTAATTTACGGGCATTGTGGGAGATTCTTTTTTTTTTTTTGCTTTCTGATATTCGTTATTGTTAACAAGTTCTCCAGAATTTTAGATTTTTGACCTTGTTCATATTACAGTTGTTGTTGTTTTTTTTTTTTATTCTTATTTTGTTTCCTTTTTATAATGTGTACATATTCCTTTTCAAAATACATACACATGTGTCTAGATATGTATGTATATATATTATATTTTTTTCTTATACTATATCCATTTATATATATATCATTGTATGTATATATAATGTTCATTTTTATTGGAACTTAACATGTACATACTGTGTATGAAGATACCTTTGCATATTATATTATATATGTAGATATCACACGATTGTACATACAAATCTATAATAATGTATATTTTGTGCTATAAATTCCATAAAGGTACATATCTATACATTCATTTGCTCACGTATAATATTAGGCAGGATATAAATATCTATATATGTACATATATATACATGTGCATACACATAGAATTTACAAATAAAAAAACAATAAATATGAAAAAAACAAAAAATTACAAAGCACTACTTTAAACAAACCAAACATTCTGACATTTTTTTGTACATTTTTTTCGTTTCATTTCCTTTTTGTTTTTGTCTCTTTGCAATACAATTCATATTATGTATATTTGAAATTATTATAGTATATATATTCATAAAAATAAAACAAATAAAAAATAAATAAATACCTATATGTAGTAAAATAAGAATCAAAGATAAAAATATAAAAACCATAGCACATATACACCATATACTTTGTCTATGCATGTATTTGTTTTTTTTTTTTTTTTCTTTTCTCTCTTTCAAAATTTTGATTATTCACTGATTAAAAATCACTAAAATCTAAAATCAACATCAAGAGAAGGTAAAAAAAAAAAAGCAGAAAAAAATACATATGTGGAAAAAAATCAAACATTGAAATTATCTATGGTTCAAAACGTACACACGTACATATATCAATATACATGGACGTTAAGTATACATAGGTATAAATTATCTCATTTAAACATTTACTTTTCTTGATCAGTTTTTCATATATGTTATATATGTACATATTTTTATATGGATTTTTTCCTTCTAAGTTTTTATTTTTTTTTATTTATCTTGGATTTTTTTTTCTTTTATTTTGGTTTTTTGAATTTTTCTATTTTCAAATTTCTTATTTATATTTTTGCATTTTGTATGAATACGAGTATGAAATATATACGTTTTATATTTACATAGGTACGTACATTTATATGAATATTGTATATACGCATATGTAAGATATGTATATATACATAGATTTATGTATACGATTTTATTATCTAATGTTGATTAAATTTTATCAATTATTGAAGAACATACCTAATTTTTTATCTTATCAAATTCAATAAAATTTCGTATCATTGCAAAAAAAAAAAAAACTAAACAAAAAAAAATATTAAATATTTTTTTATACTTAATACGAAAAAAATCATAGATAAAAAGGAATAATAAAAAATAAATAAATAAAACAATAATTATAATATAACATATATGTATATATAATATACAATAAATTATGAGTGTATGTAGTAGATATTACATTTAATTACACATTAAGTTTTTCTGTTATTTTATACAAAAACCCTGTTATATGAATTACGTTTATTGTTTTTCCTGAATCGAAAATACATAAT
This sequence comes from Villa cingulata, assembly GCA_951394055.1. Lineage (NCBI taxonomy): Eukaryota > Metazoa > Arthropoda > Insecta > Diptera > Bombyliidae > Villa > Villa cingulata. The sequence continues at coordinate 57,778,563 of OX596017.1, forward strand.
TGTTTTATATTTATGTTTTGTTTTTGTATTTTGTTTTTTTTTTTTTTTTTTTTTTTGCTTGTTTCTAGTAAATATTTAGATATTTATATTTATGTAAGATATACATATACAACGAATATTATTTATATAATATTCAAGGTGTTTATGGAATTATTAATATGATTATGTATATTCATATGTAAATATAAAGCTGTACATAAGAGTCTATATATATTATATAAATTATATTAGAAAATAGGTACTATTATACATACGTATATGCATATATAAATACAATTATTCGAATGAGTATAATATTCATATAAATGTGGATGATAACTATATGTACATTAGTATATCTATTGGCTGTAGTCTGCTTATAATACAAAATGTAATGTACGTATGTACATATACGAATACGACTATAATATTTATGTTTTTTTATGTATGTATATGTATGCATGAATGATTCAAAAATGAATTTTTAATTTATTAATTAAATTTATTAGCTTAAAATATTATTATTTTTTTTCTTCTCTATCTGGTGAAAAACAAACGATCATATAAATATAAATATGTACATATTATATACGTACGTTTACGTATATATACTTCTTGTATATTTAATTTTTATTTATTTATTTTTCTTGTGTATAGATACATACAATACATATATATGTATAGTGTAGATATAGGATAGTGTATATAAATACGATGTATTTATGTTCAAAAATAATTCTTATATACATAAATACAATCATTTTATATTTTTATTTCAACAAAAAATTTGAAAAATATAAATTATGAAAAAAAAGAAAAAAAAAATGTGTGTAGTATACAAATCTATATACATATATGTACATAAATGTACATACATACATACATATGAATATATATGACATAAATGAATACTATATACAAGAAATAAAAGTGTTTAATTTATTTAAATTATTTAAATGACATTTTTTTTTATTACATACCTATATTCTTTTAATATAATAGGTATATGTTATATATTTATTATCATATATGCTTGTACATTGTATGATCATATATATTTATATATATATATAAGATGTATTATATAAAAATAATAAATGTTCTCCATAGAATTCAAATATGAAAAAATTTTATACTCTTGGAGATAATATGTATATATATATATATATGTATGTATGTGCATAATGTATGTATCATGTATAAAAGTTTTGAATATAAATATAAAAAAAAAAAATTAACAAAATTTTAGTTAAATTTTTTCCATACACATGTTATATATACATATATGTATACAGATTGTTTAAAATGAGTTAAAAAAAATAATAAAAATAAATTCCTTTTTTATTTATTCATTTTTTTTTTCAAGTTATAAAAATTTATGAATACTGGTTGACTACAAATTTCATACAAAGAAGATGAAGAAGAAGAAAAGCATAACTATATACCGAAAGAAAAAAAAATTTATCTAATAAAATCTATAGAAATCGACATAAATGTCACATTCAATATATTAATATTATTGTACGAGTATCTATTTATACATAAATGTGACTATCGAAATTTTTATCTTAAATTTTTGTATAAAGAAACACGTGATTTATACATACATACATATGTATGTAGTCAGAAGCTAATAACAATTTTTCTGGAAAAATTATAGAAAAGCATTGAAGTGCATTTACCTAATCTAGTATGAGAGTTCTAAATGCAGCTATATGTATGTACATGTATTAGATATTTACAGCGATAAATAGAATATGAATTAGATTTAAAAAAATGAAAAAAAAAATGTTATAAAATTATGAATCACTTCATTTCGAGTGTGATAAGTTCAATAAAAATAGCACATGTTATGCACATAAATTTTGATTGCCTTTTTCTTTTTGTGTGGTTTTTTGTTTTTCTATTTAGTTTCAATGATTGAATTTATTTTTTGTGTTGAATTATTAAAAAAATAAAAACTTTTGCAAATTATAAAAAAAAAAAACTTTTTGACAAAAATGTTCTTAACAAAACTTCTGTATTTGAATATATTATTATATATGTACATGTGTGTATATTTTGTATCTAGTCATGTACAAATATAAAATTTATAGAATAGCAGATCGTAGTTATCCTTTGAACATAACTAAGAAAAATTGTGTAATACAAAATGAGTATATACATAAATACTTAGTAACAAACATTGAATTGTAACGTGTAGAAAAACTAGCTATGAATTATAATTATTGATAAGAAATATGTTTTAATTGCACAATATATAATATGTAAATTGAATGCAGGTAGTCAAATATGTATTATGTAATTGCACAATTTTGGGTAATATGTACATAATTTGAAAGTAGGTAGTCAAAGTGTAACCGGATTATTATATAAAAACATATTTTTTGAAATAAAGAAGTATAAAATATGAACCGCGTGTTTTATTGAATTATATAAAATAATCAAGAAATATCTCTACAAACGATAATTGCATATACACACGTATCTAAATATTTAAATTCGAAATGAACTAAAAGTTAAGGGATCATTATTTTATAATAAAATAAATTAATATTAATGACTTATCCGAATTTATATAGTTGTATAGTTAACATAGTATATAATGGGTGTATGTGCATACAAATAAAATATATAAATTATGAATAATAACACAGAAGAAGTTTAAGATAAGTTTTCATTTCATATATATGGGATTCTATAAAATATATATCTTCATATTTTTATCCTCCATCATTATATGTACACATAAGTATACATACAAATAATGTAATAAATGTATATAATATATATAATATATATATATATGGTGTATATGTATACAAGACCTATGCACATACACACATCTGTAGAACAGAACATTTTCGAAAAAAAAAAATTCCATTTCATCTTCATTTAAGAATAATGACCAACAAAAATATTTTCACCAAAAAATTATTTTGAATACCTACTTCTTTCTTAAAACATGATCGAGTAATATGGACAAAAAAAAAATTGATATGAAATATCTTAACTTTATCATTTGCAAAAAAAAAAAAAATGAAATTTTGAAAATATAAAATCAAAAACTGACGAAAAAAATATTTTTTTTTTTAAATAAATTTATAGAACAACTAAATGTGTTATTCAACAAACTTGAAAATGAAGAACGAAATTTTTGTTTAAGAAAAAATAAAAAATAAAAAAAAATATTATTATTTAAGTAGATATAGTTGGTATGTAAATATATACAAGTTTAAGTACAAATCTATAGTGTTATATTATGATTATATTCGTACATATATGAATTCATATAGAAAAAATTTGACAAAAAATAAATAAAAATATTTATCGTTTTTTTTTTTTTTTTATCGGGATTATGTAGAATGTATCACCACCAATTTATTTATGAATGGTTGTATGTACATATGCATATCCATTTATGTATGTATTTTGTGATATATTAAAATTATAATTTTTCTTTATTTATTTATTTTTTTTTTTTTTTGATAAACACGGATAAAAATTTTTTTAAAAAGGTACTTTACTTTCTGTATATACAAGAATAAGTAGTTAAGTAGTGATATATTTACACGATTTTATTTTATATACAAACATACATTTTATATGTACATTCATTCGCTTATAATATTGTGTTTATATACAAGTAAGAGTGTAAGATAAAAACTTAAAAATTTGTACATTCATTGGTAATATACAAATACAAAGTAAATTTTAATTTAAATTTATACAAATATATGAAAAAACAAAATTATCATAATAATTCTACTTTTATTCCTGAGGTATGTACATATATAAAGTACATAAAAATGAATATATGTATGTACATATTTTTTTCTTCTTCAAATATATATTTAAATATTTTTTCTTGCTATTTAATTGTTTTTGTATATTATATTATAAAATATATGTACATACAGATATGTAAATAACGTGTAAAGTCGAGTTAATGTGTATAGGATAAATGTACATATACACATCTTATACATGCAACACTAAGTAAAATAAAAATTAAATAATGGAAGAAAAAAAAACATTTTTTTTTTGAAAGTAAATAAAACAAATAAATAAATAATAAAAACAAAAAATTGTAAAAGGAAAGAATATAGGATGATTGGTGTATATGTGTATATAGGTAAGAAAAAGGAGAATAGTATATACGCTATATGTAAGGATGTAGATATTGTGTATTTAGATATGAAGTAAAAATATAAAAATTAAAAAAGAAAAACATGTATAAAGAAAGAAATAAAATATCATGTAGTTACATAGATTTGTGTATGTACATCCACACACATGTATATATATATAGGTAGATATTTGAAATCATTTTATCTAATATGTACCTGGACTTTGTTAATATTTCTTTTTCCATTTTTTTTTTAAGGTTTTCTGTTGTTGTTCTTGTCATATTTTTTTTTTTTTTTTGGTTTTTACCTTTTTTCAAAATTTATTATTAAAAGTATAGAAGTGGAATAGAGGAATATTGTTGGCGACGAGTATCTTAAATAATTTTATTTCTGGTCTAGACAAACAAGTACATAACTACTATGATGCCTATTGCCTATATTTGTATGTATGTTCATACATGTGTAAAGAGATAAATATAACTACACAACACAGTAAATCAATGCATATATACATACTTATATACGTATACGCATAAATATGGATATGTGTATTCATTTTTCATCTAGTTATAGTTAGGATTTTTAAATTGTTTTTCTTTTAATTTTCTTGTTGAAATGGTTTAAAAGAAAATGTCTTTCTATTACAATTATTGTTATTATAGTATTTTATTTTTTTATTTTTTTTATTTATAATTTTATTTTCACTTTAGACAGATTTATTTCATATGTGCGTAAATGTACATAGGTTTATTCATTATGTTCAGATCAGATATTTACAGGTATACATGTACGTGTACATTAAATCCTTTTTCAAATGAACATTTATGAGAAAAAAAGGATACACAATTTTTTTTGTTTGTTTGCTTACCAATGTCATATGAATAATTAGAATTTTACATGTTCTTAATTATACGAGTACAAATGTACATGGAAATTTTTTTAAATCTGGATTGTCTATATTTTATTTTTTTTTTCTCTGCTTTTAATGAAGTGAAGACCAATATTAAATTGAAGGCAAATACAAGAAAGGATATATACAGGAAACTGATTTATTGCAAAGACAGATATGTATGTACATATTCAACTTACTCAGCCATGTTTCCAATTATATTTATTTGTGTTTAAATTCAATATATATTTTTTTTCAATAATTTTTTTGCGTTGTCAAATGGAAAATTTAAAATATAATGTTTACCAAAAAAAAAAAAAAAAAATTTACAAAATGAAGAAAAAGAAGAAGAACATTTTAAATCGCCTCCAAAACACATCGACATCAATATTGTAAACCGCAGGAGATTCTGTGTGCTATTCCACTTATCCGTCTTGAATGCGATTGTCAAAAAAATTTAGTTGGTTGATATTAGGTAGTATGTATGTACCTACTTCTTCCAGTTGGGTACACCAGTATATATACAATATGAATATAAGCGCATACTACGCTTACTATATATACTATACACATAATATTTTTTTATAATTGAAATTTTCACACATGACCAACATATTTTGACAATAAATTTCTAAATTACAATGGTTTTTTTTTTTTTTTTCTTTGACAGATATTTACTTGGAGGGCATTAAAACTAAGAAAATTTGAAAAAAAAAAAAGAATGCCCATTGAAAACTTAATCTATCGAATAATATCGATATGTATATTAGACTTCCGACGGTAAAAATTATGTATAAATAATGATTTAACTATACTATGTCGATGATTGGTAGTTTTATGAAATGTTTGGAATAATCTCAGTTTAATATTATAACATATTTCATTGTTATAAGCATATGTAAATTTGTTGTACATTGCATGTAAAATAATATTCAAAAATGGAAAATATCCAGAAATATATAATAATCGAAAAAAATATTGTCGGCATATTAAATAAATATGAAATGAAATTATGAAATAACTTACGTTTATGACAAATTGTTATACCTATAGTTATATTTGTTATATTGCAAAATTTTCATAAAAATTAAATGAAAATGAACACATAAAAAATAGTATATTAATAATAATTAAACAAAAAATGAAAAAAAAAAGAATGTTTATAGAGCGATAAAAACAAAATAAAAGATTACCTAATGCATATAAAAATATTTTTTATAAAATTTATAAAAGAAAACAATTTATTATAATGCATAATGAATGAAAAACTTATTTATGTAAAAAATTGTATAGGTATATATGAATGTATTTATGTAATAGAAAAAAAATCAAATGTTCAATAATAGAAAAAAAAAAAAGATAAGAAGAAATTAAAATGAATTCAATTGTTTGTTAAGAATCTCTATTATAATTAGATAATTACATAACAGTATCTACATAATTGGTGCATTTATAAAACAACATACATATATGAGTACTTGTATATACATATGTGCTTAAATAATACATATTTGTATGTATATGAATGTGAAAATTAATAATACTTACTTAAATTTTATATGATTATAGAATTTTTATAAACTATAATGCATATATTGCATATATGCTGTATTAAATTTTATAACTATTGATAATCTTCATTATTATCATATTATATGCCGATAAGACAGTTTAATAATCACGCATTATTATACAGAAATCATTTGTTGTTGTTGTTGTTGTTTCTGTTCTAGCTGCTGTTGTTTTTTCTTTTTTTTTTTTTTTTGTAATTTTGTTGTCGAGTATAACGAGTACTATAACATTTTTTATCAGTACAATATTGTATGTAGTTATACTAGTAAAAATGAAATTGCAATATTCCGACGGCAAACAATTTTTTATTATATAGAATGGAAAAAACAATAATTTATTTTCTTTCGATATTTTGTTTTTTTTATTATTTGTTTTTTATGTTTGTTGTTTTTTTAAATTTTTATGTTTGTTTGTCCTTCTTAAAAAATTATTATTAACACATATAGATACTCGCATATGTATTTAAAAACTTTATTCTATTTTACATATTGTTTAATTTGCAGATTTTTGCAAAAAAAAACTATTTCTTTTTCTATTGTTTTCCTTTTGAATATAATAATGTACATATTATACGTACAACATTCATATACTATATACACGCAATTTATTTAATGATTGTTGATGATTCGATTTTGATTTAATTTGATTTGATTTTGTTTTTCCCTTTTCTCTGAATATACTATTTTTTAAATATGTATGTATTTTATTTTTATTTATCACTTCATTCAAACACATATATATCTATTTATATATATGTAATATATTTTAATATATATGTATATATATATATATATATATATATATATATATCTTTATATATGTATATATATATATATATATCAAAAGGAAAATTTATCACAAAAAAATATCACTTAATATTTTATTTTATGCAATAGACTTTTTATATATAAGTAGGTATATTCTATAAATTTATTAAATCTATGTTATATATTTTTTAAATCGATTATTAAATTAATTTTATTTTAATTTCTTATGATTTATCTATTTATATGAAATTCCTTCTTAATAAAATACATAATTATTTCATTATTTATTACATTTAATTTTGTTTTTCTACAATAATATTAATTTAAAAAATACTTTTCACTTTTACAATTATTTATACTCATTTACTTATTATTATTATTAATTTTTCATACATTTGTGTACAAAATGGTATGTATGTAAAACAAAAAACCGACAAAATATACTAAACCATAAATCAATTATTAACCAATTGTTATATTTGTTTTCTTTCAATATTTCTTTTTGTTCCAAACAAAAAAAAAACTTTGTACTTGGTTTTTTTGTTTTATTTTGTTTATTTTTTATATAAATATATGTATTTTAATTAGTAATGTATTATTGTTACTGAGATTATTTTTTCTACAAATATTTTTATTCAAATATAATATATTTTTATATTTATATATGTGATATGATGATAATGTACGTATGTAAGTATATATATAACTTTTATTCAGATTAAAACAATAAGATACAATATAATTTCAATGATGATGATCAATATATACATATATCTCTAATATGTATTTTTTTAAAAATGTGCTCGTTATATTTTGCAATATATATTTTAGTCGTATACGTATAATTTACGTACACATTATATATGAATGCTTATAATAATTTTATTTTATTTTATTTGCTTTTATTATTATTATTTTATTATCACATAAATATATGTATATATATTTTTTGTTATTTTCTTTCAATATCTTTATACTCTTCAATCAGAATCAACTCTTTATACTCTTCAATCTCTGGTCATTTATTCTATACTCTTATTATATTCTTCACAATCAAATATTACATAAATATATTATATATAATGTATACAATTAATTAAAATTTATTTTCATTTATTTATATCTTCAAATGCACATATCATCATAATATATATTCAATCATATGTAAATCACTGCTTGGGGTTTTATTTTTTCTTATATTTTTTACTATTTAAATTTCTTCAAATTTTTAAAAAAATATGAATTCACTTTATTTTTATTTTTACATTTTTTTTGTTATTTATGTAGAAAAAATTTATGTTTTATTTATTTATTTTTTTTTTTAAATACGAGTGTACGAGTATAATATTCCTTTTTAAAAGTTTTTATTTTCCAATCTTTTGATTACAATTTAATGTATGTAATGTGATTGATTATAAATTTTTTGGTTATTGTTCAATTTTTATGTAAAAAAATCTTATAAAATACTCGTGTATACAATCTAGTATTTAGGTATGTATGTATAATTTTTATTGTTTACATATCAGAAATATTTCATTTATATACACTATATGTATGTATATATGTATATATTTATATACATAAACAATTTATTTATATTATTTATTTTTCATTTTGTTTTCATTCATTTTCATTTTTGTTTATCCAAACAGATTCATATATTACATAGTTTTTGTTGATTATCACATCATCACACCATAAAAATTGTATATATATAGATACATATAATTCTAATAAATATACATACTAAAAAATATATGTATATATGTATACGTACATAAATGTACTTCTATTTATTATAATATATATTTTGTTTTTGTTTCAATTTCTAAATCTATAAAACTAACATTGAAAATTTATTTTTATAATTATGTTGTCTATACTATATCTCCGTAGATAATAAGTACGTATATACGAGTATATGTAAAATGTACATTATTAGATATTAAAGAATGATCATAATATACAAATATTGACACATTGCATTTATTTTGGCCTTTCATTTATTAAGAATATGATGTGTATTAATTAAATAAATTTTTTCCGAAAAACGAAAAAGAAAAAAAAAAAAAAAACAATAAAAACAAATATTAAATAAGTTATAAAACTAAAAATTAAAATAAAAAACTAAAATTTCGATAGCCAATGATATTGTAAACATATATTTAAGTGCATATATTACATGCATAGTGCATAGATGTACGTATGTAATTAAAATATTCATACATACTTAATATGCACAAGTATGTATGATGAATGTATAGTTTCTTTAGAAAATTATTGTGAAACGGTAATAATAAAAATTGTTTTGATAATGAAATCAGAGTTCATTTATTTAGTGCATACTCTATTCTCATTTATTTTTATATAAAATATTCTAGAAATTAATTTTATTATTAGATGATTATTTAATGAAATCATTTTAAAATTATCTGATATTACATATAATGTTACATACATATGTTATATGTATGTATATTATTAAAATTAATTAATTATTTACTAATTTATTTATTATATTGTTTTTGAATAATTTGGTATAGTATACTTTCATTCATATATTACAAAGTATCTATACAAGGTATACAAAGTATCGTACATTAACAAAAATAATTAGAAAAATGAACAACAATTTCAAATTATTTCAATAAAATTAAAATTGTTTTTAACAAAAATATAAGAAAATCGTATTACTAACAAATTTATATTTTTAGGTCCAAAATGAAAGTACATATGAAACTATATAAACAATTGAATCTTCAATCAATTTAAATGAAATTTACATGTTGATAATTGAAGAAAAAATGTGCAATATTTGTGGTCGTGGACAAAATGAAATTACTGTGTGCAATGATTTTATTTATTACGAAAAAAAAAAAAAATTTGTTTTTATATTGAAAGTACATTATACAAGATTATACATACTGTAATAATAGTCTTAAATTAAGTATGTACTAAAATGTTTGGTGTATTTATTTATTTTAATTCTATTTGCTATTTTCTAAATTTTTTTTTTATTTTATTTCTTGATATACTTTTTAAATTTCTAATATTGTAGGTAGCTAAATAAGTATACTAGATTGTAGTGTATGCACAATTTTGTTTAGCTTACTTTTTTTTTTTTATTTTTTTCGAATTTTTTTATTGTAATTATTAACGTATTCAAAATCTTTCGTTGACTGAATGTTTGTTATATTTTTATTTTGTGTTTCTATATAAATTTTTGTTATGAGTTTCTTATATGTATGTACATATTTTATTTATATTATTTAATTTTGATTTTTTTTTTTGTCTAAGAACGAACGATCTTATTTTTAGATTGCTTTAAATTAAACATACATTTATATTAAATTTTAATGTTTGCAACAAATTATTTTATAATTGTTGTTAATTAAAAACTATTATGTCGTTAGATATACATATCTGTTATTTATAAGAGATGTATTTAAAAAAAATTTTATTGTTTTTAAAAATTTTATTATTATTTTATTTTGTGTGTATTAAATTTTAAATATTGTTAAATAAATTTTTAATTTTTCATTTAATTAAAATATGTATATTGTTGTTGGCTTATTGCAATACGAATATAAATATTTTAAATGTTTTATTGTATTGTTTTTGATAGTGATTTAATATATAACTATGATTATTATTATTATTACAATTATTTTTATTTTTATATTTATTATTTATATTTATTTTGATAAAAATACATGTTTTTATCTCGGGGTATGCACGACACAACGACCACATAATGATCTAAGAACCGAAATGACTACGACACATGAATCATATATAATAGAAGAAGGCGCGAGAAACATAAAAAAAAAAAAACGTTAACGATATGATGACGATGTAATAACAACAACCGCCATCATCATTATCATCAACATCGAATTCGAAAATTTATTTCGAAGAATAATAAGAAGAACAATACCGATGTAAAATTATATTAAAATAACTATACTATTATAGATAATTCTCAATATAAACATAATTATGCGAACAACATTTTGTTTGTTGTACTGTTTTTGGTAATGATAATATAATGACGATGATGATGAGAATGATGTTGATGTTGTGATGATGATGGTGATTATGGAAATAATGATGATAGTGTTGTTGTTGTTGTTGTTGTTGATGATGATGATGATGATGATGATGGTGATAATAATAATAATGAAGCAACGATGGGATCAACGAAACAATTTAAAAAAATTTATATAAAGAAGAGGATAAAAAATTATAGTATGTAGTCACTGTCACTATTCTGTCACTTCACTATCACTACACTTGTCACCAGTTACCACATTCGTGTTTCATATTTGATTTGAATTGACGAAATATATACGACTCTACTGTACAGGTATTTTCATTTATAATAATAATCATATTATAATATATTATTTAAATTAAATTTTAATTTATTTTTACAAGTATTTTTGTTGATTTTTTTTTCCAATTTTTTGTATTTATTTTATCTAATATTTTTAAACTTGAAAAAAAAATTTTTAAATAATTTTTTTTGAAAATTTTTGTTCTTATTTTTATTTTATTTTATTATTTTTTTTTTTGTAATAAATTTAAATAATATAAAAATTTAGTCAATGAGAATATAAAAGCATGTTTTTTGTCTGTTTTTATTTTTTATTGTGCTTTTTTCTTGCCTATATTAATATTGTTTATTTCGGATATACGAAAACAAGTAAAGCTAAAAATAAAACTAATTGTAAGGTGACTACTAGTTCCACACACTGTTTAGTAGAGAGATGTGTATAGAGAAATATTATTATAAGACACAAAAATATTACAACGACAAAATGTCGTTACTCGTTACTAAATAGTTGTTCCACGTTTCATAATGAACGAGACAACCGTATATATTTTCTTTTAAAACATATGAACAATTTTATATAGGTATCCTATATGTATCATATAAATTATGCTGTATACACACATTGTACGCATATAATAACTAAAATAAAAAAATAAAATAAGAAAAAGATAACTATATACATCGAAATTGGGGAGCCTGAGCCTAAGCTAACAAGACTGCATGCATATTATGTATGTACATCCATACATACATCCATTCAATACATACATACATACTAACGTAAATTAATCTATACATAGGTATATTATTATGCACTTTTTAAAACATATCCATTTAAATATTATATACCTACATATATATTATATGTACCTACATATGTATGTATAAGTACAATAAATGCATATAAATGTACATTATTTCACATATATATCTGCATACAAACTCCTATATATACATAAATATATGAGTGTATTTAATTTTTTTTTTCATGTAATAAAAGGAATATGAATACGAATGAATTGTATACAATATAAAATGTATATATATTTAAATGTATATAAAATGTATATACATATATGTATATATGTATGTATATATATACAATATAAAATGTATATATATATATATATATATTGTATGTTATAATATGTATGTGAAATATAATCATTATTACATATATTTACATATAAATATATGTACATATATACATACTTATAAACAAAGTAGGGTAAGTAGGAGCAAAAATTGTTGGTGTTAAATTATGCATTTCACAGCATACAACTGTTCGTATAAAATATAACCATATAACGATGATACACACTACAATACTCAGTTGGATGTACGTATGTACATTTTTCTTATATATTTTATATTTTACTCTTTATTTTTTGGTTTTTATTTCTTTCTGTTTTGTTTTTTATCGAACAAAAAAAAACCAACAAAAAATTATATAAGAACCTAAAAAATCAAACAGTGGGTAAGATTAGCTTTTTTTTCCCGATAAATTTTCATGTATGATAAACACATTGGTCACTGACATTGTAAATATGCATACATACATATATGAACATATATATATAGTTTCATATTCATGCATATAGATATATATTATGTGTCTGATAATATTGTTCATATATCGTTATTACAATATATACGTGTATATATTCTTATATACGTTCTATGTATATATGTATATATATATATATATATATATGTTATATATATGTTACACACATATATTACATACATACATACATGTGTGAGTATATTTATACTATAGTATAAATTCTTATACATATGATTCTGGTATAATATGTTACAGAAAATTTTTGAAAAAAAAAAAAAAATTCAAAATGAAAAAGAAAATAATCTTTTATATATTTTTTTCTTTTTGGTTTCTTCTTATTTCTTTTAATTTTCTTATTTCTGATTTTTTCTTATTGTATTCTGTATAGACATAATTTCATGATGATATGTATTAAATGATAATGATGATGATAATAACGATAATAAAGAGAAGTGTGAATTATATTTTTGCATCATCATAATAACAAAAATTTACTATACGAACGTTGTATTTATATGCATGTAAATATACGTATGTACCTATATAATGTACAAAAATTATATTTACATTTATACAGATAATATAAAAATTGTAAAGTAAATTATTGTTGAAAAAAATTAAAATTTATTTGAAAAAAAAAAAATAAATAATAATAAAAACAAAAATTTAAATCATAAAATATGATAGATGGAAATGCATGCATTCAATATTCTCATATTCATATATGTACCTATATACATTATACAAACGTGTTCATGTACATCTTGGTACATACAATAATGTTATATTATTATGCATTTTTGTTTATAAAAAAAAAAAAGAAATGAATACAAATGTGTTTTACATAATTATTTGCCTGTAACAATAGTAATATTAACTAAAAGTAGTGTACATATTAATGTAAAAATATATTTATTCATTGTACGAGCATATGTATGTATATACACACACACATAGTGTCTATATAGTATATACATACATATGTATATGCATAGATAATTTTTTATTTCTGATTATCGTACGTTCTATAACAAAATGATATGCATATTTAAAAGCATTTATAATACAGTGCATCACTGTCTGTATATCGTTCGTGCATATAAAAACTAACAACACATCATTTGTATTAATAACATGATGATGATGATGATGATGATGATGATGGAGATGATGAACAACGAGAGAATATAAACAGACAACAGAGAAGAGATAATGTAAATGTCTGTAAAAAAAAAAATAATAAATAAAAAAAAATTTAAAGCTAAAAAGGTGTGAAAGATGCCTCTAAAAAGTAACAGAAGCAAATAAATTATTGTACGCGTAACCTATATATGTATGTATGTATGTATGAATTTTGCTGAAGAAACTGAAGGTACTATTTCTTAAATTGTAATTAATTGTTAAAAAAAAAGGAAGATTTTTTTCTTGTTATCTAATCAAATTTTTAATCTTGATTTCGTTTTGTTTTTAAAAAAATTTTTTTATACCGAATAACAAGAACATTTGATTAAATAGAACGAAGTTATATTGTTTACGATACATATTTAAAAAGATGAATCTAATATCAAAACAGAGTTGTTAAATTTATTTTTGGATGAATCGACATAACAAACGACTATATAATGTAGACATAATGCAATATGGTGGTGAGTTAAATTTGATATTTTATCAACAGTAAATCAACAATTTAACAGTTTGAATATCAATCATATATGTACTATACTCGTATATGTTTTTTTTTTTTTTTTTTTCAGAAAACATAAATATCAAAATAAATATGCATCTATATTATACAGACATATGCACATATATTCAAATACATATATATATATGTACATGTGTAAAATACAAATTTACAAAGATAATTATAAAAAAGATAATATCCTTTTAAAATGTTCTTATGGTCATTATAATAATTTTCATTTATATTCATATACATGTATACATCCAAATATAATGTACATTATTTATACACAATTATTATGTATATACACATATGTATATAAAGTTGTTATCGCAAAATATTTAAATTCTAAATTTAATACAGGCATCTTATGTACTTTTTATACTCTTATCATATTGCAACAATTAAACATTGCACAAATAGGCATTCATACAACATAATACATAATATGTACCTACAAACAAAGTCATATAAATTATTTATACACTTGTCTCTATATATACTTATGTGTACATTTATAATAAATGTAGGCACATTATTATATTTCTGTTTATACAATGTGTACAATTTTTTTTTTGTTTTATTTTGACTATACAAATTCCAAAAAAAAAAAAAAAAAATACATATTATACATTTGGTAATGTTGCGAAAAAAAAAAGCAAAATTAAATTCATATGAGTATATTTATGACAAAATTATTTTGTACATTTTAATTTTTATTTTGCTCTTCATATTCTTATATTTACTGTACTATTCTATATACATATGTATGTATATATATACAATAGATATTCAGATATATACATATTCACAATATGGAATATTTACATATTGTACATACAAATACAATGCTATATCAAAAATATATGTATGTATATATGTATGTATGTGTATGTATATATATACATATATACAAATATATAAATATTATCAACAAGTAATGAATACACGTGTTACAATTTTATGTCAACTTTTACTGTACTAGATTTGAAAAAGGCAAAACAAAATACACAAAAAAAATAACAAGGAAAATATAAGCCGAATTCCATTTTTTCATTTTTCCTCTTATTTATATGTCTTTATATTTGTTTTTGTTTTGTTTTTTTTAAGTGGATCATATTAAATTTGAAAATATGTACATAAACAAGGTAAGGCAAGGTGTATGAATAAGGATAAGAAAATTTTCGGATACGAATTTGTGTATTATTATAATATACTGGTATATATTTTTTTATATAAAATACATTTTTTCCAGGATATCTCACATTTTTATATCAATTCATTTATGTATGTGTTCGTCCTTAGGGAAAATATATTTATTTTTAAATTAATTACTTTATTGGATATAAATATAAATTTTAAATGTAATTTGAATGGTGAAAATACATAATATGGTATGTACATATTTAGCATATACATACTTATGTATTTAATATTAGAAATTTTCCGGTTATCCTTATCTTTGAATATGTCTGACAATTCTTTGCGATACGATTATATATTATAATAGTTTTTATGCGATTTTATATACATAATAAACATTCAGGATATTTTTTTCCATACTATATGTATATTAGGAATGTGTATCAATCTATTTTTTTTATATGTAGGTATAAAATTTTTTTTACATAAATATGTATATTTATGAAAATATTTTTTCTTATTTTTCACATTATATTTTTATTGTTTTTTCATTTCTTTTTTTATTCTTATTTATTTACAATTTATTTATTTTTTTTTGTTTTTGTTTATTTTCTTAGTAAATATTTTTTAAGCAAATAATTTACAGGAAAAAGTGGGTGGGCAGAAAAAAAAGATTTCGCATATAGCATCCTCGTTTCAATAATAACAAAAAAATAAAAAAAAAATACCAAAAAAAAAAGTAGGAAAAAAAATTCGTTTGAGAAATATTTTGTCTCGCCTTCTGGTAAGTAATACAATTAAGCAACCAACCAGAAAGTGAAATGGGAAAAATTAGGAAGTTCCCTCCTTCTTTAACTATTTTCATACGTCCTTATTTCATTACAATTTTTAATACATAAATGTACACTATACTCAATATTTATATAGTACATAAATATAAATATATACAAATGTATATAAATACCTGCATAGGTATATATGCATATAACGCGATAAAGTCAACTTGAAAATTGATCAAAGTATTGAAACACAAAAAAAAAAAAAACTAATAAAAATAAAAATAGTAATGTAGTATAAAATACATCCTGGATTGTATGAACATTTTCTCTGATTTTCAGAATCCTTTTAATTTGATTTTTTTTATGTTAGTCAGATTTTCTCAATGTTGGAGTATAATATGGAGTACATGATGCACACATACATATGTATGTACATATATCGAATTATTTTCATTTTTCATATTTATTGAATGATTACTGCATGCCTCTTCTCTTATTTAACTAAACAGTAAAATTATGATAACGAATTATCCGATGATAAGGTTTTATTTATGTACATACATACATATATATATATTATATATAAGATGGATATATCATAATCTATACTCGTAAATGCTATACACATATACATATATAATTATTTATATAAAAAAATACATATGAGTAGTTCAGTATACAGTACAGAATTTTTATCCCTTATACACAAACATTCGTTAACATGCGCAGGCTAACACCATTTTCCAATCAATTCACTTTTTATATATTATTATTTTATGTATACGCATCAATATATCCCGTATATGTATGTATGTGATCAAAAACAATTTAAATGAAAGGAAATCATCGGAAAATCGACATATAAAATAACAAGAAGCACATACGACAAAGATATATAATCAAAACAAAAATGAAAATGTGAAGAAATAGGTATAAAATGGTAAAAAATATACAAATTATCATTCAGAAAGATTGTTGACAAAAAATTATTAGTTTTAACGGAAAAATAAATTTTCTATAATTCACTTGATAACATGTGCAAAGAAATATGTCTAATCTAATATACACGTAATTACCAATAAATGTATATATGAAAAATTCAATATATGTATGTATATTATTGCATGATGTATATGTGTATTTACGTAGATAGATTAAAGGGAAAAAGAAAATGTTTGAAAAATTATCCTTATTCTCTGTGTATTAAGGAATTTATTTTAAAAGTCTAAAAATCTAACAAGAACCAATCAAACTAAAAACCAAAAAAAAAAATGAGAAAAAAATGTGGAAAAATTGCAATGAAAATTCTGAAAGTAAACAAAAAATAAAAAAAAAGAAAAAGAAAGAAAATTAAATAAATAGAAAAATGTTTACAAAAAAAATCTACTACACATACTCGTATACATACATTTATATAGCAATAATAATAAGAATCTAATTTGTTTTACGTTAAATTTGTTTTTCTTATTTCCCACTACATATTATATCAATGTTATTTGTTTTTCATGATGAAATTTTTTTCTCTTTCTCTTATTGGATATTGAAAGAGCGCATGTCATTTTTTTTTTTTCGTTTTCATTTTCTCATTTTCTTTCTTGCTTTCATATACATAATAATATATTTTGTTTTTTTTTTCGCTTCATATTTGGGGAAAATACACAATCTTGTACATACGAAATATATGTATAAAAATGTGTATATATATTCGAACATGATTGAAAGAAAACAAAAAAAAATGTTGATGATTTTCTTTCTTCTTTTTTTATTTTTTCCCTGCTGTTTCAAATCAATTTTATGTGTATAGCCGTATAGCTTAGTTATTTGTTTACATTATATCAGCCAATCAAAATATTGTATATATACGTAAACATATATACATATGTACATAGATGCATTTATATTCTATGTAAGTACATAGTACATATACTTGTAAAGCAAAAGGAACAAAAAAAAAAAATAATAATAAAAAATATCATTGATCATATAACTGTAATTTTTCCTTTCAGAAGAAGGAATATTATCGATACGATGATATATTTTATTTCGATACGATTTAAAAAAAAGTACACTTCTTTTTTACATGTAGATATTTTCTTCATATAGTATGTATTAATAATATAAAATAACTGAATAAGAAAATCTTCATAAATATTTCAATTATATACTTTTTTTTCCTATACATTACATTATTTTGTCATTAATAATCCTTGCGAATTACACGTTAATAATAAAAATATGTAATTTTAAAAATTTTTCATAAAAACGTTTTTATGCGAATAAAGAGCTTTTAAGGATCAATCAAAAAATAACAAGGATTTAGTCCTTTTTATATAATTACGCTAGTATCTAATAGATGACTCTGTTCAATATACAAATATACAAAACTTTCAATTAGAATTCGTTACTTGTTTGCCAAAATGTAACTGTCATTAGTTTTCCAATTAATATGATATATGAATTTAATATTTTAATTAATGTTATAATGGTAATTTTCAAGTTAGTAAAATTTTTTTTAATGTTTTGTAATTATTGAAAAATATTAAATATGACATCTAATCATAAAAGACAGCAACAATAAAAATTATAAGTGATATATATGAGTATGTATAGCATCTTTTCCCTTTAAATTAAAAATTCTTTCAGAAATAAAAAAAAAAAAATTATGAGATAAATTAAAACAATCATAACATCATCATTATCATTATTTAACATACTAAATAATATGCTCGGAATTTAATCGCAGTATGCAGCAATCAAAAAATTTTTTCATCATTTAATTGTCTATTTTTAAAATTAGAATTCAGATTTTAGATACTTAACTAATTCTGCTATTGATATTCATGTTGGTCGTTGTTATATCGTTGTTTTTCAGTATATTTTTTTTGAAATTTTTATTTTAAGTTGTTATTGGATTTTTATTTTTTAATTTAATTGGTTTTTTTTTTTTAGAAAGAAAGAAAGCAGATAAATAAAAACGGGAAAATATGTTAAAGTTACAAATACATATGAATGCTTATCTAAAAAGCAAAGAAAGCTTGTGTAACTTAAATTTAAACAAGATATATTTATTTGATTAAAAATATTATAGTGTGTTTATATCATCAGTATAATGGATTTATAAAAATGGAAAACGAAAATTTATACGAGTACGATCATGTTTTAAATAAAATATTCTCGCATAAATATCTACTAAAAGTATAAATAAAATCAAGTATAATAGAAGGCAGATAATATAATGTACATATGTATGTATGTAGAAGAAGATAAAAAAACTTTTTTAAAACCTGTTTTTTTCAATAGTTGACGTTTATTTAATTTTTTTTTTTTTCATTCAAAAAATATTTTTATAACATATTTAAAATTCAATTTTTGTATTTTATTTTATTTGTTTGTTTTTTTTTTTTTTTTTCCATAAAATGTAGTCATTGAGTTAAATATTTTTATGTACAATATATGTATACGAGTAATATTAACAAGTATATAATTTCAAAGTTTCCATATTTTAAATGGAACACTCTGTATTTATTGTGCACATATACATGTGACTTTATATTCGTACATATATACATTTATTTATTTTTTTAAAATAAAATATATATACATACATGCGTTTATATACATGCGTTTATATATACATTTTATATATTTTATTATAAATGCATTAAAATATTTATATATGGATAACATATATAGATAGTCATTTGTACATAACATAAATATTCCTGGTATACGTTATCATTTAAAAAAGCTTTCATATATACATATAGGTAATTATATATACTTATGTAGTTAAATATCTATAATATGCGCATAGGTATGCATTGATTTATATACAAACTATATATATTTTATTAAATAAATTCTGGTACATTTATGTATTTATGAGATGGTATCACATCACTATACCTATATATGTATACTAAATATTTGTATAATGTATAATACATAAACTTTCCATAAAAGGAGATGATGATATACTCTTATCATATAATATACTCATCTAAATAAGATATACAGCTTAAAATAAATGATTATTGTTAATATGATATGTACACAAACAATTAATATCTGTTGATGAAAGTTAATATAAAATTAAATTTGAAATACTGATGCTGAATACTGAAATTTTTATATAATGTAAGTATATTTTTCAACAAATCATGGATGCAAACTCAAGATTATTACCATTAGTTTTTCTATGATATAATACATACGTATATACATACAAAATCTGTAAGTTTCTCTCTATATGTAATTCTATATGTAATTCTTTTTTTTTTTTATATCAAATTGTAACTTTTAATAGACATAGGTAAATACATTTTTTTTCTAATAGGTATACGATTACAATTTACAATGCAGTATTTTTCATAAGATTCAAAAAAAAAAAAAAAAAGGTAATGCTTCTTATTTCGATAATGTTTAAAATTTTCATTTAATTTCTTAATAAGAGGACCTATCTATATGGAATATACACAAATCTACTATAATATTTAAAATTTTCCGTAATTATTCATACACATACATATATGTACTTTTATATGATGTACGTATACATATATAGATATTTTCTAATGTACGAAATAGTGTATCAAACTTTGGTGCGGGAGTACGAGTATATACAATATATTCAAAATTCTCCATTTCAGATTCAGACTCGACTCAATATGTGCTGTGTCTAAATACAAATGTGTCATGTTTCTGGAATATATGTATGTATATGTATATAACATATATAAAATATGTATCTTATTGACGTGTGTTAGTATGAATTTCTCTGTATATAAACATATGAATAAATGTATAGGAATATACACATGAGTATCCATATCTTTTTTTTTTTTTTTTGTTAAACATACACGAGTACATATACATTTTCCAGAGTTCCTATATATATATTGTAATATATATATACATATAATATTATACAGATACTTACATATGTGTATACTTTTATGCATGACATACGCAACGAATTCATGCTTATTGTATTGTATATATATGTACATATGTACATATTCTATATATATAGTTATATACATACAAATCGTTATAATATACACAACTACTAAGATTTCTAAAAGTCGAAGTAGTTCTTCAGTACGAATCATCGAGTAACAGATAAAACCACGTTTCAATAAAAAAAAACATTTTTTTTTGTATATTAATGAAAAAAAGTATTGTAAAAAAATAAGTTCAAAACAGATAAAAATAAAATTTAATGAGTAAAAAATAAAAAAGAAAGCAAAACATAAAAAAAAACAGTTTCAAATTAAAAATATTATCAAAAAATTGTATATTAAATTTAAAGAAAACATCAATAATTATATAATTCATTAAAACGCACGGACATCACAGTAGTAATTATTTGTTATATTATCTGTATAAAGGAGAGAAACTACATATTATGTAGTCTTTATATATACATATAAAAAATCACCAACAAATCATCGTTATCATCATCATATTATTTCAATAGTAAATTATCAAACAAAATATTAATAAACAATCAATATCAAGTAATATTTTAAATAAAATGCATTATTTATTTATATAGTGAATAATAATTTTCCACAATAATTTAAGTTAAAACAAACCAAAAAAAAAAAAAAAGAAAATAATAATGGAAAAAAATTTTTTTTTTCTATAAGTATTGACAAAAATAATTATAATTTTGTTCCTTTCCAAAATTAAAATCTATATATGTACTTAGTCTGTTGTTTTTGTTCTTGAAAAATTATTTTAATATGAATTTTATAATATGGATCTTTTTCTTATGAAAAAAAAAAAATAATAATAAAACGATGATAAAATATCTTTCATATAATAAAATAAATTTTCAAATTTAAATGATGATTAATAAAATAAAATATTAGCTGATGAGACTAAAAAATATATATAATATCATATTAATAATAACAATAATAAATTATATATATAGATATAGATACCTATATATCTAATGAATAATTTGTTATATGAAACTTGTATATTGAAATATATCCATACGTATATGTTGTATGCATAGATTTAGTATACATTAACATGTACATATATTGTATTTTATATTCATAACAAAAACCAAATAATATGACACTTTATATTACATATATAAAATATAAATGAATATGTACACATATATTGTATGAATACATTCATGTATACATAACTAAACATTTGATTAAATATCAAGAAAAAAAATTTATAGATTCATCATAATCATTTATATATTATATTATGTACTCATCATTGTAAATATAAATATACAATAATCATTGCATATACTAAGAATATTTCTGATTGTATTTTTTATATTTTGTGTTGTTTTTTTTATTTTTGTATTACATATTTAAGCAACAGTTTTATGAAATTTTTTATTTTCTCTATTTTTAATTTATTCAATCAATCCAATATATCTATCTGAAATGTGTGTATCTATATTGTTTAAATAAAATTTATTTAAAATATATAATAATAATATCCATAGTATAATAATAATATACACATATTTATCTCTTTGAGTTGTGAACATAGAGATGAAGAATGTTTTTCATCTTAAAAAACTCTATTAATCATGTACAGATAAAATATTCGCATCTATATTCTATATCTCGATTATATTACACTAACAATCTATATAAATACCTACATAAATAATTAATTAATTTTGTAGGTATTTATATACCTAAAAATACAAATTAATTAAATTTCTGAATGAAATTATCAGTCTGCAATAGCACCACATGCATATTCATACTCTCTAAATTTTGTTACTTTTATAACCTTTCATATACATATACTCGTATAAATATATATAGGTATATGTATATTTTTTTTGATTCATTTTGAAAAGATTTATTTTGCGCAAAAATAGTACAAAAAATACTACATATATTGTAGAATTATTTAAATTTTTTTTTCTTTCTTGTTTCATTTTTCCAATGAATAAAATTGTGTATTATAAAATTAAAACAAAAAAAAAAAAAAAGAGAAAAAAACGCAACAATAATGACAAAATATAACAAAATACAATGACGACAACAACAAAAACAATTAATAAAAATATAATAATGAGATACATTACATTATTCGAGATGTTAATGAGTGCGTCATATACTAGTTTCATATAAGGTGGCACGGCACATATGTATTATTATGTATACTGTTTAACATACAATGTATAACAACATACATACATTACTCATATTATTATCTTAGTATACATTTTCTTAAATTGTGCACCTTACATTCAGATTTATTTTTAAAAAATAAAATATAAAATATATATTATTTTATTTTACATTTTATTTTTACATTACTTTTTAAACTACAAAACATAATATACATTGTAATATATTTATCTTTATATGTACGTTCTTAAATATAACAATGTGTATTATTATATCCACATATAAATAGAAAAAGCATTGTAACAAAATCTTTGTTTGTAATAATTTTCTCTGTTGTTATTATTATGACTTAGAATTTTTTTTTTATTTTTCATCAAATTAAAATTGTTGCTGTGTTGCTGTTGTTGTTGTTGTTGATTTTATTTGAACAAAAAATGTATTTTATATATTTGTATATCTGTACCTGTGCAATAAATTTATTTGAGTACATACATATAGGTATATAACTATGTATATATGTAATAAAAATCGATAAATCGATAGAACTAAAAACAAAAAAGAAAAAAAAAATTAATTGACAATCAATCAAAAGTAATATGTAAATTGTAAAAAAATAAGCAAGGATAGATTTTTGAATTTTCTTTTTATTAGTATAAATTAGTATAAATATCATAATATTTTCAAAAACAAAAAAAATTCATTTTAACTTTTGACATTTTAACGTATTTATTTGAAAATACACATAAGTAGTACATAAAATAATAAATTATAATGTCTAAACGATTTGATTTTGTAGAGGTAGACGAAAAGAACAAAAAAAACAAAAAACATGTAATAAAATTTAAAAAAGGAATATACATATACATACAATAAACAAACGAACAAAAAATTTTAAAAGGTTTGCTACAAACAACCTAAATAAACATGAAAATATTTAAAAGTTAAACAAATATAAGAAATAAGTACATTTCATACATGTGTATATATTGGAATTTTAAGATTTTTATCCAATTATGATTTTATGATATTTAAAAAAAAAAGAAAGGGCAAAGTAATAAAAAAAAATAAAAGCAATAAAAAGCAATAAAATATAAAACAAAAACAAAATGACGATATACAAATATGTATATACATTTATAAATACACACTAATACGAGTACACATACAATGTGCATATAATGTACATTAGGCGCATTATACACTTACATTGTGTACATATAATGGCTAAAATGATGAACAGGATAAAAGATATGAAAGTCATCATTTCATTTGCGTGTATGTGTATTATCATTACGCGTGTATAACTTAAAGATAAATATTCTTTTGCATATATCCTTTTCGTTTTTTTTTTCTGTTTATGTATTTGTGTAAACATATAAATATGTATATTTACACATACGAGTTAATTTTCATATCCATTTATTCTATATACGCATAGAGTAGAATGTGGTAGAATATATTGTTTGTGCATTTTTATAATAATAAACACTATATGTATATGCCTCTCTATACGAATATATATTTTTCTCTCTGCGTATACCTATGTATATTTTTGTTCTTTTTTTTTAAAAATACATATCCATATATCCTTTTATGATATCATATATATTCTTTTCATTATTTTAATTTTTGTTTTTGTTGTTGTTTCCTTATTAAATATACATACATATGCATTGCATAAACAATATAAAACATATAAAACTACCTATGCATATGTATACATTATTTTTCTTCTTCAAATTTATAGTATAATTTATAAAACTCTGTGTGTACATATATGCATACAATAAATATATAAATTTGTGTTTGTTTATGTGTGTAACGTCAAAACAAGCGTAACGTCAAAACAAGCCCAATGCCCATAATTATAGTAGTGCAAGAAAGGTGTAAAAAGAACTGCATATACATATACGAGTATCCAGAAATACATAGATGTAGTAGTGGTAGTAGCAGATTGGTAGACTAAAAGAAGAAGATGTAAAGAAATTCACACACACGCACACACACATACACACATACACACACACACACACACAAATATAAAAATATTAAAATTTAGGATTCATATACATATCATATCACACAATAATTATATACATATATGTACATATGTATATACCATTACATTGTGCATATAATAAATATATTTACTACTAGTATTCTTTTACATAGTATAATAAAACAAGAAGACAGCAAGTAGTAGGTACAAAATATAGAGAAGAAAAAAATAAAACGAGAAAAAAGTAAAAAAAATTTCGACGTGAGACATAATATAATAATCGCAAAGTGGTGGTGTATAATATAATATGTATATTTTTTTTGTTGGTTGATTTTGAATTCGGTAGTGTTAACAAAAAAAAAAAAAAAATTTTTTTTTTCACTTCTTGTACAATAACATAAAAAAATTTTTTTCTGATTTTTAAAGAAAAATAATTGAGACAAAAATATAACAAAAATGTCGCAAATTATGTATTTTATGTGGACATTATCAATAATAATAATATTTCAAATCACTGCCGGTTCAAGTAAAATAATATCTGGTGATGATAATATACCATTGCAAAAAGGTAAGTTACTATTTTTTATAAAAAATATTTTATCTTTAGATTTTAATATTTTTAGTTTTATTTTTTTTTTTTTTTCAACTCTGCATTACATTACGTATGAAATTATAGATATTTAATTTTTATTTATATTGTGAAAATAAATATATTACATACATAGAAATTTTGTAATAAATTATGTATATTTTATGAAGGTGTATATATTATAATAAATCGTAGTTCATTTATTGAACTTTGAGTACATACATATATGCGTATATGTACTGATTATAATTTTAGATTCATTTTATGATTTTCTTGATTTTATTTGTTATTTTCTTTAAAAGAAAAAAATGCAATAATTTCATGATATCAAAAATAATAATTTGAATTCTTTTTATTTTTAAAATAAATTTATTTTCATCTTGAAAATAAAATAAAACATGATTATTCTGAATTTACTAGAAATTAAGAATAATTTACTGTATATGTATACTATCGTATATACATATGTATGTATACATATGTATGTAGATATGTATATAGCTTTATAATTTGTCAAACTATATATTATTGATTTTTCAAACCGAAAGTATTCATCATTTGTGACGACTTTATTATAATATTATTACGATTGTACACCAGAAAATAATATGAACATTTATTTGTAACCTTATTTAAAGAAGAAGAAAAAAAATTGTTTTTATTTTATTTTATTTTTTTAATTTTTATGTCTTTTATATGCATGCATATTATGTGTACCTACATACAATTATTATGTTATTAATATCATTGTTATTATTATGTACATACGATTATATATATATCATTTAAAAGATTAAATATAAAAATAGTCTGCTTATGAAATGAATAAAAAATATTATAATAATTATAGAGTTTCACAAATCATTAAATAAAATAAAAAGGGTATTTTGTTGCTCTTATAATGAATTTTATTTCTTTTGTTAAATGTATATATGTAAATATGCAGCTATATATAAATATAATTTATAATATATGCAAATATGTATACATATGTTACGTACATATGTATATATGTATAATGATTATTATTGCAATTATCATAAAATCTGTAATTTAATACATAAATATTTGAATTTTTTTTTTGTTTTTTTTTTTTAAATACTACATACATTGTATATTTTATTTTATTCTTATTTTTATTTTATTTTCTCTTTACAAAACAATATTAAATAGAACGTGTTTTGGAAAAATCATATCATGGGCTAATTAGAGAAAATGAAACGTTCGTTGAAATCAGACCTTTGATTAAAGTTGATGAACAGAAAGTTTGCGATTTTCATATTTTAAGAAAACCGCATCATGACATTCCATTTGAGGTAAAATACAATAAAAATCTTATTTTATTATATTTCTTTTGTTTTTGTTTTAATTTTTTTTATTCATTTGTTTTATAATTTTTATTTATTTACTTTACAGATTGAATTGATTAATAATTTAGGAATATTGAAAGCTCGCCGTACATTGAATTGTGAAAAACGTAAAAGTTATCATTTCGAAATAGTTGCAATATTTTGTGATGGTACACATTCGAATACCGCTAATGTTCACATATCAGTTATAGATATAAATGAATATGCTCCAACATTTTTACAACCATCATATGTGACTGAAGTTGATGAAGGTCGTCTATATCAAGAAATAATTCGTGTTGAAGCAACTGATAAAGATTGTACACCATTATTTGGTGATGTTTGCAAATATGAAATATTGAATAATGATCAACCGTTCACAATTGATAATGAAGGTTCAATTAAAAATACTGAACCTTTATCTCATAAAGTATCACATAATCATATATTATCGGTTGTTGCGTATGATTGTGCTATGAAACAATCCGCTCCAATAATGGTTAATATTAAAGTAAAACGTGTTTGTGAAGCAAGGTTAGCTGGCATACCAGAGAGAATTGATTACACGGTAACTTATTATAGAAAAAGAAAACTCAAATTAAATTGAATAAATATCCAAATTCTATGTTATGAATTTGTTATAGGCATACTCCGTTGAAAAACTTTCATTATTCCCAAACGCCCGTTTAGAATTATGTGATATCCAGTGTAATAATGAAAACATGAATATCCATACATCTGTCGCATTAAAGGTAAAAATACATTAATTGAAAATGATAATTGAAATTAAAAATAAAATATGTATTTCAATTCTTTATATGTATATTCAGACAAAGCATATTTCATTTGGATGCGACAGAGATATAGCACAATGTTCAAAAGGAAAGCAATTTATCGATTTACTACCGAAAAGTAGAGAGTGGACAAAGGATCTGAGTTATGATGAAGGTTTGGAGCCAGTTTTTCATTTTGATGGATCGTCTGGAGCTATAATACCAGAAAACGTTGTTCCACGACATGACTTTGCATCTCATTCATTCAGTATCATTACGATGTTCCGACATTTCAGTTTACCAACAGCTAACAAACATGCAAAAGAACATATTATCTGTAGTGCTGATGATCATAGTAAGTTCTAAATTAGATCAATGGTAACTTTTATTTTTAACATTTATTATTTTTATCTTCTCTATATAGAAATGAATCGACATCATATGGCATTGTTCGTCCGGAATTGTCGTCTTATATTGCTACTTCGTAAAAATTTCAATGAGGGTGATCTTAACATATTCAGTCCAGCTGAATGGCGTTGGAAAATTCCACAAGTTTGTGACAATGAATGGCACCATTACGTACTGAATGTTGATTTACCAAAAGTTGAACTTTTCATTGATGGCATTAAATTTGAATCATCATCTGAAGAACGTCATAATAATCCAGAGGTTATTGACGATTGGCCATTGCATGCTGCACATGGTGTTAATACAACATTAACTGTTGGCTCTTGTTATCAAGGTTCAGAAAATCGTTTGAAACATGGCTTTAGCGGTGATATATCTGAAATAAAATTGTCCCTAAATAAAATACTGTCAGAAGATGATATTAAATGTGGTACTAACTGTGCTGAACACTTGATACCACCGTCTGAAAAATATTTGGAGACTGGCCAACAAGTACAATCCAATTCACAGTTCAATGAAATATATATTGAAGGAACTTCAAAAAGTAATATTGAAACACTTTTACAAAAAATCCATTATATAAATTCAAAGAAAAATCCTACAATCGGAAGACGTAATATTGAAGTACGAACAACATTAACTTGTCCTGATCAAAATGCTATACGTTTACCTACAGTCGAAACGTATATAATGGTTAATGAACCAATGTCGACCGTCTCATCGATTAAAGATTCAGCAACAGCCGTTATTGAATCAAACAAAACTGAAATGCAATTGATTACTGATCAAGAAAAACCGAAAATTGTTATAAGTGGAAATCCAAATCATTTGGTATCGTATCCAGATATTAAAGAGGGTGTTCGAATTTTGGCTAATATCAATATAACGGTGTATAATGGTGATCATATTCAACCAAATCTCCAAACTCTTGACTCTTGCAGTGTTAGCGTATTTCCAAGTTTAAATCCAGACCATGAAGAAATTGCTCTAGATGGTGATGAATCATTATCTTCTGCTTTAGATATCAAAACGAATATTAACAAGGAAGGTGTTGAAATGGTTGGATACGATACAACTGAAAATTATTTGGACGTTTTACGAGCACTGGTTTATACAAATAAGAAGCCAGCATATTATTTGAATCGTGTTTTCAAATTGACATGTTCTCAAATTAATTCTAGATTCAAAAGCGCCGAATATACACTCACTCTGACTGTATTACATCCAAAACAAACTGTCATTACAACAACTAATCCAAATCTTATTCCACAACATGGTATGCTAGTTAAAATTCAAAAAAACTGCATCAAATTTAACATTAAATAATAATAAATTTTCTAATTAAAAATTTTCAGATCAAAATATTTTTGCCCATTCGATGATTCATTCACATGACGTTCAAGAACCAAAAGCTCATGCTCATACTTTAATTCACAAAGGTATTTAAAAAAAAAAATATGTATTTTCGCTTTATTTTCTGTTAACAAAATCTTCAATATCCATCCAAAAAAATTCTTTTCTATATTTATAGCTCAAAGTTCTCATCCAACAATGTTGATCATTGTTATATGTGTTTTCTTTGTGATCCTGTTGTGTGGCGTATCGATTGCGCGATTAAGAAATAATAATCATAAATACATAGAAAGACATCAACCTTGTCCAAAGGTGAATTCATTAATTTTATTATCGTGTATTTATTTATTTGTCAATTCAATGTTATTTTATATAGATTACAACTGAACAACTTGATTGGGATGATTCAGCATTAACAATTACAATAAATCCAATGCAAAATGATGTTGTATCAGAGGAGAGTTCAGATTCTGAAAATTCCGATTCAGAAGATGAAGAAGGTAAAATTTAAATGTTTTTTTATGTAAACAAAATTGTTTTCTAGCAAAAACGAAAATATTTGTTTTATATTATAGTTGTAAATGGGAAGTACAAAAATGTAAGTCAACTAGAATGGGATAATTCTACTATGTAAATATAAAATTATAAATTAAAACTAAAATAAAACAGAAAAAAAATAAAAAAACAAACTAGAAAAAAAAACAAACAAAAAAAAACACAAAAATTTCAAATAAAAAAGTATTGAGCAGCATCATTTTTCTAAACATACTGATTTTTATGAATTATTGCTATTATACTAATTAGCAAAAAATATATAAAATAAGAAAAAAAAAAATGAAGAAAAATATATGTACATGCATACAGAAATGTATTTGAACAAAAAAGAGAACAAGCAAATTCATACTTGCATAAATATAGAAAGAATTAAAAATTTATTTTTCAAGTATAAATTGTAACAAAATTATAACAGAAAAGAACAAAAAATTAAAATCATCAATAAAAGGCAGCAAAATTGCAAAATGCAAGCAACAAAATAATTATAATAAATGTGTATTTAATATTATTAAGAATGAAAGAATAAATAATATGCATATATATTGATAGATACATACGTAACACATACATAAATACATACATATATATTCTTTGCATGTAGAAAATATCTCATGTAATATGTAAAAGATTAAATGGATAACATTTTTTTTTTTAGATATACGTACATATGTAAAACACACAGTAAAAACATTCAAGAACAAAACAAAAATTAATTATTAATTGAATAGGTGGAAAGAAACTATTTATGGTTAAGAAGCAAAAAACAAAAAAAAAAAAAAACATAATCAATATTTTAAAAATGAAAGTCAAATGAATATACAACACTTTTGAATTTGAACGTAAAAAATAAAAAACAGACAAAAAACAAAAATATATATATATATATATACATATATATATAATATAAACATTTTGTAGAAATAGTAAAATGAAAAGAAGAGCATCAATATTAAAAATAAAAATAAAAACAAAACACTTGTATAATTTAATTAAAAAAAAAAATGACACAATATTATTATTTAAGAAATAAAAAATTACGAAAAAGAATTAAAAAATTATTAAGGATTAGATGAATGTATACATGTATAATTGAAAACATTTTAATTGAACAAATGACAAAAAAAAAGAATGAAGAATAAAAAAGAAGCAAGAAAAAAAAACAGAAACATAATCATTATAGTAATTTTAGAAATGATTTTTATTTATAGAATACTTACTCCTCCTATTAACAAAAAAAAAAAAAAAAAAAAATTAGAAAATAAATTTTTGTTGCCAGAAAAGAAATAATTACTTTTAAATTCTATAAAATTTATGCACACACATATACATATTAATACGCATATGTTTATATGAGAACAAATTAAATTTATATTTTTTGTTTTAATTTTGTTTTTTTTTTCTTTGTTAATTTTTTTTATATATCGTATTTCTTTTTTTTTTTTTTGTGTTATATACATATAAGTATATGAAGAATTATGTATTTTAATTAAAATTTAAAAATTTTATTTTAGCTATTTTCTTAACTATTCTTTTGGAAATATATTTATAATTTATTTACATTTCAAAAATTAAATTTATTGAAATTTTCAATCATTTGAAATTATACATATAATAATTGTATCAAATTATCTTTAATCTGTTTTACTGTAATATTTAATTTTTTTTTCATGATTATTTATACAATTTTTCTAAAATATAATTTTATCATATTCACATATTATATAATGTATATACTTCATTTCAATAATTTTCATTTCACTAGTTGTCTTTAAATTTATTTATTTTTCCATTTAAAAAAAAAAAAAAAAATTGTCAGAAAATAAAATCAGGAATATCAGAAAATTAAAAAAAATACAAAAAAAAAATTTTATTTTAAAGTTTAGATAATTCATTTGAATATCTTACCGTTATTATTATTATTTTATTATTATTTCATATTAAATGTTGCATTTCAAAAGAACATATAAATATTAAAAAGGACAACAAAAAAAAATGCGTACACGCATTTTATTTTATTTTTAAATTTCTTCTTATTTTCTTTTTTAACTCTTATTTTTCAATTAATCAAAAAAAAAAAAAAAAAATTGCAATGAATTTAAAATGTATATGTAAGTTAAAATTATTTGTTAATATAGAACGACTATATATGAATCGTATACATAAAAAATATATGTATAAGAAATTTTAAACAATATTTTAAAGTGTTTTAATTTATATTTTTATCTTTCATTAGTTATTTTTATTTCGTGATATAATATACATATGTATTTTTTAAATAATTATATGTATGTATTTAA
Organism: Villa cingulata; assembly: GCA_951394055.1. Taxonomy (NCBI): domain Eukaryota; kingdom Metazoa; phylum Arthropoda; class Insecta; order Diptera; family Bombyliidae; genus Villa; species Villa cingulata. The sequence goes on from OX596017.1 coordinate 57,811,862, forward strand.
AATCAAAAAATTTTTTTTTGCTATTGTACCTACATACTACTATGTGTTATGTCCATTTTACTTATTTATACGTAAATTTTATTTAATGTTTAACCAGTTGAATACTAACAAATTGATGTATTTGTATAAAGATTAGTTTTAATTAAAAATCTTAAATTTAATTATACATAATAATAAAAAAAAATATCAAATTCGTCCTGTTTTGCTTTTTTTTAATCTATCTGTTTTTTTTTTTTACCGTTTTATTAATATGCATATTGATGTAGAATACTACTTGTTGCAGTATTTTGATAATAATAGGAATTATACAATGATTATAATAAAAATAAAAAATAATAATAATTAAAATAAATTTAAAAAACTAATTTTTTTCTTAAATCATTACATACTATGTATTTTTAGTAAGCATTTTTTTTTTCTATTAACACATAAATTTAGGTGTAACTATATATAAATATTATATTATACATACATACATACATACATACATACATTTATTTTTAATTCGATTGAATAATTTACAAAAATTTATCACTAAAAAATTACAAAAAAAAAAATTCAAATTATTACTAAAAATTAAAATCAAAATTTAGAGTAAAAAGAAAAAACAATAAGTTTTAAATTTGTGAAGCAAATAATGAAAAAATGAGCTTTCATCATTAAATTATTACAATTTTGTTATATACATGTATACATTTTATTTTTTTGTAAGAAAAGGTTTTATATGCGATTGTGAATTTTTAATTTAATGATTTTTTTCTTTTGTATAAAAAATAAATTATTTTCTTATTGAAATTTATATTTTTATTTGTTTTCATGAGTTTCACTTTATTTCTTTTTTTCTATTTAATTTTTGTAAAAATAATGTTATTTTCAATATAAAAATTTCATTCTTATGGGATCTGAAAATCGAAATTTATAAAGAATACTTTTTTTTTTTAATTATCATGATGTATATGTATAACATTCCGAAAAATTTATTTTTATATTAAATGAATTTGTTTACTTTTGTTTTGTAGTTTTTATTTATTTATTTTTTTTTTTAATATTTATTACCTCTACATAAATTTACAAAATCTTTAAATTTCATGTTTACACATTTCACGAATATTTTTATGAATAAATGCTTCAATTTAAATCCAACAGTATATTTATTATAATGAAAAACTATATATAAAAAATAAACAAAATTATGCAAAAGAAAACAGGAAAAAACAACATTTTGTATTTTATCATATATACACCTCAAAAAGTGTAAAATATTTTCTCTAAGAACAAAAAGAGAGACAAATCAATTAAATTTATATCCACAAAAAAATTTATGTCATTATTCAAATACCTATGCATATACTTAAGTACATGTAAATGTGCTTAGTATATACATATAATGTATGTAGAGAAAAAAATATATATATATATATAAAGGATTGTGGTTAAAAAATAATAATAATAATAATAATAATAATAATAATATTATTATTAAATTATAATAATATTATTATTATTATTATTATTATTATTATTATTACTATTAATGAATTTGTTCTTTGTTTTATTTTGGCTGCAATATGCATATACGAGTATACATATATATATATATAATAACTTGAATATTACACACATCTTTCACGAATTAAAATCAAATTATATACTAACCGCAGATATAATATAAAAGTAAATGAAATTATTATTACATTATATATACATATACATATATATAAATACGTACATATACATAATGCTTTTATTATTATTATTATTTTTTTAGTTTTTCAATAAAAATGAAAAAAAAAACAACAAAAAAATAAATAAAAACATAAATAAACAAAAGAAAACAGGCAAAAAACAAAAAAAAAATGTTTTCTTGATTATGAGATGAATTATCTGATCAATTGAATTTTAAATAAAATAATATAAAAGAAAAAAAATATAGCATACATTACATAAGTGTGTATAATATGTATTTTATATATGTGGATGTATATTTACAGTAAATAACAAATTTTTGAAATTTTAATACTGTGTAGTAATAATATTATACAAGAAAGCAGAAATAATAACATTTAAAAAAAATAAAAAAACAAAACAACTAAAACCAAAATGTAAAATAGAATACAAAAAATTAAACAACAACAACAAAACCACAAACAAAAAACAATTATAAATATTTATTAAGAAAATTATACACATACATATACATAGCTAAACTAAAAATTACATATATGGATAAAACAAATAAGAAAATTAGAAAAACAAAACAAACAAGAAAACACAACAACAAAAGAATAATCTAAAATATAAACAAAAAAAAAAAAAACAAAAATATAAAAATATGTATAAATCGAATGGAAAATAAATCTCTCTGTTCGTTAAACATAAAAATGTAAGAATATGAAAAAAAGAAAAACAACAACACAATAATTCCGTCAGATGCTTATTTTTTAATTTTTGATCACCGTATAAAATAAATTTAATGATAAGTAGAATTTTAAGCAAAAAGAAAAAAAAAATACTTAGTAATTAAAAAAAAAATGAAAAAAAAATATAAAATAAATGAATAAATGTAAAAGAGAACAAATATTGTAGATATATAAGGTAAAAACAGAAGATAAGCAACAACAAAATAAAAAGAAAATAAGAAAAAACAGTATAAAAAACTTAAAAAGAAACAAAAATAATAATGATAAAAATGATTGTAGATTAGATTATTATACTTATATTTGGCTATTTATAAAAAACAAACACTTTCTTTAAGACATACATATACATATATACTTATATATATATGTATATATTAATGTATTTTTATAATAATAAGAACATTGAATTAACGCTAAATTATTATATGAATATGGAAAAATAAAATAACATAACAGCAACATATTAAAAAAAAACTGATATGATAAAAACATTTTTAGATCTTGTATAATTTCCTTGTAATTAAAATAAAACACAGCAAACAAAATATGTATAAACAAAAAAAAAAAACAAAAAAAAAAAAAGAATAAAAAAGAAAACAAGGAAAACAACTAAAATATGAAATCAGTAAATTATTTAAAATTTGTATATTTAATTGCAAAGCAGTAATAATTATAAATGATACAGAAAATATGTTTAGTAAAATGTAATGAATAAATAAAAAACATATATACATATACATATATAAATATCTGAAACACAAAAAAAGTTCATTTTAAATTATACGTATATACATGCTGGAAAAAATATCATTTAATTACAGATATACATATATACAGATATAAACATATATCAACAAAAAATAACAAAAATTGTATACATAGATATATACTTATAAATAGATATAGATTAAGTTATAATTACAAAAACATATACACATATGCATCTATAAATATATATAATATATATATGTATTTGAAATTTAATGCATTTTCATATACTGCTCATTGCAATCGCGATTATTCACACATGCATACACAACAAAAAAACAAATATTTAAAATTATATAAATAATATAAAATGTGAACATACAACCACACACTTAAACACATTAAAATATAAGAAGGAATACACATTCGAATTAATTGCAAAAAAATAATAGTTCAAGGAAAAAAACTACAAATGCAAAAGCATAAAAATTTAACATACAATACAACACTATATATATATACATATACGAGTATATACATATTTATAGAAAAACAAATACAAATATTTATTTAATTGAAAAATTGCTTTTTTCAGAACAATAAAAGAAAATTTTTTTAAAGCATACATATATATACATATATATACATATATAAAACATCATCAATATAGTAAAACAAATAATACAATTAATTAATGTTAAAAATGAATGCAATAAAAAAAAACAAAACAAAACTATAAAACCATATTATATATTATATAAATAAAGTGCTACATATATATATATGATATATATAATTATATATACATAGATATATACATAAATCAGAATATGAAAATAATAAAAAGAAAGTAAAATAAAATAAAATAAAAACAAAAATGTTTCAAAGTTGCGCGTATAATTAGTCCACTAATTATTATTATTATAATAAATGGGTAAATCTAAACACATGTATACATATAAATGAAAAGCAAAAAACATAAAAATAAAAATATTAAAATAGAATAATTCTAAAACACAAGAAAAAAACACAAAAAGAAACAGTGTAATATTCTTATAATTATTATTTTCGTTTAAATTTTGATTGATCTACCGCGCCGCGCGCATATTGAAGAAATATAACAACAGATAAAACTGCGTATAATAATGTATGTATCATATACTTGTATATGAGTGTATTAAATATAATAGATGATGATTATAAGAAACAGGAAAAGCCGTTTGGAATTATAGTAATTAATTTAAAATTTTTAATTTTTTCTAGTGTTTTTTCAATTATCCTTTTTTGTTTTTGTTTTTGATTTTTTTTTTTAACAATATTATTGAATAAATTTTTTGAAACATTTACTAGTAAATATAATTTTTCTTTTTTATTCTTTTAAAATTTCAAAATTGAATTAAATTCAATTTAGGATAAAAGCAATACAAAATTATAAATTTTAATACATACATTTATATAGATACATATACGAGTACATATATGGGAAAAAATGTGTTTATAATAATTATTTCACTGCAGGTACATACATATTTGTTAAATATTATATCAGAGATAATGTAAAATGTATTTCATATAATGAAAGACAAAATAAATGTAGAAAAATATGTAATTTAAATAAAGTAGAAGTATACGATGTGCATATATTATTTCTCTTTTTTTACTTTTCGTTGTTTTCATTATCAATTCTATTTTATTATTTTGTTTTTTTTTTTTTTCTTCATTTCAAATTTCTAAATGTAATTATTATCAATAATGATTGGTTTAGAAATAGCAATAATATAAGAAAAAAAAAAGAAAATAGAAAAAACCAGAAAAACAAGAAATTAAAAGTAAAAAAAATTTTCCTGTTGAATAAATATATATAAAAGGATAATATGTGTATTGGTAAACTGATTAAATTTTTAAATATATTTGTAGTAAACTATATATATAAATATAGAGACAAGTAATTTTTGTCGTAAAAGATGAAAAAAATTATTCACGAAAACGAAATGAAATTCTTGAAATGAACGATGAAGGTATTAAAATGAAAATAAGAAATGTAAATTAAATTTTTTTTTTTGAATTATATTTCAAAATATTGTATGTAAGAGATAAATGGCAATTGAAAGCAAAAAAAAAAAAAAAAAAAAATAAAATAAAATAAAAATGTTTAGAAGAGATGTAATGTATATCAAAAAAAGAAAATAATAAAATAAAGAATAAAAGAATGGAAAAAAAATAATAATGAAAAATATACTTATCATAATTGTTGAAGATCCTAAGTTGTTTAATTTTATTAATTTTTTTTTTGTTTGTTTAGAAATATGTAAAAAAAAACAAATGAAATTAAGAATTGAAAACAAAGGAAAAAAAATTATATATTATCACTATATAGATATATAATTTACAAAATTTTCAAATTAAAAATCATTTCGTATAAATTGTGTGATATGAATAATAAAGAATATTGAACTAAAAACAAACAGAATGTTTCATAATGTTTTTTCTTATTTATATTTTGTTTTTAGATTTTTTACAAAATCAACTATTATATCCTATATGTATTTTTTCGCCCTTCGCCTTCAGCCCTCTTGAGAGTACAGCGCCACCGAAATAATTTAAAGACTTATTACTGGCATGTGTGCACCCACAATTTAATGTGGGATGGATTACGAACCGCTAACTAACCATTAAGTTTGTTGGTAGAGAAGCAAGCTTATTTATATGATATGCATAGGGCTTAGATTGATCATTTTTAGAATAATGAACGATCCAATAATATGTTGAGTTACTTGTGGTCAGCAGCAGCAAGTAGGCTAATCAGCTTCTCCAAGCTCTTTTTTCCAGGCAAGCTGGTACTCATTCAAAGCTGAATGAATGAACATAGAGGTAATGAAAGTTGGGAATGGGCGATGAAAAATTAAAAATTATTTTTCTTACTTTTGCTATGGAGCAACATTCAAGCATTCATGTACATTCGATTTTTAGTTAGTTTCTTTTATATGATGTACTACGCGTTTTTTTTTACAAAACTGTATAAATATAATAAATAGTTGTAGTTGTACACTATACAGGTATTTGTATGCAAATCATAATTAAAGGTATTTGATTATTTAGTTGTATAACGCTGGTCTATTGATCACAAAGTTTTAGGTCATATTCCCGTCCTAAACAAAACAAGTATATTTTTCTCTAACAATAATTCTATGGTTCCCAACCTGCAACATATTGTATGTGTATATACTTACATGATAATAATAAGTGCAAAAACTCTTGGATAGATTTGGAAGATATGTTCAAATGCAGACCATTCATGATTAAGATGTATGCAAATGTGTGAATGCGAAAAAGTATTTCTGTTCTAATTCCTTTTTTAATTTTTTTTTTTTTAAATAGTAATTCATTTAGTGCACATAATGTTACATTTACTATATATTCATATACGAATATATTACATACGGATACGAGTATAGTATAATAATTAAAAAATAAATAAAAAACGGTTATTGTAAACAAGAAATGAATAATTATTTCATTCAGTGATTTAGAGCAAAATTATATCAAAAGAAATAAGACAAAAATTAAACAATAAAAAGAAAGAATGAATTTCTTTGAAATTTAAAACTTAAGAAACGGTTGAACTCTAAACATATGAGAATTTTATAAGAGATATATTGAAAGAGGAACACGTTATCTCATCTTTTATATGTTATGTATGCGTTCATACTATTCATACCTAAATGAACACATGAACAAAATAAAATTAATTGTGGATTACTCTATTTGTTGGGGCACAAAATTCATGTCATATAGTAGATAAAAAATTCATCATAACAACAAACGAAAATTTATAAATTCTTCACAGAAATTTTTTTTAAAATTTCTTTTTTAGCGATCTTTTGTAAAAGTGTTTCAATGATATTTACAAACACATTTATGTACATAATTGCTTTTGTATTTATACTGACCTTTTGCCAATATTCATACTCATACAGTAAATAACATTGAAAGAAAAAGTAATATGTGTAGAATTTTATTTTCTTTTCTAGATACTTCTTTTGATTTTACAAAAATATTTATACTACAATATTATATAAATTACGTATATGCGTACTATACGCGAGCATATAGAAAACACGAACTGGAGAAATTTATGGTATTTTCGTATATAATATACGATGTGATACATTTTTATATTATGCAGATATACATATACTCGTAATTCATTCATGTAAATCCATCAACTACTTATAGCATTTTTAAATGTGATAAAATAAACGTTATAAATTTTTTATTCTCAAATTTTATTTTATTTTATTTTATTTACATTTTTTTCGTATTTAGATAATTTTTGAATTTTCTTTGTTTCGTGTGTAGAAGACAATAACTTTCTATCTCTGATTAGTAGCATATAGAAGATTGATAAAAAAAATAAAATAAAATAAAGTGGTAATCATCATACCATGATGAGAAAATTTTTATACTTTTCACAATTCTGGGAAACGATTTAGTTCACTTTTGTGTGTCGTAATAGAAATTTCGTTGCTATCAGAAGTCGAATAGTTTAATTTTTAAATTTGTTTTATAAAAAATTTTATTGCATATATATTGTAGAAATGAATATATAAGGTTACATTGAGTAAAATTCGAGGAAGTTATTTCAATATAAATGGAGAAAAAATGTCAAAATCTCTTTCAACTAAAATCTTCAAGACACAAGTTTTATTCGCCTTAGTTTGTTTTAAATGTAATTTTAAATATTACTTATATCTAAATCATAATTATATATATATGTATATGTATGTTATATTTTTCGTTTGTTTTATTTATAGTTTCATTCTGTCAATATCAGAATCCACGGTGCTCAAATAGATTGGAAAATGCGTTAGAATTGATCCTTCGAAAAAATGAAATGAAATCGAAAAGTCGAACTTATATTGATTTAAGTCCATATTCAATATATCATTCATTGTATGATTCAAAAATCGATGATGGTAGTGAACATTATGATCCAGTTTTAAATCAGAATCGAAATAATTTAAATGAAAATTTTTCTTATTTGGAAAATGATGAGCTGAGACAATTGCCGATTTCAAAAGTTGAAGTGGCTGATTTAAAAGTTCGTTTACCAAATAATGTGCGTTGGGTACAAGTTAATAAATGTCATTTTAATCCAAATAATCGTACCTTGGATACACGATTATTGTTTCCCGATTTAACAATCAGTGGAAAAGTAATATTGCATCCTGCAGGCGGACGATGTAATATGATACTTCGACTTCGACGTGCTGGAATTGAATTTCGAACAGTACCAATAGCTAGTTCATTTGATGAGTCATTACGAAGTGGAGGTGCATCCGTTAGAACTGATTCACATTTCGCGGAACCAGGATTTTTGTCAGTCTTCGCTCATGGTTGCCAGGGCCCTTATGGCTTAAAAGTTCGCCAAAATTCTAAGAGGCGTCAATTCGATACAAATAAGTACGGTAACGATGACACAAAACTGTCAAGATACGATTACGATAAACAAATGGAAAACAAATATAATTATTACGATAATCAAGAAGACTTAATTGAATTTAATGATGACGTTCTTAATAATGATGGTGTATTAAATTTTAATGAAGGAAAAACAATAAATAATTTACTTAGACCATATAATGATTACAATGAGGAAATGCATTCTCATAGAAAGTATCATAAATATAATTCATACAACGTTCCACAAAATCCAAATAGGTGGCATAATGCAGAACGTCCAACTAATTCAGATGAAGTGAATGAAATTTTAATGCGTGAATTAGAGAAACTCTTTTCAATGGGTGTTCGTGGTTTACTAACCACCTATATGCAAAAGGCACTGCAACCAGCAATTAAAGAAACATTAATGCAAAACATGGGTTATACGATAAGTTACGGTTAATCTATAATAATAATTTCAATATTTTTATTAAAATGTTATCATGCAATTTTAAATAGTAAGCTTGAAGTTAACATTATTTAATTAATTAAAATGAAACACAATAATTATCAAATATTTTTTTAATAAATTAAATAAAAAGGAATAAAAAATCATAATATAGAGTATATGACACTTAAAAGTTAAAAATAAAATTTGGAGTGTCTTTCACGCACAAAATAAATTTTTTTAAAGCAAAACTGTTTGACATTTTCTTACATTACCAAAACTTCAATCCATATAACTTTTTCTTACAACCTATAGGCTAAAAGTTTCAAAAATTTCATTTCATAAAAATATTCTGTGAACTTATGCTCAATCGTTAGAGAAAGAACCTTAAAGTATTATAAAAATTGTCAAATTCATATCATAAAATCATACATATATGACAAATTTTAATTTATTTTTTAATTTACATAGAACAAGAAATAGTTTTACATGGCAACTAAAAAAAATTTTATAAAATTTAACTTCCCACACTACTAGCATCTACTTGGAAACCTTTAAAATTGAGTGTGATTGAAATAATTTCTTTTGCCCTTGCAGAACCATCGATCTTATAATTTTTATCGAAATATTGCAAATCATTGTTTGTTACGGAACGTTTAAACCTATCAGCTTTTTTAAAAGTAGTAATTTCATGTTCGTCCTCATCCATCATCACAATTTTGTTGTTGAATGCTAAGTTGTTGATTTCCTTCAACAGAGGAGTATACTCAGAATGGCGAATAGATCTCTGCACAAAGTTATCCTCGAAAGGAGGCAAATATGTTGGTGGTATACGACTCGTACCAATGTAACCATATTGAGGACACGAAGGATCAGGAGACCCAGGATAACAGGACGATAAAGCAATAGTTTGTGATGAGCTTGTAGTCACAACAATAGGAGACACTGTACTAGATTTAAGTGAAGGGGTAATTAAATTTTGAACAGGAGTATATGGTAACGAATAATTAACACAATTAGCAGATTTTAATCCGGGTGTGCAGTTGTCAGGTTTCTTCGGTTCAACTGAGTATCTTTGTGTGGACGTGTCTGGAGGTAAATAAGTTGGTCGAGCACATTTCGGATCACTAGAACCAGGATAACAACCTGATTTTGGTTTCGGTGGTGTCACTGGCTCAACACAGTTTCGATCTTGTGATCCTGGATAACATCCAGTTTTCTGTGTAACGGTTGTTGTAGCACATTTTGGATCAGGAGATCCTGGATAACATGATGTTGAGAAAGTAGTTTGTGGTCTGGACGTTGTGGTATATGACGGTCTTGTGTATGAAATACACCCTGGTGCTGTTGATCCAGGAGTGCACTTGTCAGGTTTCTTCGGTTCAACTGAGTATCTTTGTGTGGACGTGTCTGGAGGTAAATAAGTTGGTCGAGCACATTTCGGATCATTAGAACCAGGATAACAATCTGATTTTGGTTTCGGCGGTGTCACGGGCTTAACACACTTTGGATCTGGTGATCCTAGATAACATCCAGTTTTCTGTGCAACAGTTGTTTTAGCACATTTCGGATCAGGAGATCCTGGATAACATGATGTTGAGAAAATAGTTTGTGGTCTGGACGTTGTGGTATATGATGGACTCGTGTATGAAATACACCCTGGTGCAGTTGATCCAGGAGTGCACTTGTCAGGTTTCTTCGGTTTAACTGAGTATCTTTCTGTGGACGTGTCTGGAGGTAAATAAGTTGGTCGAGCACATTTCGGATCACTAGAACCAGGATAACAACCTGATTTTGGTTTCGGTGGTGTCAATGGCTTAACACAGTTTGGATCCGGTGATCCTGGATAACATCCAGTTTTCTGTGTAACGGTTGTTGTAGCACATTTTGGATCAGGAGATTCTGGATAACATGATGTTGAGAAAGTAGTTTGTGGTCTGGACGTTGTGATATATGATGGACTCGTGTATGAAATACACCCTGGTGCTGTTGATCCAGGAGTGCACTTGTCAGGTTTCTTCGGTTCAACTGAGTATCTTTGTGTGGACGTGTCTGGAGGTAAATAAGTTGGTCGAGCACAGTTCGGATCACTAGAACCAGGATAACAACCTGATTTTGGTTTCGGTGGTGTCACGGGCTTAACACAGTTTGGATCTTGTGATCCTGCATAACATCCAGTTTTCTGCGTAACAGTTGTTTTAGCACATTTCGGATCTGGAGATCCTGGATAACATGATGTTGAGAAAGTAGTTTGTGGTCTGGACGTTGTGGTATATGATGGACTCGTGTATGAAATACACCCTGGTGCTGTTGATCCAGGAGTGCACTTGTCAGGTTTCTTCGGTTCAACTGAGTATCTTTGTGTGGACGTGTCTGGAGGTAAATAAGTTGGTCGAGCACAGTTCGGATCACTAGAACCAGGATAACAACCTGATTTTGGTTTCGGTGGTGTCAATGGCTTAACACAGTTTGGATCCGGTGATCCTGGATAACATCCAGTTTTCTGTGTAACGGTTGTTGTAGCACATTTTGGATCAGGAGATTCTGGATAACATGATGTTGAGAAAGTAGTTTGTGGTCTGGACGTTGTGGTATATGATGGACTCGTGTATGAAATACACCCTGGAGCTGTTGATCCAGGAGTGCACTTGTCAGGTTTCTTCGGTTCAACTGAGTATCTTTGTGTGGACGTGTCTGGAGGTAAATAAGTTGGTCGAGCACATTTCGGATCACTAGAACCAGGATAACAACCTGATTTTGGTTTCGATGGTGTCACTGGTTTAACACACTTTGGATCTGGTGATCCTGGATAACATCCAGTTTTCTGTGTAACGGTTGTTGTAGCACATTTTGGATCAGGAGATCCTGGATAACAAGATGTTGAGAAAGTAGTTTGTTGCCTGGACGTTGTGGTATATGATGGACTCGTGTATGAAATACACCCTGGTGCTGTTGATCCAGGAGTGCACTTGTCAGGTTTCTTCGGTTCAACTGAGTATCTTTGTGTGGACGTGCCTGGAGGTAAATAAGTTGGTCGAGCACATTTCGGATCAGTAGAACCAGGATAACAACCTGATTTTGGTTTCGACGGTGTCACTCGCTCAACACAGTTTCGATCTTGTGATCCTGGATAACATCCAGTTTTCTGTGTAACGGTTGTTGTAGCACATTTTGGATCAGGAGATCCTGGATAACATGATGTTGAGAAAGTAGTTTGTGGTCTGGACGTTGTGGTATATGTAGGTCTTGTGTATGACATACACCCTGGTGCTGTTGATCCAGGAGTGCACTTGTCAGGTTTCTTCGGTTCAACTGAGTATCTTTGTGTGGACGTGTCTGGAGGTAAATAAGTTGGTCGAGCACATTTCGGATCATTAGAACCAGGATAACAATCTGATTTTGGTTTCGGCGGTGTCACGGGCTTAACACACTTTGGATCTGGTGATCCTAGATAACATCCAGTTTTCTGTGCAACAGTTGTTTTAGCACATTTCGGATCAGGAGATCCTGGATAACATGATGTTGAGACAGTAGTTTGTGGTTTGGACGTTGTGGTATATGACGGTCTTGTGTATGAAATACACCCTGGTGCTGTTGATCCAGGAGTGCACTTGTCAGGTTTCTTCGGTTCAACTGAGTATCTTTGTGTGGACGTGTCTGGAGGTAAATAAGTTGGTCGAGCACATTTCGGATCAGTAGAACCAGGATAACAACCTGATTTTGGTTTCGGTGGTGTCACTGGTTTAACACAGTTTGGATCTGGTGATCCTGGATAACATCCAGTTTTCTGTGTAACGGTTGTTGTAGCACATTTTGGATCAGGAGATCCTGGATAACAAGATGTTGAGAAAATAGTTTGTGGTCTGGTCGTTGTGGTATATGATGGACTCGTGTATGAAATACACCCTGGTGCTGTTGATCCAGGAGTGCACTTCTCAGGTTTCTTCGGTTCAACTGAGTAACTTTGTGTGGACGTGTCTGGAGGTAAATAAGTTGGTCGAACACATTTCGGATCATTAGAACCAGGATAACAATCTGATTTTGGTTTCGGCGGTGTCACGGGCTTAACACAGTTTGGATCCGGTGATCCTGGATAACATCTAGTTTTCTGGGTAACGGTTGTTTTAGCACATTTTGGATCAGGAGATCCTGGATAACATGATTTTGAGACAGTAGTTTGTGGTTTGGACGTTGTGGTATATGACGGTCTTGTGTATGACATACACCCTGGTGCTGTTGATCCAGGAGTGCACTTGTCAGGTTTCTTCGGTTCAACTGAGTATCTTTGTGTGGACGTGTCTGGAGGTAAATAAGTTGGTCGAGCACATTTCGGATCAGTAGAACCAGGATAACAACCTGATTTTGGTTTCGACGGTGTCACTCGCTCAACACAGTTTCGATCTTGTGATCCTGGATAACATCCAGTTTTCTGTGTAACGGTTGTTGTAGCACATTTTGGATCAGGAGATCCTGGATAACATGATGTTGAGAAAGTAGTTTGTGGTCTGGACGTTGTGGTATATGTAGGTCTTGTGTATGACATACACCCTGGTGCTGTTGATCCAGGAGTGCACTTGTCAGGTTTCTTCGGTTCAACTGAGTATCTTTGTGTGGACGTGTCTGGAGGTAAATAAGTTGGTCGAGCACATTTCGGATCACTAGAACCAGGATAACAATCTGATTTTGGTTTCGGCGGTGTCACGGGCTTAACACATTTTGGATCCGGTGATCCTGGATAACATCTAGTTTTCTGGGTAACGGTTGTTTTAGCACATTTTGGATCAGCAGATCCTGGATAACATGATGTTAAGACAGTAGTTTGTGATTTGGACGTTGTGGTATATGAAGGTCTTGTGTATGAAATACACCCTGGTGCTGTTGATCCAGGAGTGCACTTGTCAGGTTTCTTCGGTTCAACTGAGTATCTTTGTGTGGACGTGTCTGGAGGTAAATAAGTTGGTCGAGCACATTTCGGATCAGTAGAACCAGGATAACAACCTGATTTTGGTTTCGCTGGTGTCACTGGTTTAACACAGTTTGGATCTGGTGATCCTGGATAACATCCAGTTTTCTGTGTAACGGTTGTTGTAGCACATTTTGGATCAGGAGATCCTGGATAACATGATGTTGAGAAAGTAGTTTGTGGTCTTGACGTTGTGGTATATGATGGACTCGTGTATGAAATACACCCTGGTGCTGTTGATCCAGGAGTGCACTTTTCAGGTTTCTTCGGTACAACTGAGTATCTTTGTGTGGACGTGTCTGGAGGTAAATAAGTTGGTCGAGTACATTTCGGATCATTAGAACCAGGATAACAATCTGATTTGGGTTTCGGCGGTGTCACGGGCTTAACACATTTTGGATCCGGTGATCCTGGATAACATCTAGTTTTCTGGGTAACGGTTGTTTTAGCACATTTTGGATCAGGAGATCCTGGATAACATGATGTTGAGACAGTAGTTTGTGGTTTGGACGTTGTGGTATATGACGGTCTTGTGTATGAAATACACCCTGGTGCAGTTGATCCAGGAGTGCACTTGTCAGGTTTCTTCGGTTCAACTGAGTATCTTTGTGTGGACGTGTCTGGAGGTAAATAAGTTGGTCGAGCACATTTCGGATCACTTGAACCAGGATAACAATCTGCTCTTGGTATCGACGGTGTCTCGGGCTCAGCACAGTTTGGATTTGGTGATCCTGGATAACATCCAGTTTTCTGTGTAACGGTTGTTGTAGCACATTTTGGATCAGGAGATCCTGGATAACATGATGTTGAGAAAATAGTTTGTGGTCCGGACGTTGTGGTATATGATGGACTCGTGTATGAAATACACCCTGGTGCTGTTGATCCAGGAGTGCACTTGTCAGGTTTCTTCGGTTCAACTGAGTATCTTTGTGTGGACGTGTCTGGAGGTAAATAAGTTGGTCGAGCACATTTCGGATCTGTAGAACCAGGATAACAACCTGATTTTGGTTTCGGTGGTGTCACTGGTTTAACACAGTTTGGATCTGGTGATCCTGGATAACATCCAGTTTTCTGTGTAACGGTTGTTGTAGCACATTTTGGATCAGGAGATCCTGGATAACAAGATGTTGAGAAAGTAGTTTGTGGTCTGGACGTTGTGGTATATGATGGACTCGTGTATGAAATACACCCTGGTGCAGTTGATCCAGGAGTGCACTTTTCAGGTTTCTTCGGTTCAACTGAGTATCTTTGTGTGGTCGTGTCTGGAGGTAAATAAGTTGGTCGAGAACATTTCGGATCATTAGAACCAGGATAACAATCTGATTTTGGTTTCGGCGGTGTCACGGGCTTAACACATTTTGGATCCGGTGATCCTGGATAACATCTAGTTTTCTGGGTAACGGTTGTTTTAGCACATTTTGGATCAGGAGATCCTGGATAACATGATGTTGAGACAGTAGTTTGTGATTTGGACGTTGTGGTATATGACGGTCTTGTGTATGAAATACACCCTGGTGCTGTTGATCCAGGAGTGCACTTGTCAGGTTTCTTCGGTTCAACTGAGTATCTTTGTGTGGACGTGTCTGGAGGTAAATAAGTTGGTCGAGCACATTTCGGATCAGTAGAACCAGGATAACAACCTGATTTTGGTTTCGGTGGTGTCACTGGTTTAACACAGTTTGGATCTGGTGATCCTGGATAACATCCAGTTTTCTGTGTAACGGTTGTTGTAGCACATTTTGGATCAGGAGATCCTGGATAACATGATGTTGAGAAAATAGTTTGTGGTCCGGACGTTGTGGTATATGATGGACTCGTGTATGAAATACACCCTGGTGCTGTTGATCCAGGAGTGCACTTGTCAGGTTTTTTCGGTTCAACTGAGTATCTTTGTGTGGACGTGTCTGGAGGTAAATAAGTTGGTCGAGCACATTCCGGATCACTAGAACCAGGATAACAACCTGATTTTGGTTCCAGCTGTGTCAACGGCTCAGCACAGTTTGGATCTGGTGATCCTGGATAACATCCAGTTTTTTGTGTAACAGTTGTTTTAGTACATTTTTGATCTGGAGATCCTGGATAACAAGATGTTGAGAAAGTAGTTTGTGGTCTGGATGTTGTGGTATATGATGGACTCTTGTATGAAAGACAACCCGGTGCTGTTGATCCAGGAGTGCACTTGTCAGGTTTCTTTGGTTCAACTGAGTATCTTTGTGTGGACGTGTCTGGAGGTAAATAAGTTGGTCGAGCACATTTCGGATCAGTAGAACCAGTATGACAATCTGATCTTGGTTTCGACGGTGTCACGGGCTCGGCACAGTTTGGATCTGGTGATCCTGGATAACATCTTGTTTTCTGTGTAACAGTTGTTTTAGTACATTTTTGATCTGGAGATCCTGGATAACAAGATGTTGAGAAAGTAGTTTGTGGTCTGGATGTTGTGGTATATGATGGACTCTTGTATGAAAGACAACCCGGTGCTGTTGATCCAGGAGTGCACTTGTCAGGTTTCTTCGGTTCAACTGAGTATCTTTGTGTGGACGTGTCTGGAGGTAAATAAGTTGGTCGAGCACATTTCGGATCACTTGAACCAGGATAACAATCTGCTCTTGGTATCGACGGTGTCTCGGGCTCAGCACAGTTTGGATCTGGTGATCCTGGATAACATCTAGATTTCTGTGTAACAGTTGCTTTAGTACATTTTGGATCTGGAGATCCTGGATAACAAGATGTTGAGAAAGTAGTTTGTGGTCTGGATGTTGTGGTATATGATGGACTCTTGTATGAAATACAACCCGGTGCTGTTGATCCAGGAGTGCACTTGTCAGGTTTCTTCGGTTCAACTGAGTATCTTTGTGTGGACGTGTCTGGAGGTAAATACGTTGGTCGAGCACATTTCGGATCACTAGAACCAGGATAGCAAACTGATTTTGGTTTCAACGGTGTCACGGGCTCAGCACATTTTGGATCTTGTGATCCTGGATAACAAGCAGTTTTCTGGGTAACAGTTGTTTTATCACATTTTGGATCAGGAGAGCCTGGATAACATGATGTTGAGAAAGTAGTTTGTGGTCTGGATGTTGTGGTATATGATGGACTCTTGTATGAAATACAACCCGGTGCTGTTGATCCAGGAGTGCACTTGTCAGGTTTCTTCGGTTCAACTGAGTATCTTTGTGTGGACGTGTCTGGAGGTAAATACGTTGGTCGAGCACATTTCGGATCACTAGAACCAGGATAGCAAACTGATTTTGGTTTCAACGGTGTCACGGGCTCAGCACATTTTGGATCTTGTGATCCTGGATAACAAGCAGTTTTCTGGGTAACAGTTGTTTTATCACATTTTGGATCAGGAGAGCCTGGATAACATGATGTTGAGAAAGTAGTTTGTGGTCTGGACGTTGTGGTATATGATGGACTCGTGTATGAAATACACCCTGGTGCAGTTGATCCAGGAGTGCACTTGTCAGGTTTCTTCGGTTCAACTGAGTATCTTTGTGTGGACGTGTCTGGAGGTAAATAAGTTGGTCGAGCACATGTCGGATCACTAGAACCAGGATAACAACCTGATTTTGTTTTCGACGGTGTCACTGGTTCAGCACAGTTTGGATCTGGTGATCCTGGGTAACATCCATTTCTTATATCAATATTTTCTTCTTTAATTTTTATGTTTTGTTCTGTTATTTGTTGTTTTTCATATGTGAATGTGTCACAATTTGGATTATTTGAATCGCGGTTACAGTTTTGTTCAGTTATTCTTGTACAGGAAGTACCCTCAGACCCTAATTCACATTCTAATGGTTTTGTATATGATTTTTGTGTATTGGTTTTTGATATTGGTATACTGGTTCGACATTGTTGGTTGTTTCTGCCTGGTAAACATGTTGTTGTTTGTATATTTTCATTTGATTTTGTCGTTTTATTGCATTTCGCATTT
Organism: Villa cingulata; assembly: GCA_951394055.1. Taxonomy (NCBI): domain Eukaryota; kingdom Metazoa; phylum Arthropoda; class Insecta; order Diptera; family Bombyliidae; genus Villa; species Villa cingulata. The sequence continues at coordinate 57,829,780 of OX596017.1, forward strand.
TGTGATCCTGGAAAGCATTCTTCTTCATAAATTTCATGTTCTGAATATGTATTAGTGACAGCGTCCTGTCTATCTGTTTTCGATTTCTTTTCCTCTGGGAATGTAAATGAATTTGATTGTATGGTATGAATTAGTGATGTTGTTTTACTTTCTCCACAATCGGTTACTTCACATTGTTGTCTACATATTTCTATATCACATTTCAAAAATACTTGCATTTTGTCTGGAAATTTGAAAGCACTAATTGTATTGTAAGCTGCTAATGTTGCTGTACCATCTCTTATTGTGGAGGATTTTTTCCACGATCCGAACAATTTTGTTTTCCTATATTCAATGAAAATATTCTATTATATGTTTATGTATATAATAACTATTAATGTTTTTATGAAATGAAAATAGTGTAAATTGGAGAACTTTAATATCTAGAGACCATACCTGGAACATCCATTATTATCTGACAGCTGAAGCTTTTTTGTTGATTTGTCATTGAAATTTTCGTTATCGAAAGCGTAGCAATCTCTAACTGCTATATCATATTCTTTTTTTTCGTCTCTTAAGTAAACTACAACAGTTAATTTGTCTCCAATTCTCACTATACCATTGATTGGAGATAAATCCGGATATTCTCCAATTTTTATATTCATCCAACATTCAACACCTCCTGTTTGTGTAGGAACATTCACAACTTCAAGCATATCTACAACAAATGGCTTGAATATAATAGTTTTTTCCTGTTCGTCTGATCGACTGCATGTAATTTTTCGTGCTGTATCCCAAATTTCCTAGAAGATATACTATATATTTTAGATAATCATTTTTGAAGCATTATTAATTATAATTACTGCATTTGATTACTTACCTGAACATCCTCTTCAGATTGAATCACAAGTATATTATCGATTGAAGCGCATAAATTACAAGAAGGTTTACTTCCACAATTATTTATTGGTACCGTAAATGTGTAACGCACTTCATTACCACCAGGTTGAACATACCTTTCATTATGATATTAATAGAAATATTTTATACAAAAACCTTATACCTATGATAGATGATTTACCTGCAATTTGGATCTGTATAATATCCTTGACTGTAAATAATTCCATTAAATGGTTGTTCAAAATCAATTGTTACAATTATTCCATTATCTGTATCACATTTAACATCGATCATCCGAATATGGGTATGATCGTGCAGTGATAATGAAGTTTCTTTTTTTCTTATTAATTTCCTTGTCGAAAGTCCATTTCCATAATTATCATGTTGACATAAAATTACATTAGCCTTGAAAATTGAATTATGTAATGCAAATATACAGATGCAAATTATTTGATTTGAAATTTTTTTAAATTATGAAAGTTATATAAAAGTTCTTTAAAGCCTTTCAATAGATAAGATATAATATATTATGACATTAAAATGATAATTTAAAAAAAAGAAAAATAAAAAAAAAATAATAATAATAATGAAATAAAATAAAATGAAATAAAAATTTTACTTTTTATTTGAACAATTCTGATAGTTATATGGTATACAAAATATATAAGTAGTAAAGCTAATGAAAATAATTGTTTTCACTTACTGAAAAAAATAATAATAGTGTTTGTCCTATTTTTATTCTCATTTTGCTATAAAATTCCAAAATTTAGTATAATTATCGTTAACAAATCTGTATCCTAAAATAATAAAAAATCAAATTGATGAATGTATTATATATGTACTTATCACATATTCAGATATTTAGTTACATTAATTATTTTATTTGAAATTCATATAAATATTTTCAACATTTTTTATTACAGAATAAAGAAAAGAAATTATTTTCAATTAACACATAGTTAATACATTTATTTTGAAAAATTAACAAAATTCAAGGAAGCAAAAGGCAAGACAAAACAATTAAATTAATAATGTTAATACATTACATTTTATATACTATTCGTGCGGTGATGGTAGGAAGAAGTTATACATAGCATTATGCAAAAGATTATAAATCAAACATGAAATTGGATGTATGGACATTATTTATACATGCAAATTTATTTAAAGTTGTGTATTAAAAAATATTATTTTATATTTTACGTTTACAAAGTATAAAAATTGTCGTTTCGGTGTGATTTTATGATTTTGTATTTAAATATTAATTAAAAGAAGACTTTTACTATAAACGTATATATATGGTTTCCTCTTCTTCAATAGCACTACAGCTCTAGGTGAGCCGAAGCTTTTACTGAAGTGATTTCTAGACTTATTACTCATTACTATCATATCATGCATCTATTTGATTGTGGATTACGATCCATTGAGTTGCTGGTAGAGAAGCAAGACCTTTTACATGATATGGTTTAGACTGCGACATATTATATTTGAATGATCAGCAAGTAGACGAAATCAGGATTCCTAAGCTCTTTTTCTTATAGAGCTGGTCATCATTCAAAGCTAAGTGAACTTCGTGGTAATGAAAGTTGAAAATAGGCAATGAAAATTAAAAATTATTATTCTTACTTTTTTGGCATATATAATTTCTGTAGAATTTAATTTATAATTTTTTGAAACATGTAAAATCCTTTTACTTCAGTACACAAAAATCATACACTTTTAGTTTTTTAATTTTAAATTAAATACATCAATAAAATAAATACTGTTTTACATAAATTTTATTTATATGTACGTTTTTGTATACACATATTTTGAAAATTTGATCTATATTTCTTTAGGAGTCTAAGTTATATAAAAAAAATATTTAATATCAAAATTTATAAATTATTTACTTTCGAGTAGCAATAAAATTACATTTAATACCTTGATTTACTATTTAAAAACTACAAACTATATAAATTCTAATCAAATAAATTGTTAATGTCAATATAAGTCTTGGAATTTTTATAAACGCACAAATATACGAGTATTTAAAAAAAATTTTTTATCTGCCGGTTATATTATTATCGGTTTATTTTTGTTTATTCATTAATTTTTTCAAATTATTTTTTCTTTTTATTTCATTGAATTAAAGTTGCACTCAAATATAAACGTTTATATAGATATTGCATAAAATGATATTAAAAAAAAAAAAAAAACAATTTTAAATCGGATTATTAAGACACATATATTTAGGCGTGCTATAATAGCAGTTATAAGAGCTTGTTTTCATCATGATTATCTTTAATCTTTTGAAAATTTTGTAACAGCTTTTTTACTAGCGTTTTCACGTTTCCCAAAATATTACATAAAACTATAAAAACTAAAGAAAAAACATTTTTCTTTTTGTTTGCTTGTGTTTTAATATGTATTTTTTTCTTTTTGGTTGTTGTTGTTTGAAAATTTATGAATTTCAAATTAATTCGTTATGATATTTTTAACTGTTTAATAAATTATATAATCTGAATATATATTTTGTTAATTTTAAATTGATAATAAACATAAATCAATTTGACACAATTTTCTAAATATCAAATTGATAATAATATATACATATGTAAGGTATGCAATTAACGTACAATGATCTTAAGTTAAATTTATTTTTCACCAATCTTATAGTACCACAGATATGAATATTAAAAATTTTGGATAAAAGTCGAATGTCCTTTGAAAATTGAAATATATTTGAGTATAATCTGTACATATATATAAATAAACAGTTATTGAAATTTAATTTCTGTTTAATAAATAAATGTAACTAATTGTTGATAAATACAATATTTTTATTATAAAAATTCCAATTTTTCTTTTTTATATGTATTAGATCCTTATCCTATGTATATATGAATAATATAAAATATTAAAACACTTTAAATTATTTCAAAAGGATTAAAATTAAGAACGTAAGTAATTGATTTCCAATTGAATTAATGATTATTATAATATATTAATTTTCAAATCACATTTACTCGTTCTATTTGCAGTACATGTATGTATATATACCTTTTATTTATTTATCCATTAAATACTGAGTTGTTACAATTGAAAATTAATTAAACATAAAACAAACAAACAAAAAAATTAATAACAAAAAAATTAATATCATTCAAATGTAACGTTCAAAAATTCTTTTTCTTTTCAATAACATATGTATGTATGTATATGTATGTATTTATAAATGTATGAACTATGATCGTTACTCTCTGATGTATTAAATATTAACTGAATTGGATAGGTCACAACATTAAGCTTAAATACCTGAAAATTAGTTAAAAAAAAATTATGTATTATTTTGTAAAAAAAAAATTTTTTTTTTTTTGCCGTTTTTCTTTTTCCACTATACTATATAGCATTTATTTATTTTTATTTCTCCACCATAAATATATGTCCCCCGATATAAAACCAGATTCTTATTCTTCAATCTTCAGTGTTCAATATACGTAATATCAGTTGGTTTTTTTTTTTAATTTTATTCATTCATTTTCTTAAATTCACTATAGTATCTAGTATGTATAGTAAAATATGATTTCATCTAATACAAATGTAATGTACATAAATATATTTATATATGTATGTATATGTAATCATCAATTATATTAGTAAGTTTTTTCTAAGAAAAAAAAAAAATATGTAAATAAATAAACATTCAAAAGGCTATATAGAAAATTTGAAAACATTTTACGGAAAATTTCCCCTACCATATTAAAAAATTTATCAGGCTAAAAAACTATAATTTGATAAAAAATTAAAAAAAAATTTTTTTAATCGTATACAAACTGATAAAATATAATCATATGTATATATTTGCATTCATATTTATCCCCCATCCTTTTTTTATATCCCACTCGATACAATATATTAATATCAGCCTCTAAAAAAACAACAAAAATTATTTTTCTTTTTTTATTTTGATTTTTTATATAAAAATTGACGTTATGTCCATTCATATTTATGAACGACTGCAAAAATATAAAATATAAAAAAAAATTAAATAAAAAAGAAAAACAAAAATTAAATGAAGATGAGATTTAACTTTTGACTATTCACGTTCATCTAAACGATATTACGTACTCGTAAGTGCATTGATGGTAGGCTATATATGAAGAGACTTCGATTCAAGATATATACAATATACGGAAGTAAGTATGTACGATAAATTTCTCTATTTATTTTATTCAAATCTGTTTGACACAATATATAAGCATATTATGATTGTACTACATACTTATTGTCAATATTTTACCCGTATAATAAATATGTGCATAGTATGATAATAGCATAATTAAATACATAATATTATATTTCCTCAAACTTTTCCAGATAAAAACTTTTTTTTTTCTTTTTTTTTTTTTTGTGCAAAAAGGACTAAAAAATTATGAAAAATTTGTCATATATTGTTCCTGTAACACAAATTTTCATGCAAAGAAAAAAAAAAATAAATGAAAAACATAAATAAACACAAGAAAAAAAATTTTATTTGTTAATTGCTTAATTATCTTAATGATAATTCTTTCAAAATTACAGCCTTAAAATCATTAATATCGATAATTGCGTATAGATTTCTTACAATTATACATGAATATTCGATTTGAATTATCAAAGTTTATCATAACTTAAATCCTTAAAAAAAAATCTTCATATCATGTATCGTATACAATATTATATTACGTGTATGTATATATGTATATGTATGTGTTATGTCTGTTGTAGGTACATCATAGTGCATTTTTTTCTCAGACTATATAATATAGTTTGTTGGGGACTTTTGTTAAATGATAGAGTTGAAAAAAGAAATATTGTGTGGAAGGGATTCAAATTGAATGTTTTATTTATAAATAATTGCTGATATATTATACACCATATCATTACATGATCTTCTACTGTATGTATGTCAATTCGATATTACACGAGTGTAAATGGATCGTATATTTAATGTGCACATGATGATTATAAATAAGACTATACACATACATATATTTCATGCAACATATATGCATCAGACAACATCAATATGATCATCATCATCATCGTTGGCTTGATCATCTTCGTACTGTTCGTTGTAATAATGATCGTCATAAACCAGTGATCATATTATCGCATTTTAGTGTTAATATTTAACATTTCTTAAAGTTGATTTGTTTCATTTAAATTGACTGTAAACTTTGTTGTTTTATTTCCATATTGTTGTTTACTTAAAAAAAAAGAAAATCAGTTTTTTTTTAGTCTTATTCAAAACACCTACGCTCTAAATACGTTAAAGAGTAGATATAAGTTTTATATTCTTATAGTTTTTTATTTTTTTTTTTTTTTAATACATTAGGATCAATAAAACTTTAGATCTTTATTTTAATTTGTTCTGCTTCTTTTTGTTTTTGAATATAATAGATTTTAATATCGGCACTTTTTCATCTATATTTTATTTCAATTTTAATTTTTAATTTTTCAATTTAACACGATGTTATACTCGTATAAAAATAAAATATAATCTCATCTCTATAACTATTAATCCCTTTAGACTTTCTTTAGAGAATTGTAGTCATATATTGTAACATGATGTAAGAAAATAGTATGCAACCTTACAAAAATCTAAAAAAGAAAATTATTGAAAAAGAAAAACATTTTTCTTTTTTTTTGTATAAAATGAAATTCTCTATGGAATATTTTCGTTTTGTATATGACTACCATAAGTATATGGTATACACACATGTATGTACATGGATAATAACAAATACATATATAAAAAAATTAATAATAAATTTGAGAACGAAGAATATATATACATTCAATGCAATTCAATTTATGATGACGCAAATTATATTCTTTAATATGAATTACATGTATACGAGTACTACTATATAACTACATATGAGTTTGTATTATATGAATTTATTTGAAAAAGTCAAAGTAATAACTTTCAAAGGGAATGTAAAGAAAATGAAATTTATTATTATAGACTTTTCATAATTTTTTTTTTTTTGTAGTACTAGTATGAGTATATGTAAACGTTATTATGTATACGTACTGTATTGTTATTGTTATTATTATTATTACATGTACAATATATACTGTATCTATGTATACATATAATTTATATAAAAATATTGTGCAGTATCGAAAGGATACAATATTATTTTGATTATTTTTTTGTCGTCGAAATTTAAAAAAGAATTATTTTTTTCTCATTTGAATGATTTTAATCATTTCAAGTTTTTCAAATAGAATTATAAGTGGGTGGACCCAATTACACTCGTATGTACATATACATATGTACATATTTCAAAACGTTTTATTGTTCGATTTGAAATTAAATAATATTATTTATTCTTTTGTTATGATTTCTTGAGGCAGGTAAATACACATTTTGACTTCAATTTAATATCAAAATATTGTTAATACATACTATTATCTACATATATATATATATATATATATATATATATATATATAAACATTATAATACATAGAATCAGATAAATAACAGTATAGGAAGATGCGCAAAAATGAGTCAGTAAAAGAAAAATTTTAAAATGTTGAAATATTCGTATACCTCTAATAGATAATATGAAAATAAATAATATATATTTATGTACATACTACATATTAAATATATGTGAAGATAAACCTGTATACCTGTACCAGTACAAAATAGAAATTAATTTTTCTAAAATGTCATCAATTACGAACTAAAATTGTAGCTATAATTATACATTAATGAGTATAAAAAAGAACATTTTTCTTTCTTTTCAAGAATTCAGTTTTTAAATAAATTAATTTCGATTTCCCTTTTTCCAATTTACCATAAATAATGTATACCCTATACACAAAAATTTGTACGAGTATGTATATGAAATTTTAATTTGTAAATAAAAAGAATACTTTTGAAAAATTGGTAAATTTTTTTTTTTTTTTTCAAAATAAACAGTCAATCATCAATTAATCTAACAAATGATATTTTTCATGCTTTTTTTTTCGAAGTCACAACGGGAAACAGAAACCAAACCAATTGAAAAAATAAACAACAGCAACAAAAACTAATAAGAGAAATAATAAGCTAACATTTCTTCTATTTATTTCAAAGAAATTCAATGCAGATATTTATGTATTTCATAAGTATTTTTTTTTTTACTCATTTGTGTGGTACATTTTGCATTAAAAAGCATTACATACATATATTGCTGATATAATATATTTTGTAATATGAGCTGTATATATGTGTATGTATATTTACACAATATCCTCCCATTGAGTAGACTGTATATTAAGAAGTTTGAAATTGTAAGTTTGTAAGATTGTTCTGAAGAATATTTTTCTTCTTTTGTTTTTCGTATTTTTTTTGTTTTCTACATTTTGATGACCTTTTTTGTCGCATAGAGTGTGTGTGCGCTTCTTGTAAGTTATACAAGTTATGTATATGTAAGTACATATTCTATTCAAATATTCGACTATATATTATTCCTTGCGTATATTTTTATATGCATATAGTTCAAAAGTTGAAACATACATACATATATAGATAAATACATATATATAGATAAATACATATATGTACATATACATATATTATATAGAATATTTATACAGTATAGAAGATTTGATATACATATTCGATATAACATTTTATATAATAAAAGGGCGTCCTTCTTGCCCTTCTTTCATTCTATATATATATATATATATATATATATATATATATATTGTTGAATATTCTAAAACTACGACATCTACTATACTATACTAAATATTAATCTACTATAATTTAGTTTCACATTCATGTTGTAATCTACTTTTATTTAGTTTGTTCTTGTTTGTAATAAAATAATGTGTCACTCTCTCTGCCAGTGAAGACGTTGTTTTATTCTTTAATTAAAATCTGGAATCATCCAATAAATAGGTCGGATTTTTTCAACATATATATATATATATGTATTTATAATATTCTTTCATTTATAATAAACTTAAAAGCAAGTTCAACAGTCAACTAGTTGTCATTTGTTATCGTGAGATTCAACACGTAAGAACTAATAATACCGTTTCAATTTTTCTATAATAACAAATTATTATAATTATTAGAAAGTGAAAGATAAGTTCAAATTATTACAGACTAATTTCTGCAAAAATATTTTATTGAATATACGAAAATATAAAAAAATAATAATTAATTAAAAATATATAAATTCGTAAAAAAAAATATCATCGGTTTTTCGTAAGACTAAACAATAATTTCATTTTATTTTATATTATAGCACTATTGTATTTCTTTTTCGTAATTTTATTTAATTCTTAAGAAAATATTTTAAAATTCTAGAAAAAAAAATTTTTTATTAAATTACGTATTTTGAAAAATAAATTATTGTGATTTAGTGTAACTTATCAGAGATCATAACAATAATATTCACAGTTCATTTTTCATTGTTTTTATAATGATAAAAATTAATTTGGAAATTAAAATATTCTGTTAAATTCTGTATAAATTCCATATGGATGAAAAGAAAAAAACTAAAAAAAAAATTTTAATAGAATAAAAATAAGAAATCATAAGGCTATTATTATCGGTAGAATTTTTTTAATGAGATTTTCATAGTCTTTACGGGGTCGATATTTTGTATGAAATTCATTCAGGTTTTTTATAAGCATTCGCTTAAAATAAAACCTTTTAGCTAATTAAGTTTTTTTTTTATAGATTTTTGAAAATTTTTCCTATTCTGTGAAATTATTTATCTATGTAAAAATATAATTTTATTTATCTTTCTTGTTCTTATTTCTTTAAAAATTCAACAGGTAAAAGACACCAATAAGTCAAACAGAAAAAATAACCAATAAGTAAAAAAGGACTAAAACGACTGTAAACAATTTTAAAGACCATTTGACGATATACTCGTATAATTTGAAAAAATAAAGGAAATTAAAAAAATAAAAATGCGTACAAGAGTTTCAATTGCACTGCTTGTCCTTTACATATTTTTATGCAGTATTTTCACAAATAATGTAAAAGCAAATCCTTATCCATTAATTGGTAAGTACATTTATGTATTTACGTAAATAATCAAATAAAAATAATTAATTATTATTAATTGATTTGGGATTAAGTATTTTATTTACTGTAAGTATGATCACTTTATTTTATTTTTTTTTTTTTTTTTTGTAAATTATATACTGGATTATGTAAGAGTTTCATTTATAATTTAAGTACATTTATACATACATTGCGATATAATATATTCAATTGGTTTAATTTAAATTTCTTTACAATCAAATGTACACACAACTACTCATACGTGTATGTACATATATCGTACAATGTTTGTGTTGTACACGCAGTCATAATCATTTTATATTATTAATTTATGCATATAATATGCAATATTCATGTATATTCTTATCTTATCTAATCAAATAAATCTTCAATCAATTTAATTGAATCATCTCTATGATATTTTCATTTCATAATTTTTTTCTATATATGTGCCTCTATATACATAATTATGATTATTCACAACAGCTATCATCGATAGTTAGAAATATTGATTATCATATATTTAAATTAAAAAATATATTTCGATATAAAATTAATTATTAAATATTCCATATAGTGGTGGTCAATCATCATAAATCATAATTAATTTTCTGTTAATTTTAAATGCATATTCATTCATCATACATTTCTTAACATTTCATCATCACCTTCACCTACCACATCTATTTAATGTAAGTATATGCATTCAAATGTGTACATACGGAGTTATTAAAAGCATCAGAAATAAATTATTTGTATGTAAACACCTACATTAAAGAGCTAATCGTTTTATGTGTATGTGTAATGAATTCGTATATTAAACAAATAGATATATACTTACATACATATGTACTGAAAATTATTACGAAAGTAAATTTTGCTCCCGTAAGCATTTCCGATCAGTATTTTATTGTCTGTGTATAAATTTTACTCATATTCTACATCCGCTTGTGGTATTTTAGAAGAAAGAAAACAAATCGAATAATAAAATAAGAAATGTAACTGGCATGTAATTTCCTCTATGTCACGTTCTTTCTTTACAAAACGATTTTATTGTTTATTTTATTTTCTGTTATTTGATGTTGGTTGGTTTTTTTATTCTCTTTAACGATTTTTAAGAAATTTTTATAGCAAAATATATTTTCGAGTCGATTTTTATATTGTTTCTGTGCTACCACAGAAATTTAATTAAAAGCCGTATAATGTTTCTTTCAAATACATACATATAATCTATATTCTTCAAATATACATTTATTTATATGTATGATATGGTATATGATATAATACATAAATTAATTTGTATGGTGTATTCTTACATCTGAAAAAATTTAAATTAGATTTTCAAGGCCTTATTTTATATTAAAAATTTTGTAAATGAATATGTACATATTAGATAAAAATTTTAATTATCAGGATACATTTAAGTACTATGTACTATTCAAAGCCGGGTTGACTATTGAAAAAATAAGTTCCTTACATAATGAAAAATTTAAAATTCTAGTATAACCGTAATTAAAAATTCACATTTATGTATATGGTTTGTAGAAATTTGTAAAGATACAATACAGAACAATTTACATAAATATTGGAGTTCATATTCTATAATCGAAAAATTCAATTAGCAGAAGAATTTTGTGTTGAAGTGCGGTTAGTCGATTTGAATATGTTAACATTAACCGAATTTTAAAAATTTATATTTTGATTGCAAAAGTTTTTCGAAAATTTTTAAATATAGTAGGAGTATATACATACATATGGAAATCGGTTAACCAAACTACATACTATATGTATACAGAAGATTATTAACGAAACCCTAATGATTTTTGTCTTAATGAAATTTTTACGATGTATTAAAATTTTACGTAAAAATTACTAGAATGTCAAATTAGGGAAATTAATTAAATCTGTTGATTACTTAACCTCAGAATAAAACCAATTTTCAAATTTGTTTTTTTTTTTACCGTAACGAAATTATATCTTTAATGAAAATCTCATTCATTTAATACACTTTATAATTATATTAATTATTTTAAAATTGATATGAAAAAAAAAATACAGATATAAAATATGTACTTAAGTGAATGTGTATACTCGAATAAATATTATTCAAAATTAATTATTTTCAATTAAAAAAGTATAAGAAGTTACATACATACTTATGTGTGTATTTATATACATTATACAGACATTCTGTTTATACAATTCTAGTTATGTACGGATTCATGTTATGTTATTATTATCTTTCTGTTCCTATCAAGCTTCTCAATTTAAAATGGCTTAACTTAACAGAACAATTTGAAATGATGAGATGTTTTTTTTTTTTTTTTTTTTTTTGGTTTTACTTCGGTCTTGATGTATTTCTCTCATTTTTCATTTAAATTTTTTTCCAGTTAATATTGTTTTTCTACCATGTTTTTTCTCTTCCTTTTTTGGATTCGTTGCTTTAGTGTTGTTATATCCTTCGTATATGCATGTATAGATACTAATAACATTTTATGTGCAAGTCCATATATACATAATGTTCATCCAATGTATATAACAGTATATATATATTATATAAGTACGTACCTACTCGTATAATATATACATAAGTATATAGTATAAGTAAGTATGTAAGTATGTATGTGAAGTATCATTATTTATAGTCAGAATATTAAATCTTATTTAGTTTCATGAAATTTAATGAATTTATTCTGACATTACATAATAATATTGTTATTCAGACATGAACCTGCTGTATGTAGTCATATATGCATTACTATGTAGATAGAGTACCTACCTACCTTCCTACCTATTTACATTTATATCGTACATATTTTCCGTGATGATTATATAAAAATAAATACTTGTATATACTACATATGAATATTTACGTAACATACTATATAATCACTTTATATGCATATGAGCATATTATTATAATATATGAGTACATGTACATTATATTTGAATGTACCGAGTACATAAATTATAATGAAAATAATAAAAATTATTTTGAAAATTGTGAAAAAATATGAAATAGTGTATTGTATATGTATTTAATGTGCATACATACAAACATACATACATGTATGTACATATTGTGATCTCGTATTATTTTTAATATTTTCGGTATTAAAATGTAATCTGTTTTTCTGTAATTTCAATGTTAAATCCTTCACGTATATATAATAATGTGTTATGAAAATGTATGTATGTATGTATGTATATTATGTTTATGTATATATATATGCTTAAATAAATAATAATAATATCTAATTTTTTATATATATGAAGTATTATATAAATATATATACAAGTATATAAATGTATACAGTATTTGTATTCTCGCTCGAAAAATAATAAAATATAAAATGCGATTATATCGCCTCCGCAAATCTGTCTATCAAACGTAATTAAATTGAAAAGTTCAAATGACTTTAGAATTTTGATGATGAAAAGTTACAGTTATTTGATTTTGTGTATACGGATATTTTGTTCTTACCTAAACTGTATATATAATACCATGTTATTTTGACAATAATTACTTTTATATAAGTATGATATATATGTACATGTAGTATGTATACGATATTATTCATTATTACATTAAATTGTACATACTATAATACGTGTTTATATATCGAATATATGTATGTATAAATTTATAAATTTTTTAGAGGTGAACGATAACAATAGAAAAATTTTCCAACGAAATTATAAAAAAAAAGAAAACATTTTTATATCATTGTTTCCTTGAAATCGATTAACTGGTTTTTCTAAGAAAAATTTTTGATTTTTTATCCATAATTTTTTGTACGACACTAGAATAAAATTTCTGATAAGCAAAAAAAAAAACAAAAAATGTGTAATTCTATTTTCTTTTTGACGAATGGATGGATATAATTAAATTCATTTTTGATGTTTTATCATATTTTTTGTATCTACATATACGTATATATATATGCACATAATAATACTCGAATAACTTGAATTTGTAATTAATTTTTCAATTATATACATACTTTTGATTTTCCATATAAATTTAGAAAATTTATTTTTCTTAATAATTAATTTGTAATTTTTTTGTTCTCTAACATCGAAGAACAAGAGAATTTCATTAATGAATCGTATTTAATTAGTAAAACATTTTTATAACATCATATATACATATATATATATATATATATATATATATATATATATGTATATACAATATATATGTATTTATTCTTTTTATTTTTAATTGAATTTTAAAATTTCGAAGGAAGATCGTGACAAAGAGTTGACAAAAATCGTGAAATTCATTTTTTGAATAATACATACACGACCATAATATACGAACAAGTACATGTACATACATATATTACATACACATATTGCTTAAAATAATTGAAATTTTTTCAAAAATTTCTTTTGTACTTATACTTGCGTTATTTGATTTGTTTATATATGTATTTTTATTTTATTCTTTTTTCCATTTTTATTTCATTGTATGTACATATTTTATATTTATTTTTAATACAGATGATGACATCAACTATGCTGGAAATTATATTGACGACATTTCACCTGAGTTAACTACAGCAGATAAGTATGTGAAAAATTTGTTTGATTAGTTTTCTTATTTAATTGTAAACTTTAAACTTATTCAATTCGATACAATATTTTTAATGTAATATCATCAACATCTACTTACTTATGTATATCATATACTTATCTTTACTTTATCTTTATATATTCACGTACATATACCCGTATGGATTCATATACATAACCGAATATCGCAACTTATATATTTTATCTTACATTTACATTATGCATGTAAATGTAAATTATCAAAGTTTAAGCGAACAAATTTTTATGGAGAATTCAAATATTTTCCATTATAAAAGTTTTTTAAGTATCATGATATTCACAATGTAATATGTATCTCTATGTATGTAATATCACAATGTATGCAAATTTTTTTTAAAAATTCCTTGGTTTCGTTTTAAATCAAAATGATATACAGATACATACATATGCAATCCTGAGCTCATTATTTTACATTTGATTTGTTATATAAATTTAACATTTTTTCCAAATAAAAATAAGAATATCATTTTTTTTTTGTAACTTTATAAAATGGTTTTATAAAGCTATGTAAATTTCTACTTATTTTATATTTTATATTATATATTATGTTTATGTATAATAACTTCCAGAAACTTTATTTTCCATATCCATTATTTATGCTTTCTTTTTCCTTTTCTATCACTATTATTACTATTCATTCATTATTAATCTACAGACGATCTTCCCTAATCTACGTTTTTAGAAGAGCTTGTATACCTCGCGGTGGTAATTGCGATCATCGTCTGAAAGCATGCTGTCAAAATAGCGCATGTCGATGCAATTTATGGGGATCAAATTGTCGATGCCAACGTATGGGACTTTTCCAAAAATGGGGCTAAACTGATATATATTTTATATATATTTCATTTTATTTTGTTTAATTTTATAAATTTTCAATAGTATTTTTTTTTCAATATTAAAAATTATCTGTATTCGATCTTTTTATGAGCTAAAATAATTCTTCATACATTTCTTTTTTGATTTTTAAAAATTTCGTTATATTCGTTTTTCTATACATTCTGATTGTATAATGAAATTCTAATTAACATGAATAATTTACGGTTGAATTTATTGATTTTAATTTAATTTTACTTACATACTCGTATAAGAAGTTATCAAAAAATATCAAAATTATAATGAGTATATAAATTCAATAACAAAATCAATTAATTTATTAATATATACATGTATTATTATACAAGAATAGAATATAGTAGAATACAGATAATACAATGAATAATATGATTTAAATCTAATCGAAATAAAATATTAAAAAGTCAAATAAAATTATATAAAACTATATTACATAAATATATATAATTATAGTACCTAAATATAAAATAAATTATTTATTATTAAAAATATTATTTACATTAGTTAGATAATATACATATAATAAATATATTAAAATATTAAAATTAATAAGATGACGAAAAAGAAGAAGAAGAAGAAGAAAAATATGATAAAAAAAAAACTTAGATATGTTTACATAAAATTATAAAACTACTAAGAATATTCACTTGCATAACCTATAAGATTATGTATAAACATAAAAAATATTTTTTCAGATACATACTTATACATCCTTCAATAATTATCATTAACTAAATAATGTGACATATTATTTGTATTTATCTCATGTAATTCTTTCAAATATACATATATATATATACATGCAATATTTTGTATAGTTTCTTCATTTTTATTCTAAACACTAAAATCTCATAATAATATTCATATAAATTTTATTCCATTAAAAAATGAAAAGTGTAAATTAAATTTAAATTTAAAAATCTTTCATATGTATATGTATAAAATATTTTTTTTATTTATTTTCAATATTTTATTTCTGATTATTTTTTTATTGCAACTAATATCTTGTTTAACAACTTTTCTAATGGAATAGAATTATTTCAAAATAAATAAAACAAAAATAAATACAAAAAAAAAGTAGTAATAAAAAATTGAACATTTGTATATTTTTCTTATTACTAAGTACATTTTAAAAATATACGTATATGTATATGTATATTTGATGAGTTTCCCACGATGTTCAAAATGATAATTGCATAGAGATAAAAACAAAAACAAAAAAAAAAAAAATGAAATAAAATAAAAATAAATGAAAATTATTACAATGTGGTACAAAGAAAACTTGCAAATAAACTTGCAAATAAGAACAGTCTAAAGTTGAAAAGAATAAAATAATTCGTAAATTTGAACAAAGAATATGTAAGAAAAAAAGTTAAAAAATAATAATATTGAGAGAAAAAAAAGTGAAATAAAATATGAAATGCATAAAATATTGAAAAATAATATTTTTAAAATATTTGAAATAAGAAATATATAAATATGAAATAAAAGAATATGAAATGCATACTACTTACTATATACTAAGTTAATAAAATAATTTATATGTACTTATATATACAAAATAAAATATACATAAAAATATAAAAAAAAATATATAAGAAAATGTACTACGTACCACCCTGAATATAATTATTATACTATATACATACAATATTATAATATATATATTAAATTATTATATAATATATACATAAAAATATACATATATGTATAAATATATTTACTTACTATATTAATAATAATAAAAAAAATAATAAAATTTGCATTCAAAGTTGAAAAATATTGAATTTGAAATAATTTTTTACTCGCGTTACATATTCATATAAAGGTATGCCGTATGCGGTAGGATGCCACCTATATTATAGTACATATTTATGTAAGTATAGTATATGTGTTTTACACATTTGTATGCTTTCTACATTTTTATATATATCATTATAACAAATTGCGGGAATTAGTGTCATATAACTGTCATCATTAACATAAATACATATAGCATATTGATCAACAAAAAATTTATACCCATATATAACACTAATACATATTATATGCTTATAGCATCTTATAGTATAAATAAGGACTTAATATAAATACATAAAAAAAATTACATAATTTCTAGCACGTAGGTACGTAACATATAAATAATCTATGGTACGAGTATAACATAAAATATCCTGTTTTATGTATTCGTTTTTTTTTTTTTTTTTTTTTTAATTTTTTTCATTATTCCTCATATATGTATGTATATTATTATATATATATATTTTTTTTTTGAATATATAAGTCTTGTTTACGACCGTCATGTATTTGCCATAAAACCGTATACTTTTGATGATGGCTATATATTGAATACTGTTGATTCTATAAAAGAATAAGTCTTACATGGGCTTACTTGTATGTTAAAAAGAAAAATCTTACAAGAATTTTATGTTAAAGTTATAAACAAATATAGATATATACATTATGTACTAAATACGTATAGTGGAGTAGTAGAATATTATATTTTTTGAATAATTGAAATTAAATATGGTAGATTTTATAGTTACTTATAATGGATATGTACGAGTATATGAATCGCCAAAAGGTCCAGGTGGGTCGTGTTGTTGGGCAGAAGGGAGGTAGTATACTGACCTCTCTTCTATAATAAATTAAAATTAAATTTAGTACGAGTACGTTTAAAATGATGTTTTTATCACATCATTTTAATTAATTTTTTGGATAATGTGTGCATACATAAAATATACAAATATATATAGTTATGTACATAAAATATACTTATAAAATTGATGATAGTATCGGTAAAATAATATCAAAACAACATTAAAAATTAATAACTTTTTTAACACCCGGTATTTTATAAATTTATTACTAACTAAACGCATGTATACACATGTAATGTATGGACGAATATTCAAAAAAAAAAAAAATAAAAAAAAAAAGAAAGAGTATGAAAAACTCCAGCATTTAATTACGTACGATGTCAATATCAAAGTCAAGTTAACTATGTAATCGAATGAACAAAAATCGAAATGAAAAATCAAAATAAAATAAAATATAAAATTCAATTTTAAAAAGTTATATAATGTTACTGATAAATAAATTTACTTCACATACCATATGAAATGAAATAACATCATCGTACATACGAGTACATATATGACAAACCTTCTAAAAATAGTTACATACTCGTACATACACATATGAATGTGTATCCATGATATATGACACAACTGTACATATACATAAATTATACATTTATTTTAATATAAAATTTTTTATTTTTCACTGTAGTATTAAATCTTATTAATATTGTGTATTCGTGTATAATAGTAGCAGCCAGTATATCATTTATGTGCATTCAATATGCATTCAATTTATGTATACGTTTAACAGCTAAAAATAGTAGTTAATACCATCGTGATATTATTTGTAACTTGTCAAGATCATTTTCTATAATATAAAATCTACTTATATATATGCTATATGTACATACATATGCATACACATGCATAAAAAATGTACTCATCGATACTTAATCGATGAATTGAGAAAAACAGAACAATATCATTTTAATTCATTCCCAATATACACGAGTATGTGTACGAGTGCATTAATAAAAAACCAATCTTATTACAAAGAAAGGTTACAATAATTCACAATTGCGAAAAATTAAAAAAAAAAAAAAAACAGGTATTTTTATGATCATCATACGTTCAGTAGTACCAGTATAGTACATATATTTTTCTAAATGCATACTGCATACGTATGAATGTAGTGTTTATAAACTATGTATGAATGGTAAGTACTTACGTATATATAGAGATACTCATGTGTGTTACATATCATACTGTTCTTAAAATTTGCTGCATATATCTAATGACTTTTTGAACTTTTATATTTTCATAATTATAGTATGGGGATAGTTTTATCGTTTGTTTTAACTTAAACTATCTTAAACCTTAAACTTAATAAAATCCTTAAAAGTTAAAAGTTTACAAAATATTGTTTAAAGTTAGTTAACGACCTTATACTCGTATAGCAGTGAATAGTTTCAATATTGAATTTTTAATTTTCTTGAATTGAAAATGAACAAGATAGATATAATTCTTTTCATATTGATTACGTAAATGAATGTTAAAGATAATTTTTGATTAATTGCTAAAAGAAAAAAAAAATGGTAAAAAACAAACAAATAAAAACTAAATTTTATTTTTAGTTTTAACTTTAAAAATCCATCTCATCCGTGTTATTAAAAATCAAATTAATAAATTTTCATAGACACATCGCATACGCAAAGTTATGCAGTTACATATGAAAAAAAAAAGTAACTGAAAAAAAAAATATACATAAATAAATTGAATTGTTGGTTATTAAATAATATTGCTTGCATCAGAGTAGGTTATAGGTACATATACCTATGTATGTACGAGTATATTAAATAAAATGTAGGTAATAATAATAATAATAATCATAATAAAAATAATACATACATATTAATAATATGAATAGCATGCATGTTGTAATATTCAGTTTGTATCATATTTGGTACGCGTATGAGCATATACCATACCATACCATACCGTGGCTGCTATTATCAGAGCTGAAAACGATAATAATAACGATTATTATGATGATGATAACGATATAATGTTGACGATGGTGATGAAGATGATGAGGATGAGGTCATCATTTTTATAGGTAAGTATAAGTCCCCAAAAGCAACATCTCCCATGAAATTTCCCATAAATTTTAAGTATATATTTACGTACGTATACATATGTACATACCTATGTACGTATGTCTATCTATTTATATAACATATTGAATTTTATCTAAATAAACATACAAACATTTATAAATTATTATATGGTATTTTTAGCATATTTATATGTATATTATACATGAAAATATTATATTCTCATGTATGTACTATATGCATCATATATACGAGTATGTGAACAAAAGTATGTATGTATAATGTATATACTGTAACCATATATGTATATTTTTACCTTCTTTATTACCTTTATTCTTCTTCATCACATGTGTACATAAGAGTATAGTATACAAGTATTATAGCAGTGCCTTGTAAGTTTGTTATTTTCTTGATATTTTTTTTTTATTTTGTTTTATATCTGTTATGGCTTTTATGTTTTTAAATTATTTTTGTTTTTCTTATATTTTTTTTACTTGTATTTTTAATTCACACAGAGTCACAATTTTCAAAGTTGACAGTTGTGTCATCATTATGATTATTATCGATATACTCATCGTCGTATATTATGTATGTGTGTATAATAGATAATAGTTAAATGATAATAGTTAAATGAATTTTTCAGAAAAAAAAAAAAAAAATATAAAAAATAATAATAAAAGATAACATACTACGTACATACATATATAAAAAAACGTGATTTTTACATTTATCTTTTAACAGCGCTTACAAATAAAAATGAAATGAATGAAGCAAAAAAGAAATATATAAGTATAGATACTCTTACAAGAAAAATTATCTTTTTCATATGTAATAATCGATATAATGATGTATAATCTTTAAAATTTTGAGTGTATGACTAAAAACTAACATTTCTTATACAATTACATTGTTGGTACATAATGTAATGTATACTCTGTGATGTGTTCATCAAAGTAAAAGCGCAAGGCTTTTTATATTATAAGATCCGTTGGCTGTTTTTCTTTTTTCTGTTTTTTTATTTACGATGTTTATTTGTTTTAAATTGTTGACAACAACTTTCACCCTGATGTAGGTGTACACACGCGGATGATGTATTAAAAAAAAATTATACTATAATTACAATTTAAGAAATGATTATTTTTGATCATTTATATTTGGATAATTCATTTATGTAGGTAGCTTATATATTATATGAATGTATTTTTAAAAGTATGTCTTTACTCGTATTTTTTTTTTATTCTATTTTATTTATTGTTTATGAAGACAAGTACGATTACATACTTATAGAGTACATTGTAATTTAATTTTGATTTGTAACACAAGAGATACTATGAACGTTGGCAATGACATATTAACAAAATAAAAATAAAATAAAATAATATATTATATATTAATTATGTCATTTATGTATAGGTATATAATATTGTAATCATAATATATTTATAAATTTATTTTCCAACACTTCTTATAGTGTATATCATAACAAGAAAAACATAAAATTATAACGAATATTTGTTAAGTATTTCAAGTTTACAAAAATTATTATATATGTACTAGTATAATAAAGTTTTTCGACTTAATTCTTTTTTTTTTTTCTTTTTCGAAATGTCTTAAAATAAAAGACATTGTCCCAAAACATTTAAATTGTAAAGTATATATAATATAGAGAGGTACTTTATATCATAAGAAAACAATTGAATTTTAATTTTTTTATTTATTTATATTTTATTTGATTTCCCTTTTCAAATTATACATATATGTAGTATATTCGAGTTACTTAATTTAGTTTTTATGATTGGTTATTATGTAAATTCAATTCATAAAATGAATGTCTCCATTCCACTATGAATATCCATTAATTAATGCTTCTCTATTGTAATAATGTATAAAAGTATATTGCTATGATAATGCAAATGGCACATCTACACTTGTATGTATATACAAACGAATACGAGTATAATATGAAATTTTTTTAATGATTCCCATATACCTAAATAAAATATACTCATCTAATATTATGTACAAAAAAATTAATATATATGTACATATCTAATGAATTGATGCATTTAATAATTTAACAATTTTCTTTCATTGTTGCTGCTGCCGGCTACTTTAAATGAAAATTGCAGAAACAAATTGAAAAAAAAAAAAAAAAAAATTAAACTGGAAAATATTTTTATTTCTTATTAATTTTATTACATATTATTTATAAAATTTTAATATTTTTTTTTTATGCTTTAGCACAATAATAATGTATGATTTTTATTGTATTTTCATACACACCCATATTGTATATTAGATTTTTATAGTTTAAACATTCCATATAAATATACTCATACGAGTATAGTAATATATTTGTACTTTTCTCATGTATAGTATTTGGGGTACATACATATATAATAAAAAATTATTTATTTTATTTTCTGCATACATATTTACATATATGTTTATTAATATATGTATGTATATACATTGTACTATCATATGAAGAAGTGTGTACAATTAAATGCAATGCACAAATATAATTACTATGCTATAGAGTTTCGATTGAAGAGAAAAATTTTAAGAAAAATTTGTTTAAAATTTATAAATTATTCTTGTACTTTTTTTTTTTTTAATTTTTTTCTGAGATAATATAATAAGGCGTAAATGAAATATTTTAAAATGGCATATGTACATACGTATATATATTTTTTCGTTTTTGCTAAAAATTTAAACATAACTAAATGAACAGAGTGTACACGATATAATTTTGTTGAAATATGAAAAAAAAATATGTACGTATAAAAATTAAAATTGTGAGTACTTTAATGATTTATATAACATTATCGATAAAAAACCCGATAGTTGTCAATACGCCAAAAAACATATAATATTGCAATTTTATTGGAAAAAATAAATGAAGAATCTCTTACTACTTATATAGACAGAATCAGGGACGTATTTGATTAAAGACATAAAAATCATCCGGCACGATGATATGACATTTTCAAGCAAGGAAGCTCTGACCAATAAAAAAAAATGCAAAAAATTAAATTTGAATTTAATTAACTAACAATGATATTAAGTATATAGTTTGTATACCTGTATCTGTATATACATATGTGCATTTCGAAATAGCATGTTATCTGCTATAATTTGAAAAAAATTTAGTGATACTTTTGCCTTGTATATACTATTGTAGTTAATAAATTGTTTATTTTATTTTATTCATTTTTCAAGTATGTAGATTTATGCATATAAAATATACGAGAAATATAATGGATGAGTTAATAACATCCTTATAATATATGTATGTTATTATGTACAAATAGGCACATTCATACATATACTCGTATAATTGACACCCTGTTTACGTATGAAGAAAACTTTAAAGTAAAATATTAAAAAAATATTAATTTTTAATTTGAAATGAAATTACATATTGCGGTTTTTGGTAATTATATACGAATATGTATGCCTAAATTACATAATATGTGTACATACTTAGATTTTCAATGATGATATTATCAAGATGCAATCATATTCAATATAAAGATGTGATGATTTCAAAATAAGCGAAACAAATTTATTTTTTTATTTTTTTCGAAAATAATATTTATTGTATATTAATTTGTAATTAAGTATTGAGGTAAAATTAAGTAATTTTCAATTTTTCTTAGTTGTTGTTTTGTATTTGTTCTTCTTCAAACATTTCATATGAATTGGATAAAAAAAAATGAAAATTAAAATTACGTAAAATTTACTGATCATTAAGAATAGTTATAAGATAATTCGTATGTACATCGCAAAGTCCTTGTCATATTTTATAAAAGGACATTATTTACTTTTATTTTTTATTTATTTTTCTTTTTTTTTGTAATTTTAACAATACAATATTAAGTTGTATATTTTATTAAAGAAATTAAATTAATAATTTTTATAATAAAACTCATGTATATATGTATGTACATACGTATACATTTAATCATGTATATCATACTTATGTATATATGTAATGTATGTACATAATATCATATTGCACATCTGTTGCAGAATACAAACTTTTTGAAAAAAAAAAAAAATAAATAAATAAATGAAATAAAATAAAATAGAAAAAATATATGAAAAATAAAAATCAAAAATTCATAAATACACTTACTCACAAAAGTATTCGTACGCGTAATCTATATACTTACTTTCAATGATGAAGTACTGAAGACTGAACAAAAATGATCAGTCAGCTCTATATGGTAAAACGGTCAAACAGAATAATATTTAAAGCATTCTGGAAAAAAAGTGCTTAGAAAAATTGATTAGTCCACCTATTGACAACTAGTAACTCAAATTATTAATTAGATTATTCTGAAAATAGATCAGTCGCTAAGAACTATCATGAAAATGAACTTTATTCTATATCACAGACTCAGTGATTCGCAATCCTCATTTGGTAGCCCTGTGCATTCAAGAGGCATAAATGCGAAGGAAAAAAAATAATATAATATTGAAATTACGCTGTGATTTAAAATCAAAGTGGAATATTAAGTTTTGTATTGAGTTTGATTACATATTGAAATCAAATTAGATGAAGGGTATGAATACTACTTTTGTGGCTTGGTGTTATGTATTGTAAAAAATTGAAAAAGTTACTATATACATTTAGTTCAAATTAAAATGCATGACATTATTACCTACATTAAAGAAGAATTCATTAGCGAAACATATTATTTGAGAATGACTAGAACAAAAAAAAAAAAAAATTAAGACAGAAAAAAATATAGAACAAATGAAATAAAAAAGCAAAAATACATTCAAATGAATAATAAATATGTACATATATAAATGAAAATATTTAAGTGTATATATTAATGTTTGTATTGAGACACTGAAAAAACTAAACATATTCATATACATACGTACATATGTATATGTCAATTATGTTTATGTTATACGACTAAGTAACTACTATATGTATAAAAGTTTGCTATCTGTGCAGAAACATTTAGACCAATTTAAAGAAATTTTTCTACATATACAATTGAAATGCGTATATGAAACCTTTCGAATGCATTTTCAATGAAAAACCGAGAACTTCACAGCAACAAAATAAAAAAAAAATAACATTAGAAAACAAGACTGAAATTGAAAAATAGAAAAAAAAATGTTTAACCGAATGAAAAATTGAAAAATAACAACAACAAAAAAACTACATGCATACATACACAATGAAAAAAAATAAATAAAATATTTTTTTCAGGTAAAAATGGTAAAAAAAAATATTGTGAAAAACTATACAGAGGATTAGTTCAGAAAAATTCAATTATATGTATGTACGTATGTGTGCATTCAGATATGTATCAATCTAATGCACAGATGTACATATATGTATAATAAGTACACGTAAAGTGTAAAAGAGATTATAGATACAATGCAGATACAACTACAAATAAGTGTACATTTTTCATTTGCATACATACACATTACATACTCTTACACACTCGTATACATATTATATTGACGGTATTTATACAAATTAATTGAAATTATTGGAAAAAAATGACTTGTATTCGAATAAAAAAATTCGTCTAGATAAGTTAGTTTAAATTGAAAATCGAAGTCCATATTCAAGCTAACAATTATTAAATAAAAGAATTGTTTTGAGAAGAAAAAAAAAAAAAACACATACATATATAAAAAAAAAGTTTTTTTTTTAATTATTTCCGAGTAAAAAAAAGGATATACTCAAATTTTCAATTGTTTATCCTGTATCTATCTACCTGTAATTATGGATTTTATATAAATTTTACATAGATACATACGAGTAAATAGTTAATAAGAAAATTGAAATTAAAATTAAATTAATTTTTTTTTTTTTTTTTTTTTTGTTTATTAGCTTACGAAAATTTTTGTTTAAATACAATTTTTTAAATTAATTTACTGGCTAATGTTAACCCAGAGTTTTTAATGTTATTAGAATCATAAATTAGAATGTAAATTATTATAAACGTTATATAAATTGTGCTAAAGTTATGTATAAATTCTGTATATGTAATTGTCGATTTAAAATTCGATTTTATCGAAAAGAAAAAACGAGTAAAAATTCAGTTAAGAAGCCAATAGTTATCAGTTTTCTTGGCACCGTTTGTTCAATATCAGTCGTTCAATTAAAAAGTCAATTATAGAAAAAAAGTGAAAAAAAAAACATTCAAATTATAATTTAAAGTTCACCTTAATTCTTGGAAATATAAATTTATAAATTTTTATTTAAAAAAAGAAAATTAATAATTTTTATTTGTTTCAATACCATATAATACACACATACATCCATATACTTATGTATGTGTGTATATATTTTAGTCATAATACATAATGATAATTTTTCATGTTAAAGACACGGAATCGTAACACTGGAATTTTTTTTTCTAATTATTTTTAACGAAAAAAAAATTTATATTTAAAATAGAAAATATCAAAAATAAAAAAAAAACAATGAAGAAAATAATTCGTTATAAAAAAACTCGTAAATATATGAATTTGCTATGATTGTGTGCGCGTGTAATATTTTTAATTACAATCGATTGGATCAAAATAATATATAAATTAAAAAGATAAAAAAATTTAAAACGAAAATGATAAGACATAAATTTCAATTTACTTGTATTGCCAAAATAAGTATAATATTATTGAGGGTGTAAATGAAATGAAAAGTTCGCTTCAAGTGTTTGCGATTAAGAATCAAATAAGTATTTTCCATTTATTTATTATTATTTTTTTTCTGTCTTAGTGTTTTGTTCTTTTCTAAATAAATAATCGAGTAAATTTACATAACGATATTATATACCTGAAGAAAAATTGAAATACAAATGTAATGTAAAAGGTAAAAGTATATCGAATCTATAATAATCGAATCTATATAATAATGACATTGTTACTAATTAATGAAAAAGTTAAAAATAATAATTATAAGAAATGTACAGAAAATTATTATCATCGATCAATATAAAATATAATAATAATATAAATACAAATACAAATACAAATAATAATAAGGAATTAATTGAAAATAATTTAATTAAAATTAATTATAAATGTACATATCAATGGAGAATAATTATTTCGATGAATTTTATGAAAATTTCAATATTGAAAAATATTTTCGTAATTGTGAATATAAAATTAAATTACGATCAAAAATTACCACAGCAACAACAACAACAACAATATATATTTTTAATAATACAATTACAAAAAGAGCAGCAGCATCAACAACAACAACAAAAAGAAATATATCAAAAAAATCCAAACGAATCGATTAATGATAATGTTCATGATTATAAAAATAATTATTATATTAGTAATAATAATAATAATAATTATTATGATGATAATGATGATGATAATGATGATTATGAAGAACAAATGAAAAAACTTTTAAATAAATATGAAAATAATAATTTAATAATAATTCGTTATACAAAAATACACGATTATAATATATTCAAACATTTAATACTAAATACAATTATAAAAATAATAATAATAATAATATATTTGAAGAACAATATTATTATTTATCATAAAATTATAATAAAAATAATATCAATTAAAATATTTGAGAACATAAAATATAATAAAAAAAAAATTATAATTGATCGTTTCATATTGATAACAATATGCGTACTAATGCATTTATTGGTAGAAACTTATGTTATCAAAATTATAAAAATTATAAATGTGCTCAACGTATAAAAATCTATATAGCAATATTTATATTAACGTTAAATTATAAATTTGGATTATGTGCATACGGTTATAGGTATGTATGTAAATAATATTTTTTGTAATATGTAATATGTATATATATTAAATTAATTTATCATTTTTTTTAAATAAATATTTTTTTTTAAAATATATAATATACATTATATACAACTATATACTGTGTATCATCAATTATATATATATATATATATATTTTACATATTTATTTATTTATTTATTTATATTTATATTTATTATTTAATGTAAGATTTTTCCTGAATTTTGATATTGATTTCATTATTAATTTATTATAATTTTCATTAAGTTTTTTTTTTTTTTGTTAATTATATTTAATTTATTTTAAGTATTTCATTTTATTACTATTCAAATTTCTGTTATCGTGCGTACATGAAAAAAAACAAAAAAAAAACAGAATTTAAAAATTAATAAAAAACAAAAAATATATACACTGTAATACATAATAAAAAACAATTATGTAAATACTCGTATAAGACAAACATAAAATATATACATACCTATATGTACAAACATACCTACATGAATGTAAATACAATATGTCAGATATATTGTATGGAAATATAAAAAAAGCGGAAAAATTATTAAAATATTATAAAAAAAAAACAATAGTACAAATGAAGAATAACATTTTAACATATGTACATAGTATAATATTAATAAGTCATTTAAATTTTTAAAATATAGGTATAAAATTACAGATAAACTGTCTATTAACAATTAAAAAAATGAAAAGAAAAATATGAAATAATAATAATAATAATAATAATAATAATAGTGATAAAATAAAATATACCATCTATTTGATATTGTACTTATGTATACTTAATGTCATATACACGCGAGTATGTGTATTTTTGTATTTAAGCATTTAACATTGTATCTGTAATAATTTAAACCTTTTCTTGGTTTTATATTTGTTCATTTTCATTATGTATACGTACATTTTTTTGTAAAACTATTGTTGTTGTATATTTTCTTTTAATATCCTAACAAAGTTTATAATTAATACATACATATATATAAGATTGAATATTATATTATTTATGTACATTTATGTGTATTTATTTTACCACTATACATTGGTATTGGTATATACATATCTATATATGTATATTTATAACGATGCGAGACACTTCGATCGAAGCCATACAATAATAACGTAAATAACATAATAATAAAAATAATATAATATAATATTACATATATTGTACAATACGCATATTTGTATACGAACATGTTATTTTTTTTCTTTTCTTATATGTACATATATATTTTTTTTTATTTATAATTTTATTTTATTGGTTAGCGCAATCAATCTAGCATTATTTTTATTATTATTATTATTTTTTTTTTAATATTCATTAGTTTCATTATTGTATACATATACTACACACATAATATCAAATTAATTTATACATGTATATTATATTTGATGTATTTGACACCCTTCAAATATTATTCTTATTATTGATTATACTTACTAAGAGTCTATATATGTATGTATAAATGTATATAAATATATATATAGAAGAAAAAAATTTCAAAAATAAAAAAGCAACAACAAAAACAAAAATGAAAGAAAAAAAAATAAATTATATATAAATAAAATTATATATACAGATATCATATGACAAATTACTAAGAAAACTATATAAGTATATATATGTATGTATGTGTAAAATAAATTTCTTGGATTAAAAAAGCAAAACAAAAGCAAAACATTTTCAAGGATAACATTTCAAGATTAAAAAAATTTATTAACATCTACGAGTACATAAATGTATAATAATTCGTTTGATTTTTCCATTTGATTTATGACATTTTCCAAAATAAAATTTATGATTCCCGCTTTTTTTCTTTTTGTCAAAATTCATGTTTTTTTTTTTTTTTTTTTTTTAATATTTATAAATAATAAATTTTATTTTTTAAATAATTAATTCTTTTGTTATTTTTATACATATATTTTGTATTTTATGTTTTATTATTATCATTTTATTATTATAATTTTAATTATTATTTTGTTCTGTCACCACATTCTTTTTTTTTTTTTTTTTTTTTTTTGCGCGTTCGCCTTTTCATTTATTATATTTACAGAAATAATACGGAAAGTGCTGAACTTGTATCTAACTATGAATCTAGTTTATCATTACCAGATATTCTTCCGATACCATCAAAACAATATGATAAAAATCGTGCACCAAAACTTTTAGGTCAACCGACTGTTGTATATTTTCATGTTACTGTACTATCATTGGATTCAATCAATGAAGAATCGATGGTAAGAAAAATCTTTCTCTATATATATAATAATTATTTATTATACAATCGTGTATAATTTTGTTTTTATCATTTTGAGATCAAAAGTTTATTTACAATCAGTTTTTGGTTGTTTTTTTTTTTCTATATTTTTAACACTTATACAGACATATGTAACAGATATATTTTTGGCTCAAAGTTGGCGTGATCCAAGACTACGTTTACCAGAAAATATGAGTGAAGAATATAGAATATTAGATGTTGATTGGTTACATAGTATATGGCGTCCAGATTGTTTCTTTAAGAATGCCAAAAAGGTAACATTCCACGAGATGAGTATTCCTAATCATTATCTATGGCTGTATCATGATAAAACTTTACTTTATATGTCGAAGTAAGTGTAAAAATAATAAAATAATTTTCACATAATTATTTTACAATATATAAAATACATATATAAAATTTTATATTATAATTTGTTTCAGATTAACATTAGTATTATCGTGTGCAATGAAATTTGAGTCGTATCCACATGACACACAAATATGTTCAATGATGATAGAAAGTTGTAAGTACAAATATGTACATTATGCTCGTACATTGTACATACTTAAATAATTAAATAAATATAATAAACTAAAAAATATAAATATATATATGTATTTTTTTTTATTTTATGTACAAATGAAAATCTTTTCATTACGGTCATGGACGCAGTATCACATACAGTTCAAGATTTAGTGTTTATTTGGAATATGACTGATCCTTTAGTTGTTAATTCAGAAATTGAACTGCCCCAATTGGATATATCAAATAATTATACAACAGATTGTACTATAGAATATTCTACTGGTAATTTATATTCAATTATATATTAACAATTATGTACATATTTTTTATTTGTATACAACAATTTTAATAAAAACTTCATTCCATTTATGTACATAAGTATATGTACATACGCATGTACAATGAATGAATAGTTTGTCGTATTAATTTTGTAAAATTATCACAAATTTTTTTCATTTCATTTTGATTTATTATTTTCATTTGATCGTGTTCAATTTAAAGGCATAATAGAAAATTTTTTAATTTATTCATTAAAAAATCAAAAGCTAAATTCCAGAGTGCATTTATGTAATCCCATTCCCATTATTCAATTTTTCATAATAACCGTGTTATATTAGTGCATATACATATTATGTTACTATATTGACTTGTTTTATTCATTATTCTATTTCCCTAATTTCATTAAACTCAATATACAGCTGCATTTATGTAATATGTCAATGACGATCAGTTATGCATTTTTGTATTATGGAATTTGATATTATTTTTTTGGTTTTTTTTTTTTTGATTTTTTGATGTTTTTATTTTTCATTTTTACAGGTAACTTTACATGTCTGGCGATTGTATTTAATTTAAGACGTCGTTTAGGTTATCATTTATTTCATACATATATACCGTCAGCATTAATTGTTGTTATGTCATGGATATCGTTTTGGATAAAACCGGAAGCGATACCAGCACGTGTAACATTAGGTGTAACATCATTATTAACATTGGCAACACAAAATACTCAATCACAACAGTCACTACCACCAGTTTCGTATGTGAAAGCAATTGATGTTTGGATGTCATCATGTTCAGTATTTGTATTTCTATCATTAATGGAATTTGCCGTTGTCAATAATTATATGGGACCGGTTGCAACAAAAGCAATGAAAGGTTATTCAGATGAAGATCTACATGATGCTGAAGATTTTAAAGTAAAAACATACATATATCTATACTTTAACATATAATCATATAGCCATAAAATATATAATTTTTATTTTGATTCATTTTTAATTGTTAAAAAAAAAATTAAAATAAAAATAATTTATCTATAATTTTATTTTCATTTTCATTATTTTATATACTTAATACAACTACTATACAGAATGGTGATCATCATAGAGCATCGGTCGCACCACAATATGACACATTTTGTCATGGCAGAGAAACAGCACTTTATATTGATAAGTTTTCAAGATTTTTCTTTCCATTTTCATTTTTTATTTTGAATATAGTTTATTGGTCAACATTTCTTTAGTTTATAATTAAAAAAATAAATAAATAAATAAATTTAAATATTTAAAAATAAAAATAAAAAGAAGATTGCAATAAAGATAAAAAACTAAAAAATAAAATTTGAAAAAAATATTCAAATAAATATCAAATTTTATTTGAACAGATATCTGTAATTATAAAGATATAATACCTTTATATACTTATATCATATATACATAGAAGGATACTGAAGAACAGTTGTTAAAATTGTTAAATTTATTATCCAAAATATGTATATACATACATGTTCTTGTATATGAAATTATAATTATACATACATTATATATGTAGCATAATAAAACAAGAAACAAAAATGATAATAAAAATACTAATAATATTAATAATAATGATAATAATAATACAAAAATAATAAAAAGTTTATTAAAAATAATTAAAATAAAAATGAGAAAAAAAAATAAATAAATAAATAATTTTACTATTTTTATATATTTTTAATTTACTCATAATTATTATATTGAAGAAAATTTTTCAATTATTGCGATGATATTTTCGATTGAGTCATGGTCGGTCGCATTCATAATATCTATAGTTTGTATATTGGTACTTACATACTTATTTATGTATTTATTATGAAGGTATAATAAAATATGAATCTTTATCGTTTTTATCAATCATTTGAATACTGCAAAATTTTTATATTTTTCAAAAGCTGTCGTCATGATTGTGATCATGACATACAGAATAGTATATTATAATAGTGCATAAGAATTGGTGATTTTTCATTCAAAAACAAAAAAAAAAAAAAATAAACAATGTAATTTAATGTGTGATCGAAACGAATACATACATATTCCAGTTAATATAGATATATGCGGTTGCATGGGATCCATAGGTAGGTACATATATTCATTTTTAGGGTTCTGTTCTTAAATCTGAATCAATATACGAGTAGAATTTCTTCAATAGCAATATAGCATTACGTTGGTCAGTGCTTTCATAGACATACCCGTTTCTTTTATACGTTGAAATAGTTCACTAAAACCTGTCGGCAATCTCGGGGGTGCGAATAAGGACAGAATGAATTCTCTGTGGAAATGTTCTCTTTAAATGCTCGTATGGTAAATAATATAAAGAAGAAATGCATGGATTACAACTTGAAAAATGTGCCTTACATGTTCTGTCTACTTATATGACCTAAAAATACGAAAATGAACAGCCAGTAATTAAAAAAAAAAAATATAAAATAAAAATTCTTCTCCATATTCGCCTACTACATACATACATAATTTACACGAGAAAAGGAGGAGAGAAACTACTATTCGCGTATATTTGTGCTTCCTTTTCTATTACCCAAATACTCAAGCGTTCAATGACCACGTTTGTTTTCAAATGAAAACATAAGTCAAAACTCTTATAGAGTTCTACACGAATATTGGTTCAATCCGAAATTTTTCTTCGTACACTGCTACTACAGTGTAGTATCAAATAGACACAAGAAAATAAGAAGATAAACTAATGTTTCCTTATCTTTCTACTTTTCTTTCTACTTCTCTTTCTATGCGAATAGTAGTTTATCTTCTCCTTTTCTTGTTTATAAGTATTATCACGTATTATGTATTACACTGTAGAATAGGTGTGTACGAAGAAGAATTATAGATTAAAACTAGATCGTTGTATACAAGAAAGACCTATAAATGTTTTGACCTATAATTTCATGTGTAAACAAATATAAAGTCATTGAACTCTTGAGTATTTGGATAATAGAAAAAAAAAGTATGTAGAAAGATACTGGAATAGTAGTTACTCTTCTTCTTTTCTTTCATAAATTATTAACTAGACGCTAAAAAAAACATAGCAATTGGAATTTTTTGCTGTTAGAATTAAAAAAAATAAAATTAAAGTTTCAATAGCAAAGATCTAGTAAATAGTAGAGATTAATACATAGTAAAAATCTTACCTTTCTATTACTTTTCCATTTTCATAATTCATATTTAGAAGATGTATCTACATTTAATAATAGCCACATAAATAAAACACATTTTATAAATAAAAATTCTATTGTTTGTAATATTTTATCTACACACATACATACATATATTCATGTATTTTTAGTTTCTATGTATACAGATTTATACATGTATATGTATGTAGATAATATTTAATTAATTTTTTTTTTATTTCAATTTTTATTATTATTTTTATTGTATTTTTTTTTTCATTTTTATTTTTACTTTTTTTTAATTTATTTATTTATTGTTTCATTGATTTACATTACGTTTTACATAATATGTATATATATGTATATTATTTAATAATAAAATTTTAACTATAATGATGTATTCTATATATATTATGTTTATATTTTTTAAATATTTTTTTTTTAATTTTTTAAATTTTTTCTTTAACTTCATTTTAAATGACGACTTGATTTAGATCATTTTGTTTTTATTCTTATTTTTCTTGTTTCTATAGTATTTTTTTTTTTTTTTGAACTATTTTGTAATAAATTAATTAAAATTGTTTTATATATTTTTTTTAAATTTCCATTTTAAAGAACTAAATTTAATTTCTTTTTTTTTTAAATATTTTTTTCATATTTTTTTAAGGTGTTAGATATAATTTAACTTTTCTTTTTATTAATAGACAATTTTGATTATAAAGATAAGTTTTTATTAATTTCTTTTTAAATTCCTAAGTATCGTTTCTAAAAATTTTCAGACATAATATTGTTATTTATTTTTTTTTTAGTGTTTTTTTGTTTTTATATCGCTATCATTTTTTTCATATATAGATTCGTTTTACATTTTTAACAATTTCATACATAATATATAATTTAGAGTAAATATTTGATTTTCATAATTCCTTTAATTGATTTATTTATTTTTTTTTCTGTGTCTATATAGTTGAATTAATTATTTTGTTTTTATCTGGATGTAATTTGTATAAGTACATAATAAGTATATATATATATATATATATATATATATATATATATATATAATATGAGTTTGTTCTTCAGTTGATATCTTGTTATTCTATCCTTGTTATATTTATTGATTTATTTTAATTAATTATAAATTTTTTTTAATGTTTATTCAATCACGATATATGACTGTATATTATATATACACCTAATTGCATTATATATGCATATATAATTCCACTCATATATAAACTCTATACTATATGACTCCGTAATGGATTTATTATTTAAATGTTTTTTTAATTGTATTTCTTTTTTTAAATTTTATTCTAGTAATTTTAATTATCAATTATATCATTTTGTATTAAATTAATTTCTAACTTTCTTTTTTTCTCTCTCTGCCTCTCTCTTTCTCACTCTCTCGTTCTTCCTCTCTTTCTGTCAATTCATCTTAAAATGATGCTTCCACTAAATATGTACCATCCATTGCTTGGCCAGTTTGATTGTTTTGTGCATTTGTTGTTGCTGGTATATATTTTCCACAAGCCTTATTTTATTAATTATTACATATTATTATCATCGATTCAGATATTATTGTTTTCGTTTTATTTATTTCATTTTATTTTATTTCATTTTTTTTTATTTTTAATTTTTTTTTTTTTTTGTAGTTTCAACATCATATTACGATTTATTTTCGTACAATTAAGTATCATTTTTGTAATTATTTGAGTATTTCACAAAATTTATTGATAAATAAAAAAGTTTATTTTTTTTTTTTTTTAAATTACATTTAGTAATTTTAATAATTTATTTATTTATTATTTATTTAGTTATTTGATTGGACATTGGACACAACAGGTAACATTGATTTTGGTTGTTGAATTGGAAAAACGCATCCATATTTAAAATTTTTCGGTATTACACATATAAATATACATACAAAAAAGAGATATGAAAAAAAAAGAGAGAAAAACATAATAAAAAATTTTTTTTAATTATAAAATAAAGTGAATATTTTTTTAAATTAATTAAAATTTGTAATTTTGTTTTTGGTTATTTATGATTTGAGTATAATAATTATAAAAGGATTTAACAACATTTTACATATGGGTTATAATATGTTCAATTATCTTTATATTGTATAGGTAATAATTATAAAATTAAAATTAATGAATTCATTTATAAAAAAAAAAAAACATAATTAACAGGTAAATTAAATATATATTTATAGTAGTAATATGCAAGCGAAATATTTATATTTGTATTGTAGATACTGATAATTTTCATTTTTTTTATATACACATTCGACTTTATTCTTCTTCCTTTTTTTTATTTTTATTTGTTTTTTCTTAAAATCATTTCAATTCAAACATTAAATTATTCAAATGGAAAACCACTAAAAACAAATGAAATATTAAAATGAATGTATGCATGAATACAATGTATCTATATATAGGAACTTGATTATGAACAATATCGATTAATATCTCAAGTATATGTATATGATGTAGATATGTACCTAATGTCCTATGTTATATATGTTTCAAATTTGAAATTAGACTTACTTTCAAAACTGTTTACAAATTTCTTATTTTAATGAATTTGAACTAGAGTACTTAGATTTGACTATAATACCGATTGATCTATTCGCTGATTATTATTTTACAGTATAGAAATAGTAAATTTGTAAAGATACTTGTTCATTTGGTTCTTATTTTAGAAAGAAAACTTCATATTTTCATAAAATATAAAAAATATATTTTCATAAAACATACGAATTTTCCACAGGACTTGAAAATACGTATGTGTATGTGTATATGGTGATCCTCAACTAATTGAATCAATAATTATTCACAAAAAATTACTATTTTTGTAAATTATCATGTGAGGTAAGTCTGAAAAAAAAAACTTAGACAACAATTATTCAACAAACATAAAAAATACTCATATACAGAACAAGAAAATATGTACAAAAACGTATGTATGTGTATGAAAATATGTGGCATCTTTAAACTTAAAAAAAAAAAAAAACATAGATGTATATGTGTGTAAACGAAACATATTATGCACGTAAGTATCATGTATGCATGTATGATTAAATAAGTGAAATTAATATGAACAAAAATGTACGTATGTATGTAATTTTTATTATTGATTTTTTATTGATTTTTCAAATTGATTTTTCTAATCTATATACTACACTGCTACACATAAATCTGTCACTATAAACCTAGGACCTGTGTTTTTTATCAAATTTGTTACAGAAAATATTCAAAAAAAAATTCAAATATGAATTCAGTCTTATTGATTTTATTTAATATTTTTTTTTCTTTTTATTAATAATTTTTCTTTTCCTAATTTAATATCATATAAAAATAAAATAATTTAAGAAACAAAAAACGAAGTAAAAATTATATAGAATTTAAAAAAAAATACACCTAAATTAATAAAAATTTTCTAATTTTAATTATGTATTTTTTTTTTAAAATGATAAAAAATATTAATAATTAAGTAAATATTAAAAAATACAAAATATAAATTATGAAAATTTCAATATCGCATTCATTCGAAAAATTTTAACAACATATGTATATTCAATTTATTATACATTACATACAGACATTATTTTATAATTCATTTTGTGTATGTATACTACTTATATATTTATTATATGCAAGCCATTATACGCAATGTATAAATTTTATTTAACATACATATTATAATATTATTTATTACACATACAACAATAGATAAAACAACAAAAACAACAATAATAACAACAACAATAACATAACAACGCAAAAACAGCATTAAATAAATTATTTATTTATTCAAGAAACTTACATGCAAAAATTGTTAAATAAACTGTTCCACTTTCTAAACGATTTCATTTTTAACTTTTAATCAATTTTTGTTTATTATTTTATTATAATTTTTTTTTTTTTCATTTTTTTGAATTGATTTTATTAAAATTTATTTTATTTTTGAATATGTTTTACACTGACTAAAATATAATATTATCAAAAATATCAATATATATATAATTATGTACCTATGTATTTATATATTTTCATTGAAATAAATTAAATTAAATTAAATTTATAATTTCATTTTTTTTTTCAATTATTTTTGTTTTTCTTATTTGTAAGAATTCTCATTTTACATGCAGTTTAAATTTAAAATAATTTTTTATAAACAAAAATATTTACATAAATACATAAGTAAATAATTGATTACAATATAATTTAGGTAATTAATATATCAAAGACAATATTTATAAAGATTCTATATAATGTATCATAATAAGTATGGGAGTATGCGTATTAAGTATATTATCAAATTCTGATATATTATCCATCTTCGTATTATAGTAATCTCAGACCAGACTATAATATGTGTACATAAAATCTTACATAAATATTCGTAAAATTCTGAAAATTACAATACATTAATTTTTTCTTATATACTTTTTTTGCAAATGTTGACGGTCTGTAATATACAGTGACGGATTTCCCGATTAAGCGCCCCGATTAAGCGTTACTCGAAGTTTGAAAATAAAAAGTCAAAAATCAATGCACATGATTTGTAGAGTACATACATACTCATACATCGTACTATCGTATATCGTAGCTTATACAATAGATACTGTAACAGTCAATGACCTCCACTATTCCAAAGTATTAATAGAGTAGAGGTGCAAGTATATTAAAATGTTGTTAGTTGATTTTCCGTGTTTGTCATGTGCACTATTCATATTCTACTGAAAGAGAAAATCAACATTTTCTGAAGAATGAAAACACGGGTATACATGATATGCGAAATACTACTCGTATTATCGTAGCGTATACTATACTATAATAAGGTAATTGGTCGATGAACTCTACTGTGCCAGAATGTTTATATATGTATAGTAATTTAATATGTAATATTACAGTATAAAGAATTAAAAAAAAAAAAGAAATATAAAGAAATAAAAATATCGATATATTCTTAAAGATTTTTATCAATATTGCGTATACAATGTGTAAAGCCATAAAGGCATTTATGTATATATTTGATTATACATATTTATATATTATACAATTAAGGATTAAAGTTATGATAATAAATTTATACGAAAGGATATAACAGAATCGATCATAAATAAAATGCACATTTATAAAGATAATTAATTAATTACTTATTGTCTTATATAGGTTATAATGATGATGAGAAATTTAAATGTGAAGACGTATGTATATACATGTTAATAATATTATCCTTAAATTGATTTGAACTTAGTATTATGATAAAATTATGAAACCAACTATTAATTTATCACATTTTATTTACGCAATAATATGTATAACTGCTGTTGCCATCTATGTGTACTCTCTAATGTTCTTCATGTATTCTTCTATGTATGAAATATTATCGAATTAAACGTTATTTATGTGTATCTTTGAAAGTATTATTTTTTTTTTTCTAAATATCTTCATTTTTTAATATTTTTGGGGGTAATATAAGATAAAATCATTATTATCATATCATAAAGGTGAAAAGCGTACTCGTAGCGGTAATGCTCAGTTTAATGTGTATTTGTATTTAAAAAAATGCAAAAATATTGTTTTATAATTTTCAAATATAAATATATATTATTATATTTAATTAACAATTCACTATTAAGTTATTCATCTGAATATATATATTTTTTTTAATTTTTCTGTAGATATCTTATTGTTTTTCTTAATTAAATTTTTTAATTGTTTTTGTTTTTAGCATTCATAATAATAAAAATCTTTGGACAGAAAATGTTAGTAGTTAAAAATTAAATAAGATTTTATTCATTTTTTTTTTGTTTTGTTTTATTTTTATTTTATTAATATATATATATATATATATATCTATATTGTATAAACTACTTATGATCATACTAATAGGCAGAAGTATATATATGTGTATATTATATAATAAAAAAAAAAAAAATAATATTGTAAAAACAAAAAAAAAAAATTAAAAACTCACATTTCATTATTCATTATTTTTGTTTTTCTTTTTATTTTTTTTACTATAATTTAAATTAATATTTTTTTATGTATAAGTATAATTATATATATTTTTTATATTTTCTAAAAATTATTACATAAAAACACTACATTTAACATTGCATTTAAATATATGCATGTCTTTTTTTATTTTATTCATTTTATTCATTTATTTAGATTATTTTTATTTTTATTTTTGTTTTATAATTGTTTCTGCCTATTTTTTTATTCAATTCTTTTTTTTTTTTTTAAATACTAATAATAGAATCACAAAATTAATATAAATTATTATTATTTCATTATGTATTATGTTTAATAATATTTGTCATATCTATATTAAGTGTAATGAATC
Source organism: Villa cingulata (assembly GCA_951394055.1). Lineage (NCBI taxonomy): Eukaryota > Metazoa > Arthropoda > Insecta > Diptera > Bombyliidae > Villa > Villa cingulata. The sequence goes on from OX596017.1 coordinate 57,870,283, forward strand.
AGATATTACATCTATATATATATATACGTATAAATATACAATCGTACATATAACTAAAAATTGAACAAAATATTACGCACATACATAGTATTACATTACATTATGTGTGTAAATATGTATTTATCATGCAAAAATTTATTTTTATTTTACACACATACATACATACAGTACACATAAATATGTATGTATGCATGAAGTGTATGCATATAATGTTTGTTAATATTATATATGTATATGTATGTATGTACCTAACAATACAAATAATGTAAAATTAAAAATTAATTATTTTTTGTATGTTCATAATTTATAAATTTTTTTCAGTTTAAAATTTAATTATAAATTATTTCTACAACATACATTATATTTTTCATTGAAATTATATAATTATATAATAGAATTTTTCAGTTTTTCAAAATATATTTTATTTTAAATTTAATAAATAAAAAATTGTAACGTAAAAATATAAAAATAAAAATCAACAAATACTTGTTTCATGTAAATAAAATTTACTATATCTCATATTTTTCTTATTATACTCGTATGTATTTTAATTGTAATTTTAATTAATATATATATATATATTTTTTTGTTCTTTAATAAATAGATAAATTTATATGAAAAAATTTTATAAGTGCACATAGAAATATTAATTTTAGCATTATAATTAATCGGATATATTGTAATATAAATAATTAACAAATTTAGATATAAAATAATTCGTATATAAAATGTGTACATATACATACATATTATGTTAATTATTTCAAAATTAAACAAACAAACAAACAAAAAAATTCAAAAAATATCCTATAAAATAATAAGAAAATGTTAAAAAACAATTGAAAAAAAAAAAATTAAAATTTTGATATTTTTAAAAATGTTGAAAAAAAATTGCATCCAATATAAATGAGTAGTACAGTATATCAGTATACACATACATAACAATATATTTGTATTTGTATTATAAAATTTAATTTAAAAAAAAAAAAAACATTCAAAATAATTTTAAATGAAAAAAATTGTGAATTAATTAATTTTTGAAAAAAAAAGTATTAACGAATTTTGTAATATTTTATATAATCATTATATAATATCATTGCCCAAATTCAATGCGAAAGAATAGAATATCATAAATAGATACATAAAAATAAAACGAAAGATAGAAAAAATAATGTTTATAAAGAAAATAAATGGAAAATAAATATTTTTGATTGGCTTTTACAGCATTAAATATTATTAAATTAATTACACACAGGTAATTTTCTTACTTTGTTTTTTGAACCATTTAAAAAAATATAAATATTAAATAATGAAAATAAATTATTTATAAATTACATAATGAAACAAAAAAGTATTACATATTTATATTAATTATTATATGTAAATATGTGTGTATTTGTTTGTGTAAGTTAATTGAAAAAAAATGTTTTTTTTTTTATACACAAAAAATAATTTAATTATTTGTTTAATTTTTATTTATTGAATTCATTTTAGATTATAGAATTCATAAGTATGTTTTTTGTTTTGTTTTTATTTAATTATTTTAATTGAAACTTTTAGTGATTATATTTACTGATTTTTTTTTTTCGAAACAACAAATGTATATACTACTTATATAAATTTCTTCTAAATATTATAGGAGAGTATGCGTAATGCATGTGAGTAAGTATCTATATTTATTTAATTAATTCCTCTGATTTTTCTATGAATGACGGTAGAAAAAAACTTGAAAAACCATGAAAATTCAATTAAAAAAAATTTAAAAAAAATTTTCCTAATATTGATAAAAAAAAAGTAAACAAAAATAAGAATATTATAATCAATGAAAACATATATATGTACTTGCAATTAAATAAGTATTCTAATTTCGACATAATAAATGTAGAGGATTATCTAATTTTGATTGAACATAAATATAGAATACTGTAGAGAAAAATTAAAAAAAGTATTTTTAGTTCAAATATTAAAGCATCAAGATAATGTAATAAATCGAGAAAAAAAATTGAAAAAACAGAAAATAAAGTAAAAATATTGTAAGAATTTCTCTGTTTTTTTTTTTACTTTTTATAGTTGATTAAACTGTATTGTTTTTATTTTTATTTTATTTCTAATTATTATCCTTAATTTGTTCTTAGAATTCTACTATGGTAAATGTGTATTTCTATTTTGTTTTTTGTATTTAAATTTGAAAAATATCTAACGACATCATTATGATAAAAATATGGAACTGTTTTTTAAACCTTTTTATTTTCATTTTTATTATTTATTTATTGTTGTTTTTTTTTTTTTTTGTTTTGTTTTGTTTTGTTTATTAAAATTTATATAATGTAAGTAAAATAACCTTAAAATATTATTCGGTAATTATGTATATTTACTATGTTATATGTAGTATTAGAAAATATTTAGTATTTCGTTTGTGTTATAAAATAATAAATATTAAAATATCCTATATAATTTATACTCGTAATATTACAGCAATAATTTGTGCAAAAAATAAAATGTGTAATCGCAAGGATAGTACGATTTATAGGATACATTCAAATTTTTCTAATATTATTATATGTATATAAATATATATGTATATGTATGTATTATATATGTAATATATGTATGTATATAAGAAATATACTAACTTCTAATTAAAACTTCTAATTACGTTATTAAATATTTTATTCATCTATGCAAACTACTTATTTATATTTTATATAAATATACTAATGTAATGTATGCTATTAATTTTAATAATTCAACTATAGGTATAGGTATAAGTATATATAATGTTGTAATGTATAAATATAATAATGTAGTATCTACTCTCTGTACAAAAATCACTTTTATCCGATATTGTCGGTTATTTATTATACTCTATAAATTCTAAATTTTGTTAACTTATTTTTTCATATTTTTTTTTATATTCTAGTAAATTCTTATCAATGTTTCTTTTATTTTATTTTTTCTTTTGTTTTTTTCTTCTTCTTCATCATAATATTCTTTTTCTTCATTATCATAATTTTTTTTTATTCATTTTTTAAATTTTCATTCAAAAATTAAGATCATAATATTGAATGAAAATGATTAATATTAAAATATTTTTTAAACATAACAAAATATACTATGCAACTATATTTATACCTACACATATACATCTAATATGTATATGTATTTATTACTTTCATTAAAATATATTAAGTGTTTCATGTATTAACTAATATACCAATTAAATTATGCAAGAGATACTCGATTATTTTATTGTATAATGTAAAATGTTTATTTGAAAAAAATTATTTATTTCGTAATTTTTTTCCAATAATTGTAAGTGTAATGTTTTGTGTACAATATTGTTATGTGTACATAATATGATATCCGCATATTCAGTCAATTATAGATATAAGTATATGTTTTTTACCTACATATGTATAATGTTCGTGTACATAAAACGTAAGTTGTTATATGAAGTAGTAGTAGTAGTAGTAGTAGTAGTAGTAGTAGTAGTAGTAGTAGTAGTAGTAGTAGTAGTATTAGTAGTCTTCACTTTAAAAACAATTATTTATTATTTTTTATGTAAATTCAGTTCAAATCATTTAAATTAAAAAAATGTTAAAAATATAACAGAAATACAAATATTTATTATTAATTTATGAAATTTTTTTTTAAATGAAATAATTTTGTAAAAAAATAATCGAGATTATATATCTTAGAGTACAGTTTTTGAATGTATAATTATTTTTAGTTTTGTATGTGTGTATTCGAAAAAATCAAATAAAAATCGTTGCTTTTCAGAACACATAAATATGTATATGTTTGTAAATATATAGAAATTATAAAATGTAAGTTATGTAAAATTTGGCTTTTTCTTTATTGTTTTTCTTTATTAAATTTATTTTATTAAAGTAAATATTTTCAAATTATTAATCATTTTTATTATAACTATTATTTGTTATTTTTTAATTAGTTTTTTTTTTATTATTATTATTTTATTCGTTCATTTCAGTTTTTTTTTTCTAATTTGTTGAAAATTTTTTATTTCATTTATTTGCTTTATGATTTAATACTAACCTGATATCTTTGTGTACAACATCTTCCACAACATGATTGTAAAAGACCTACAGTACTATTTGTTGAATGTGCTGGACTTGCCATCGGTGACGGTGATCCAGGTCGTTTTGGTTGTCCATTATATGGTACATCTAATTCAACAAATTCACGATCCTAAAAACAAAACAAAAAGAAAAACCAATAAAAAATGGTTTAAAAAACACAAATTAAATAGAAAAATTTTAAAATTAAAATATTCAAAAAAATTTTTTTTTGTTTTTTAAATTTCAATTTTTAGATTTTTTTTTTTAAGGGTAGGTACGCACAGTAGTTTTTTCAAGACATCTAAGTAAATGATGATGTTGCAATTCGAAAATATCTTCTTCACGATAATTATCATCTAATTCAATTCCAGATTCTTGTGCAGCTAACCGTGCTTCAGCTGCTTTCTTCTTACTAACAAATGCAGCACCTGATGATGCTTTTGCAATTCGTATACGTGCAAGACGGGCTTTCTATAAAAAAAATTTACAAATAATAAAAAAATAAAAAAAAAACACAAAAGAATATTAAAATTGTATAAAAAAAGATAATTTCATAATAAATTTTATATTAAATATAAATTAAATCGATATTATTATGGACAAAATTTTAATTGATATCCATCTATATAAATGCAGTCAATTGATAATCATATTGTCATGTATTGAATGAAAAATTTTTTGAACTGATATTGTGACAATTTTATGAATGCAATTAATTTTTGTCCATAATACGATTGATGGAAATAATTTACTCTTTGAGCTTTTCGTTTATCAGCCCTTTGGTTTTGATGATAAATTCTACTGAAATTAGATACAATCACAGGTACTGGCAGAGCTATCACAAGTACACCACTCAGTGAACATACACCTCCTACTATTTTACCAGCTATTGTTTCTGGTACCATATCACCATATCTATAATTATTTAGAGAAAAATGTAGAATAAATTAATTATTTACAAGACATACATGTATATGCTAGTAAATATTAGTATAGGTTCAAAATTAAAGTTTGGACATAAAAATTAAAAGTAAAAAGAAAAGTAAATGCATATTTACCCTAATGTCGTCATCGTTACAATTGTATACCAAAATGCAGCTGGTATAGAAGTGAAATTAGTTCCGTTCACATTCTTTTCAGCATAAAACATAACAGTTGCAAATATTATAATGGCCATAGCTAGAGAGAATACCAAAAAACCCAATTCGGAAGCACATGATTTTAATGTATAACCAAGAATTCGAAGACCTTGTGAATGTCGTGAAAATTTGAAAATACGAAATACTCGAAATACACGTAATGTAACGAATGCACCCGATACATCATCATTATCTGTTATACCCAATCCAATATAATATGGAAGAATTGCGACAACATCAATTATTGACATAACGCTACGAACAAATTTACACCTATCCGGTGCTGCAAATAATCGTAGCAAATATTCAGCTGTGAATATCATAACACAGGCTGTATCCAAACAGAAGAAAACGATTTTATAACGTTCACCGCACGGTAATGTTCCAGCACGTCCCGGACGATGTCCACACGGTACAGTTTCTACGACATTAGCCATCACTGAAACTGCTATAAAGAATCCAGTTACATAATAAAATACTAATGCGGCAGTTGATGTATGTGGATTTTCGAATGCTCTCCACATTTTTTGTCTAATATTTGTTAATTGTTGTAGATTTTGATCACCATTCTCTGATAATTTATCGTCCATTAAACGTTCAGCATTCTCACGTTTACGATCACGATAATCCTCATAGCAACAATCACCAATTACGTCTGGCATTATACCGAAAAATGCTAATTCTTCATCGTAACTGGTCAGGCATTCATGTTTCGGATAATGTAATTTACCTGTACGATAATAATTAAGGATATGCCGAAATATATCTGGATCACGATCAAAAAAATACTCTTTACAATCTTCATCGTAGAAAAATTCTCTTTCATTTGATCCCAATAATGTATCTGGATATTTTTCGAGTGTATTACGCCATGTTTCGAAACGTCTACCAGATACGTTAATTAATAATTTTTCATCGTCGGTTTTTCGACGATCTTTTGGTACTGGTGGTGGTGGTAGAGGATGTGTTGCAATTGGTACCCAACCGATGGCCGCCGCCCGTGCAAATGGCAGCCAAGCGGCGACCGAGGCCATACTGTGTGGTGGAATGTTTTATTTATATATTAATAACAGCAAAAATTAATTCTAATACTTCCGTGTTTTTAACAATGCTAGTATACACTATTCAGATTTTGTTGTTCTAATATGCGTTTAGTTTTTCTTTGCTCCTTTTTCTATAAATATTTTTTTTAAGTTTCCTTTTTGGTTAATTTTTATTTCTATATTTTATTGAATTTCAATGAAATCTGTCAATTTAATTATATTTTCGTGTGTATAATTTAGTAATGATTTTTAATGATTTGATTCGTTTTATGACCCTTTTCCACTCAAATATTCAAATATTCTATTAAATTCTGAACATTTATTCCATTTTTGTTGAAGTTAATGCACACAGTTTAATTAATGTTATATCGGTGGGTATATGTAAATGTACTTGAAGTATTTAAAATTGAATACGTTTACATACATACTGGTTTGATAATTTTAATTAGTCCTTTCCTTCGTTTTTATTATTATTTCTTCGTAATTGTGTACACAAATATGTGAATATATTTAATACGATGTACTATGTTGATTATGATTTACTTATATCTTTTTATGGCTTTTATTTATTTGATTATTTTGATAATTGAAATCTGAAACAGGAACTGCATTTTTTGTTTATATTTTTGTTTTGTTGTTTTTCTTATGATGTATTTGAAAGTAATTATTATTCAAACATTATCATATGCTACTATTATAATTTTAGTAAAATTTTTGTTTACATACATATAGATATTTTTATATTGTTAATGGATCATTGTTAAAATCGAGAAGTTTCTGTTTTATAAAGAGCTATCTAATTACTTTTTAAATTGAATTTCATTACATATATAGAAATCACATATGAATATACGTTCAACATAAACGTAGAGAGAGCCCTTATTGGAATTTATACATTTATGTAGATATTTATTTGATTGCCTAATTAAAATTTCTTATATACAATATTATTTGATAATAATCGCCAGTATTAAGACTATAATTAACGTAAAATTAGATAACGATCATTATTATATTTAATACTTAATTGATCGCAATAACAATAACAACAATAAAATTCTCTGTGAATGAGTTAGTGACGAAGATATTGATGATGGGTTATGGTGTTTTCTCGAACAAACTTTATTATTTATATAATGATATTTAATACTCGTATGTATTACATACAATCGAGTTTTAATATTTAATTATTAATTATATTATGATAAATGATGTTTAGATGTGTTTGTATTTTTGATCTGTTGATCTTTTTCAAAAAAACAAAAACAATTTTATAAATTTTAACTTTGACCTATTACTACACACACATCATTTGTTATATTAGCTACAAATCTTTTAGTTTGTTTTTATCTATAAAAATTATATACATATATTTAATTTAATTATGTAAATTTTTTATCGTTTTTAAATTTTTATTATTTAATATTTATCACTTAATTAAAGATCCGACATTAAAATAGATACATTATGCATTGATTTATTTTATTTTATTTTTTTATTTTTAGTTATTATTTTCTTTAAAAAATTTTATTTAAATCCATTAAAAAATTTATTATACTAATTAAATTTGAAATATATAAAAAAATTATTAAATAATTATTTTAATTTATTATTATTATTTATTTATGTTTTTTTTTTTTATTTTCAAAATGTTTAACTGTACTCGTAGATGACATTATCATCAATTGAAAAACTAATTGAACTTTAAAAAATTTTCATTTTGTAAATAGATATTAGTATGCATTTTTAAAAACTTTTAAGGTTTTTAATTCCATGAAGACGAACACATTCATTTGATGTTTTTTCTTTCTTTTTAATTTATGAAAAATATATACATATGTATGTTGTATTGCTAGAATATTAATAAAATTAATTTAAAATGAAAATTTGAAAAACAAAAACTCAATAAAAAAACATCAAAAATATCTAAAAAAAGAAAAAAAAATCAATTACAAAATTAATAATAAAATTTAAAAACATCGTTGAAACAGAAAAATAAAAATTATTTTAAAAATATATAAAATTAATTACACTAAAATAATTATATGTAATATGATTTGTAATTTATGGACTATGGTTTTAAGTAATAAATTGTCTATTTTATGGAAAAATCCGAGAATCACATATGTACGTACATACATATATTAATAAAAAAAAAAAGTAATTAATAGTGTGAATTTAATATATTTGTGTTATAAAAATACAGATTGCATTATTTTTAGCAAAAAAATTCTGATTATTAATTGCATACAATTGTACGTGAATGTGTTATTATATTATTGTTATAATTTGTATACAAATCTGTATGTTTATATTTTGATATTTTTTTTTTCTCGTTTTTTTTTTTTATTTCTTTAAAATTTTTTTGTTTATAAACTGATGAAAATAAACATTGCAGAATAAATGAATTTCACATGTATATAATAATACTCGTATTATATGTATATGCAAATATTTAGGTAAATTGTATATAAATACATATTCATATCCATATGTGCATCTGTATGACGATATGAATATTATTTAGAAATTATTAATTCTGAATTGCTGAATAATTAAATTATGAAATTTATGAAATTAATACATGAAATAATGTATATGAATTAGATTATGTATACATGAATATAATGTTATTGTTTTTTTTTTTTTTTTTTTTTTTATTTTTTATAGTGTACAATAAATTTGTTAAATCTATATTAATTACATTTATTGAAAATTTATTTCGAATATAATTTGTTAATTATTGCGATTTTTTTTTATATTTAATATAAAAACCTTAATATAATTATATTATAAAATATAATTAAGTCGTTTTGTTTAAAAACTTATTATTAATTTTATATGTAATAAATATATAATAATATAATACATGATTGATTTAATATGATTTTTATATATAATACGTATGTACTATATGCGAATATGTGTGTTGAATATAAGTAATTGATTTCACAACAATTTTATTACATTATATTACTAAAAATTCTTAATATTTAAATGTTTACAATGTAAATATGTATATACATATGTATGTATGTGAGATTGTGTTTTTTATGATAATATTTTAAAGGAAAAATAATAATTAAAATATTGATAAAACTATTATTTAAATGTAATAATGATACGAATATTTTTCAAAAAATCATAATAAAAAAAATGTAATAAGAGTTTTTCTTTTTAAAAATTTGCATTATAGATAACGTTTAATTTTATTTATTTTTTAATTTATTACTATTAAAATTTTTTTTTGCATTTATTGATATAGTTTATGCATAATAAGTTTTATTAGGATATTATTTTCTGTACATAATATTTATGATTATGTTTTAAATATAGTTTTTTTTTTTGATTTTATATAACACTTTTATTCGATAATTATTATTATTTTAAAATTATCTCGCGTATATAGTATGTATATAATTATTATTAAATATATATAATTTCCCTTTAATATTTATAATATTTAATGTAATATCCTGGATGTGGATCATAAATTAATATGTAGGTTAATGAAGGTTAGGTACCATACATACATGTATACACTTAGTCTCGAAAATACGTCCAAATTTTTTTAATATACTATATATGCTTACATATACTCATAAGTATATAAAGGTATGGATATGTACGTATCCGAATGCATGTAGTAGAAGATTTTCTTTTAATATATAGTACCTGAAATTAAAAGAAAAAGAAAAGAAACAAGAACAAAAAAATAGCAAATTATAAACTATTTATTATGGAAGATTAACACATTTGTATATGACGTACATATCATATGTATATAAGATAAGTTCTTAAAGTAAAAGGAATAATCGGAAGGATTTATTATATTTTTTTTTTTCGTTTTCATATACATATAAAAGAATACACTAGAATGTATATAATTTTTTTTTTTTGGTTTCAATTAAGTTTAAATATCGATATACTCGTGAAAATTATGAAAGATTTTGCATACACAAATATATATTAATTGTAAAAAAAAAAAAAAAAAAAAAAAATTAGGATTTTTGAAAATTTCTTGCGCAAAATCAAGAAAAGAAATTTCACTTACTTTATATATACTCTTATGATATGTTTTTTATACATTTACTCATATACATACATAATCATAATATAAATAATGTATGTAGATACATCGAGAAATGTATAATTTTTGATTTTATTTTTTTTTTATATTTTATTTTTGATTTTTTTTTTTTTTTTTTTTTTTTTTGGCCAAATATGTTCATATGTTCATTAAATTTTATATCCTTTTACATATGGAATCATATTATACCTTTTTATTATATATATTTTATATATATGATAATATTATACATATATTATATTGGTTTATGTGTGTATATAATATTTTTTTCTTTGAAAAAAAATATAATTTTTTTAAATAGATCAGTTAAAATCACAAGTATACATAGGTACATGTATATATATATTATATACATACTTTATATTATATGTACATATGTATACAGATTATAAACAATATATATATATATATATATACATACACATATATACCCATACGAGTATAATTATATATTATAATTAATTATAATATAATATGTGTTATGTACATAATAAATGCCAGCAAGTGTCCTTGATGTATAGATATATTTATCACTTTAGCTGCAATTTTTGTTTTTTTTTTTTTTTTGAAAGTTTTCAATTTGCAAAAAATCAATTTGTAAAATTTTTTAATTTTTCTATACATGTGTTTTTTACTACAATCATATATTGTGCTATTACATGATAATGATAAAATTAAAAAACTACAAAAGAAAAAACCCTCTAAAAGGGGTACACATACCCAGAGAAATATATAGATATAGAATTGTATATGTACTAATTACATACATAATAATATTCATAATTAAATAAAATATAAAAATCAAATCAAATGTTCTGCATATGATGATAATATGTAGTACACACAGAATCAAATATGATATTTTGAGGTTATAGAACAAATAAGTAATATAAAAGATTTTCTTTTTCTTTTGAATGCATAAATCGGAAACAATTGAATTATAAATGACAAAAATGACAAATGAAATACACAATGAAAATTTATTGTAAAAAATCTAAATAGAAATTTGAGAACATTTTCAAAATTATTCATTTTAAATTAATTGTTTATTCAAAATTTTTTTCATTCAAGTATATGAATATATAGGTATATTAATTATTTTAATATTACTTTTATCTATTAGGTACTTACCTTACATTTTATAGTATTTTTTGTTTATATATATTATTGTTTTAAGTAATATTTTTTCTTTCATATTTCTACATTCATTTTTGCACCTTTTATTTATCTGTAATCAATTAATTTTTATGTTTCTTGTTTTTTTTTTCCCGTGATCTATTCTATAGATTTGTGTGGTGATCCTTTTTCGAGAATTTGTTCTACTTTATAAATGAATATGTGTTATGTATGATAATTTTTTAATGATTACTATTGTAATTATAAAATTAAAACTCAGTTTATTTTACGATTATAATTTAACATTGCTTGAAATTTTTTATTTTTTAATATTTCTTATCATTATATCGAATTTTTATTTTATGTGTACATAAATACAGCACATATAGTACAAATTTATATATGTAATATATCTCAAATTAATATTAAATTAATTATGTGAATTATTTTAGAATTAAAATTTTAATTTTTATAGTTATATTTTTTTAAAAAATTTGTCATGTTCCTTTTTTATTATATTATTATTGTTATTTTACTGTTATATCTCAATTAATTAATAAAAACAAAAAAAATACATGTATTATATAGCATGTACATACATTTATTCAAGACACATTTTAACTGGAGATTTTCAGATTTTTATTTTTTTTTTTTCAATTAAATATAATTCATATAAATATTTCTATTATCTATATGTAGGTACATGTATTTATGTACGACTTATATTGTACCTTATATATATAATGTAAAATTTTATTGAAATTTTCCTATTACATGTTTCCTTTAACTTTAGTGAATTTTTTCTTATATATTTATTTTTTTTTCATTTATTTTTCTTTTGATGTTTTCGAAACTATTACACCACACACTGCCATCATTTAAACACACAAGGTAGATTGTATCTGCACAATTCACAAAAAAAAAAAGAAATATAATAATAATAATAAATAAAATAAATATGTTCTTCTTCTTCTTCTTATCGTTCTTCTTCTTCTTCTTCTTTCGTTCTTTACCCTTAATATTTAAATGTTCGAATAGTATCGAATTGACAAATTGTTTCTGTAAAGAGAAAAATCAAACCGAAACAGAAACAATCATACAATACATATGTACGTAAAACATCAACAACCACTAAAAAACCACTGAGATTTAAAATTTCATTTAATACGTGAAAACTTTACAATTCCAAGATCATTATTAAACAATTATTTTCGAACAAAATAAATATAAAAATTAAATTATTCAAATTTTCTTCTTGAACTTATTATTTTATTTTTACATTTAAAAAATTATACTCGTGATTTCGTCTATTCACATCAAAAGTAAAAAACGAAAAAAAATAAAATTATGAACATCATGAAATGAAAAAACAGTGAAAAAAATTTACAAAAAAAAAAAAAAAAAAGAAATAGAAAAAAAAATAAACTAAATTTTTCTTGTTACAACCAATTATTATTTTTATTATTATTTTTATTATTTTATATGTACTTATACATATATTATGTTATATTCTATATACATTCTCTTTACAATGTTCTAGTAGTATACTGCTAGTGTGTATTACACTGTATTGTATATAGCAGATCTGATCATATATCGAACACAAGAAAATCTATTTTCATAATAATTACATTACGACGAGTGTAAAATCTGTGTTTATGAAAGTTCAATTTTGTTGATTTTTTTTTGTTTTTTTTTTCTTTCTTTTTTTATTATTTGGTAATTTTTTTTTGAGAAATATTTGAGCTAGTTTTTCGCTCAGTCGTCAGTCGTATTTTTTCATGTGTATAGTATATAGATATGCATATCACAAACATAAGTACTGTAAGAGTATATTTTGAATCATTAACAGGTATAGATACACATTTGTATGTACGTATACGTATAGATTCAAACACATTCATACTTTTTTACATACTATATAATATTATGCAAAACAAGAAAAAAAAAAAAACGTATACGAGAAAATTGATAAGTAAAAGATATTATACACTCGTGAAAAGCCAAAAACAAAAAAAAGAAAGGAAAATTCTTCTTTATATTTCTTCTATGATTTTTGTATTTTTGTATAACTGTCATGCGCATTGTATTGTGTAAGAAAAGCATAAAATTTGAAAAAAAAAAAATTAAATAAAAAAATTAATATAAATCTGTTATACGGTTATACCTACCTATAATGATATTACTAGATATTTAAATACTACATAAATATACTAATATGTAGCTACCATATATGTGATATAAATGAAAATTTTTTCTCCACACAAATTTTCATCCGCAATTATTCACATTCTATATACATACGTGGATGGACGTATATACGGGAAATGCGCTTCTATGTTGATAAAAAAAAACGTAATGTAACGTAGACACTAAATTTTATATTAAAAATATACTATTTATAACTTCTTACCAAATGTTTACAAGAACAAAATAGAAAAAAAAAACATTTTGTTTTTTGTTATAATATAATAATAATGTAATAATAATGAGAAAAAAAAAACATAAAACAGAGAAAAAAAAATAATTTCCCGTAAAAAATAATTTCGGTGTGCATAAATTTAATGCATGAATATCATCATTTAAATTTAAACTTTGAAATAGCATACACGTAAATACATACATGCATACGTACGAATACGTGTGTATAATTAAAAGGAAAATATAAAAAACAAAACGCTTACAGTTTGTTGTATCATAATGTTCATTTTATATAGATCTATGTATATGCATGTATGTATATACGTAATACCAACGTAACTATATACAGTATATTCTATAATATTATGTGATGATAATATGTACATACATATATACACAAACACATTTTATGTGGGATTTATAAAATCTGTACATGTACATATGTATATGTAATATGTAGTATTTATTAAAGCGTCGAAGTAGAAAAATGATATGAAAATAATAAATGAAAAAATATACATATTTCAAAATTTTCATACATAATTCAATTTGATACTAAATCAAACGTAATGAAACGGAACTTAATTTTAAATGGTTTGTTCTTGCAATTAAAAAATTTTCCTATTGATAAACACAATTATTTTAGAATCGTATTATAAAATTTTCTATTTCAACTAAATGTATGTACACATTCTATGTGTACGAGTATGTAACGTATTCATGTACGTAATTTGGTCCTTTTTTTTTATTCCTGTTTATTATTATTAATTTTCTTTTTTCATATTTTCATAATTTCATTTGGAATGTCTATGCGAGTGTATAATATTCATATTATACATAGAATTATTATAGTTGGGAAAAATTTTAAATTTTCCAGTCCGCATGATAATTTGATGATTTTTTTTTTCTATTATTTTTCTATTTTTTATTTTATTTTATTTTTTATTTCTTTTATATAGCATAAATATCGTTATTAAAAGATTGTATAATGCGAGAAGTACAAAGAAAGAAAAAGCACTGCACACGTCGAATAAACAATGACATGTGTATACGAAAACTACACTACAAACATACCCGGTTCTTTTATTGGTTGAAATGGTTCACTAAAACCTGTCGTCAATTTCGGGAGCGCTAATAAAGACAGAATGAATTCTCTGTGGAAATGTTCTCTTTAAATGCTCGTATGGTAAATATATAAAGACGAAAAGTATGGTTTACAACTTGAAAAGTGTGCCTTATATGCTCTGACTATATTTGTATTAAACTGTAGAAGGCGTTTACGAAGAAGAATTTCAGATATACAAGAAAAATCTATAAATGTTTTGACCTATATTTTCATGTGTAAACAAACATGGTCATTTAACTCTTGAGTATTAAAATTTTTTAGAAACTATGTAAGATCTTCAATGAGTCAAGAATGAGTTGCGCAAGTGGTATTAGTTTTATTATAACTTTTAAAAAATTGAATTTGGCCAAAATTAAAGTCAGACATGTTCGTTTACTAATATAATATTCAGTTTTTCTTTTTTGTGCAGTTCAATATCCCTTAATGAGAACATTATCTCTCATTGAATAGGTATTTTTTTCTTTATATGTATTTTCTAGCTTTCTTGTTGTTTTTTAAATTAGCATTTATTTATATTTCGAGTTTGATTCATGTATATATTTTGATTATTATTATTTTAAATATTCTTAATTATGGTCTGTTAATGTATTCCTCGTATAGATTTTTATATGTCCTTGCATTAGTTTTTTTGAAAAAATTGAATCATGCCTTCCAGTGAACCTGAACTTCTATGAGAAAAATGCGTTTATAATCCTATCTGTTGTGACGTGAAGAGGGTGTAATTTTTTTCACTAAAAAATATGAAAATTAGAATTTTGTGCTGTAGAATAAAAAAAAATTAAATTTTTTCAACTTGAAGTGCGTAAAGTTTAGAAGTGTACCGAGCGCGCCCAAGAAGCTAAGGCCGGCGCTGACTATAAACGGATAGAGTGTATATATATGAGTCTGAACGTTTACATGCCAGCAATGTATGAAATGAAATTTTTACAGGACTGCCTGCCCATTTTTTGGTTTATTTATTACATTTGTTTTTGCTACTTCCCCAAAAAGGAAGAACATTGATACTCTTATACAACCGAAGTAAAACCAACAATTTGTAATATACTCATCGTGCACTCGTACATGTATTAAGTATAAATTTAGGTGGGTATAGGGCTAAAAATTCATATTTGAAAATCTATTCTATACTCGTATTAAAATAATATATAAAATAATTCACCGTAATGAATATCTATATTTTTTTCAAATAATTCTAATTAAAAAATCATCAAAATGAAATTTTTTCTTTTAAAGTTTTCTGAAAAATAGAAAAAAAATGCGTACATAAAATTTTTTGAAATAAGGGAAATATTTTTTTTATTTTTCCGATTGACAGGATAGGTAATAAAATGTTCCCTATAAATAAATATAAAAATTTGAATGATATATCACGTGTTCATGCGTGTGTGTACTATTTACAGTATATCCATATACCAAAATGAATGGAACGAAATGACATTGATGACGGGGGTGAAAAATGAAATTTTATAAAAGATTTTGTATTATGTTTTCATATATTTTCATTCTTATATTATACCGATTGCCAATATTCTAGTAAATGTGATTCTTTATTGCTGCCTGTGACTGAAATATACGTAGAGGGGTGTACAGAAAAAAAAAATAAATAAAAAATAAAAAAAAATAAATGCCAGATATAATAGCTGCATGTATGAAAGAAAAAATTAAATGTAGTAGGGAAAATATGATATGGAGAAATATTTATAACAAGGGTGTAAATCCTATACCAAAATACCAAACATATACGAACAACAACAAATTACGAAAAAAATTTTATAATCAAAATAATGTACGAGCATAAGCTACGAGTGGTATAAAAGTATCAAAATATATATACATATACATACATATATGAATAAATGAATGTATAATAATACGTGCATCTATATCTGTAATTATATGAATACACAAAAAAATACATACAAATGTATACTTACTATAAATGTAAGAAGGTGTATATCATATATCGAATTCTTATCTGTACAGTGCAGATAGTAGGACAAAAATGCCACGTTACGTTCTAAATAATCTGAGTTTATCATCAGATAGAGAACAACATTGAGCATTTATTCTGTTGTTTTTCCGCTGTTCAGTGATAATAAAATAAATATTAAAAATTCAATTCTTTATAGTTTACATACACATCATATTATATCGAATATGAAAAAATTTTTGATGTAAATTTAATATCGAAAAGAAAATATTTTAAAAACAAAAAAAAAATAGATATTCAGGAATAAAAACAGAGAAAAAACAAAAAATAAAATAAAATAAAACTAAAAAAATAAATAAATGTAAAACATATTTAGTGTTTCGAATTGATATTATATATTTTGGTAGAATTTTGTTGTGTATATGTATTTAATTGTGAAAAATCAATTTTTACCGATTTTCATTTCCTATACATATTTTCATATATACTGGTATTTACGTACTCGTCTTTTAATTTCATATAATTTTATTTAAAGTGTGATAGAGAGTTAAATTATTATAAATACTTTTTGTATATAATGTATGTTCGAAAATTTGTTTTTATTTGTAAACAATATATATTTACATAGTAAGTATATTCATATTTATATGTATATAAATATGTATATATAGAAAGATAAGAAGAAAAAAAAAAACAAATAAATAATGACGATAAACAATAAAAATAATATAATAATAAAAAAAAATAAAAAATATAATAAATAATATAAAATCAACATAATAATAATAATAATATCAACTTTGAACTTTTCGATATAATAATAAAACAAAATAAATGTAACAAAAGTTTATTTATATCCTTTGACATTATTTGAATATAACATACATATAATAGAAATTTACTTATTTAGTTGTAAAATAGAGCGTATATGCATGCACATATTATATTTAATAATATGTGCATATTAATACAAAGACGAATAACATTCAAAGCTTTATGATGCAATTAACAGGAAAATAAAAGGAATTTCAAAAACACAAACTCATCTAAGTATGCTCTGTATACTTATGTATATAGAAAATATTTATTCAACAAAATGTTATTAAATGGTAAGATATAATTACATATACATATAAATAAAAATAATAATTTACTTTTTAAACTTTAATGAATGCAATAAATTAATATATAAGTATTTTTTTTTTTTTCATTTAAATTTATAATTTTGAAAAATATATAAAATATGTATTTATATTTAAAAATTATTTTTAGATACTAATGCATGTAAAACATTTTTATTATAATTTCAATTTCTCATTTATTTATTTGTTGTTTTTATTTACTTTAATTTTAGAATATAATTAATTATACATAATATATACTCGTTTGTATGTATATAAATATAAATTAATTGTACGCAATAATTGCACCAAAATTCCAAACTTATAATTTTACTTCAAAAAAATATATATATACATATGTACATATATGTATATACTAGTATGTATATTTTACACAAAAAATTTTATAAGTTAATTACAAATTCTTATTATAAATTTCTTTATATTTATATTAATTAAAGGATCTTTTATTAAGCATTTTTATAAGTATACCATAATTAAAGGTAAATTACATATTATCCTCGTATACAATTTACATCATATATGTACATCCATATATATGTATACATACCATATAAAAATGTTGGTTAAATTCATATTCAACAATATCTTGTATATCCTTGTGATATTATAATATCTAATCTTAAAAAAAGAATGAAAATAAATTTGATGTAAGTGTAATAACAATTAATCTTAAAACATAGATATATATAGACAGATATGTATACATAATATACAAGTACATACTTACATAAATATATGTATACATATGATCATTATATACAAGTACTTAAATATCCTCTATATTTACGACAATATAAAAATTGTTTTGATGTAATTAATCAGGATTAATAAAGATAAAAATTATCTTATACGAGTATACACAATTTTTATACATATTCAACATTCTTAAAAGAATTTTATTATTAAGGAAAAGAGAATAATAATAATATATGTGTAATATAGAGGCAAAAACGAATAAAGAAAAAAAGAATGTCCTGAAATTAAATTGAAATAATTTATTTTCTTCTTTCAAAATTCTTCTAAAAAAATATCGACAATAACAACAAAAGCACCTGAAAATAAAATAAAATGGTATAAAAAATAGAAATATGTATAAGGAAAAGAAATGAAATTATCAATCTCTTACCTCGTACTTCTACTGATTCTACCTTCTATGATGGGTTCATTTCACATTCATTTAAGAAGAACAATAAAATCCTTAAAAAAAATAATTTTTTTTTCCATTTTTATTTACTTTCAAATGATTTTCTTTTACATATACTATAGTGTTAGTCTAGTATTATACGTATGTGTATAGATGTACAGTACAATGTACAATTGAGATGTTTGGAAATGAATTTTCATCTTTGTTTTGTATAAATAAAATATATTTTGACTAGGATATCGAAAATAATAATGGAAATACTTGAACATATCAGAATCAGTAAATAAACGGGTGTTTCATATATCACAAATCGCAATAATCATGAAAATATACTCGTATACATAAAAAAAATTTATTTTTATAGTTCCATTTAATCCATTATTATTATTAACACAATCATAAATTTGTTTTATAATCATTTTTACAGACTATTATTTTCAATATGTGACATACTTAAATGAATGCCACACTATATAGTTATATATAATATGAAAGTTATCGTAAGAACTATATGAAATTTATATCCTGTTCTAAATAGTTAAGGGTGTAATTGACAGAAAAATTCTCTATAGGCTTTTCAACATTCTTTATTCATATGTAGTATGTGAATCAAATAGTTCTTAATCTATATACATATATGTGTATATATACATAAATATATATTTATTACATGTACGGTATAAATATCATATATAAGTTTATATAATATATGTATAGATAATGTACTACTGTTCAGTATAACTGAAATATACTATTCGTGTACGTGCATACATTGGAGTCATTCAAATTCAAAATATTTCATGACTTTTTGACATAATTTTATTGTTTTCTGTGTGTTTTTGTTTTAAATTTTAAAATGCATACAGAATACACGTTTTTACAATACGTATAATATACACAATGTGGTGATAATAATATACATATTCACACATAAGAAATATGTATATAATATCATAATATATACATATTATGTATAATACATTCTATGATATCCTTATACTCATATTATAAAATGCATTCAACAGACGTTATGTGATATGACACGATAATTATTGTTTCAATAACACTAAATTTTTTTTGTGTGCTTATATTTACATACTTGTTTATTTATTTTTGTACATATGCATATACTATACATATAGTATATACATATATAACTTTATATAAATACATTTATATATATATATGTATATGTAAATATATTTATTATCATATGTACTTGTAAAATTTAAATGACAAAAACATATTATATCCATACTCATAACAGGCACATATCTACGTACAAATAAAAATTCTCATTCATATAAATAGAAATGTGTTTTGTACGTACACAGATTATGATAATAGAAATATGTACGAGTACATACATACATACATATATGGAAAATATTCTATAAATTTTATTGTTATTTATCGATAACTTTGAAAAAAAAAAAGAAGAATTAATTGTATAATCATAATTTGATTCTGACATTTTTCATTTTTTTACAATTACATATATTGCCTCCTTTATGTGGTTATACAAGCACATACATGTAGTACATATTACTACATATTTTACTTACGTATAATGTATAATATATCATCATCCTGTACAAAATATGCTTATAAGCACTATTGATCGAAATACATATCCTTATCTTTTTAATTTATTATATTATAATATTGATATTTATATATGTACATACATACATACTACATACTTACATTGTGTACTAGAGTATAATAATGTATATGCATATGTATGTATGTATGTACATCTATGCAGCTTTATACTTTTTACTTAATAAAAACTTGAAAAAAAAAAGAAAATTAAATTAAAATCAAAATCATCTCGTGTACATATTTATACCTATACATTTATATGATGTACATGACGATATTCAATGAAAAGAAAAAAAAAATTTATGTAAAAAAAAGAACGTTTTTCATTTTGAATTAATTTCTGTATTTTTGTTTTATGTTTTTTTTTTTTTGTTTGTTTATTTGTTTAACCCATTTCAATCGCATTCATAAATATACTCGTACTAAAGTATGATGTAAATATATTATCAATTATTTTTACGTATATGTAGTAATGTATGTGCGACCATTTACATATGTGTAGGTCTGTACAAGTATTATGTATATGTTATGTTATGTTATGTATATCCTATTGGAAAAACTTATTTTCAATTAAATTTTAAATATTTTATTGATCAAACATTCAATATTTATTGTTTACCATGGAAATTATATTGTACAAATATTTGAAATAATTCACGTTTATCACTTGTTTTCGTTTCATTTTTTTTTTTTAATTTTTGTTTTTCGTTTTTTCTTTGTTCTTGTTGTTTTTTAATTTATTTATTTTTGAAATTTTTAAATTTTTTTTTTGTAACTCATTTCAGAATTGATAAAGATCGATAAAAAATTTTCCAAATACGTTTTACATTCCATATAATGAAAATTTTCAAAAAATAAATTATATCTGTTCTTCAAAATACAAAAGAAAACAAAGACAAATTAAAGACAAACAAATAATTGAAATATAAAAACGAAACCAATTATCACGAAAAAATAAAAATAAAATTAAACACACATTTATAGATCGTAAACATATTTAAAGAAAACAATAATTTTTTTGTAATCATGCTACCGAAAGGACGAAGAAAATATAAATTTGTTTCGTTCGATTTTGAAATAACGAATGGATCAAATTTGTCTTATCAAATTTTAGGCATACTTTTGATTATATTAGGAAATAGTATATCATCGATAAATGGAGTTACAATAAAATATAATAATAACGGTAATAATAATAACAATAATGATGTACTGGATTCTTCGACGTCAGCATCGTCATCATCATCTTCATCGTTATCGTCATCACAAACAATAACATCATCATCATCTTTGCTAATACAAAATTCTGAAGATGTTTCTATGAATGGATTCGATGATGGTAAACATTTAATAACTAGTCTACCAAATTTCGATGATAATAATTACAATGAATACAAAGAATATTATGATCGATTAACAACGAACAGTACGTTCTTTTATATATTTTTTTCTAAATGTATAAACAATTTTTTTTTTAAATATAAATGAAAATTTTTAATTAGGTACTTTATGTCATTGTGTTATTAAAATTTTCTTATTTTTTATTTGTCATTTTCTTCTTCTTTTCTGTTTTTTTTTCCTTTTTTTTATTTTGTTGAAAATTTTTTTAGATCCTTGTCTAACACATTATTGCCCAAAAGGACGTGAATGTATACTAGATAATAATACAAATAAACCAAATTGTATTTGTCAACGTCATTGTACAAAACGTAAACGTCCTATATGTGGATCAAATGGTCAAATCTATAGAAATCATTGTAGACTACATCAAGCATCTTGTCTACTTAATATACCAATAACATATCAGCGTTTAGAAAAATGTCAAAATAAAAATAAACATAAAAGTTATAACAAAAAAGTTCACTATAAATCATCATCATCATTATCTTCATCATCGTCATCATCATTGAAACCTGATCATTTGAAGAAATACCAAAAAGATTTCAGTATGAATGAATTGTCTTCATCCTCCTTAAAACAACAGCAGCAATATCATGATAATAACAATACTGATGATGATCTCATAAATAATAATAATAATAATGATAGTAGTAGTAGTAGTAGTAGCACTAATACTGATACTAATGATGATAATAATGATAATGATAAGCATAGGACAATAGTTATATATAAAGAATCTATACTAGGTCAAAATAATGATAAATCTGTAAATAATATTTTTGATGAAATAATAACGATACCAGCGAAAAAATTAACTAAAGATCATACAAAAACAAAATTTTCATTATATTATTCAAATGAAAAGGAAAATATATTACATCAAAACAACATAAATAACAACAACAACAATAATAAAATCAATAATAATAATAATAATTTATTCGACATGAATTTGATGAATGAAAATCATTATATAAATGATAATATTGATTTTATTGATACAACATTATTGGATAGAAGAAAAATATGCACATCACAAGAATATGAAATAATGAAAGATAATTTATTGTTATTCAATCATGCACGTCTAATGTCACAAAATAATAATCATAGTAAAGATTTTTTGGTGTCAATAATGTTTTCACATTACGATCAAAATAATGATGCATATTTAGAAATGGAAGAGCTTAATCAGATATCTATTGATGAACATCTTGAGGAATTAAGTAATGGATGTATATTAGAAGATATGTTAACATTCGATGATCTAGATAATGATGAAAAATTGAGTATTAATGAATTTTATCAAGCATTCAGTAAACTTTATAGTGAGTAATCAAAAATTTTAGTATTTTTCATTTAAAACTAACTATTCATTTTCATTTTTAAATAATATACTCGTATACATAATCATATTAAAGGTGTTTCTGTTGTGTCACTCGATAAAGCATTAGAAACAAATCATCTGTCTGCAAGAGTCGGTGATAATGTTGAAATTAAATGTGATGTAACTGGTTCACCATCACCACCAATTATATGGCAAAGAAACGATATCGATTTATCAACACTGAATTATGATGATATTCGAGTATTTAGTGACGGTAGTTTATATTTAACTAGAATACAATTATTACATAGTGGAAATTATACGTGTCATGCTCAAAGAAATAAAGATGTAGTTCAAACACATATTTTAAGTGTATACAGTAAGCAAAAATTTATTATAAAATAAAAAATTTTAAATACTCGTATACGAATTATTAAAATATGTGGAATAATTTACAAATAAATTAATATGTTTCGCAGCTATTCCACAAGTACTTGTTATGCCAAGAATTCAATCAAAAAGACCCGGTGAAAATGCTGAAATGTGGTGTCATGTTACTGGAGATCCATTACCAAAAGTTGAATGGCTGAAAAATGATGAAAAACTCAACTTGAACATTCCAAATAAATACGAAATAATCGGTAATGGAACAGCATTGCAGCTGCACAACATACAATACTCTGATACAGGTTAATTCTAATATACACACACAAAAATATGTTGATTTATGAAAAATAGGAAATGTTTGTTATTGAATGTTATACTTTATAGGTGCCTACATGTGTCAAGCAACAAATATTGGAGGCACTGTTCGTGACATAAGTTCACTTGTTGTTCAGGAAGAACCTACACCAAGTATGTCTAATTAAGTTTAAAAAGATAATAAAATTTTTGATTTCTGTAATTATAAATTTCATTTTTACTTTTAATTTACCTTTTATTTTTATGAAGCTGTTCTCAATGAAGAACGTAAATTTTTTGTATTCCACGAAAATGGTATATCAATCTATGAACCATCTGCTTGTCGATTATATCATCAAATCCAAAGTAGTGATATAATACCTGGTACACAAGAATATATCTGTGGAAAGGAAAGTACGAAATGTTCATGGGGACGTACAGTAACAGCCGGCCCACATTATATTTATGCAACACAACCAGAATTAGATAGAGTTCTAGTGATATCGACGATTCAAATGGTTGTGGTCGATGTTGTACAAACTGATAAATATCCAGTGGAATTGTTTTATGTGCAAAAACTTGATCAAATATGGATACTAAATTGGCAATACAAAAATAATATCGGTAAAAAAATTGTTCAAGTCATTTGCGAGGCTGGACAAAAGCGTAAACATTATACAATACACCCGGAATTGATTGATGGACAAATCGATTTGATTAAGAATCTATTTATACCTTCACCAGATTTAGAACAACCGCATTTTAGTTATAATTACGGTTATATAACGCATGAAAATCAACGTAACATTTACAAATTGGATTTAGCTAATTTAAGGTATATAAAATCTGTGGATTTAACACTGTACGATTGTGTTCCAGACAATATCGAATTTTCTGCATTATGTATGTACACTTGTATTGGATTAACTTGGATTAACTTCTTCATTTTGTTCTTACTTATTTTATTTATTTTTTAATTATTTCTAATTTATTTAGATGGCTTTGTAATATTATCATGTCAAGAACCTACAACTGATCGTCCTCGAGGACAACTTATCTTAGATTATTTGACTGATGCTGTTCTAATTACGAAACCATCACTATATGGTATTCCAAAAATATCACCAGATTCTAGAAATCTTGTGACGATACAACATCATCCCAATGAAACGGTTATTGTTGTCCAGAAAATAACAAGTATGTATACGTATTATGATTTTTATAATTATCAATTTTTTTTTTCGGAAACATTTTATTTCAATCGTTAATAATTTGTTTAGGTAACGGACTAGAATTTATGTTTGATGTTAAGACAACATTGAATGTTAGCGATGTAACATTTTATGAGAGTCAAACTACCCATGGATATGACTTATTTGCCAGCGCTAATGATAAAGAAAATATTTTGTATTTAAATTTATGCACAGGTATAAAACAAATTATTTAATTTATTTAAAAATAAAAATAAAAATTTTTTTTTGAATAGGTAAAGTTGAAATGATAACAGGAGTCGGATTACCTATATCGAAATCATTAATTAAATGGGAGAATCCAGCACGTATGATTAGATCATCGGGTACGATATATAATCAAACGATATTTTCAACATTTTTTTTATATCAAGTTTGTATTTATTTTGTTTTTAATTTCCAAATTTTATTTTTTCTTTCTCCATTACACGATAAAGGACTTTTCGGTCTGTATATGTTGACAACTGCGAATAGTGCATTATTTGTAATAAATGGAAGAGCAAGAAGCATTAATTGTAAAATTGGTGGTGTCAAACATCCAACAGCAATTGTATGGACCCATGCATTACCAAATTATATAACAAATAGAAATACAATAGTCAACGAACTATAAAATGAAAAACATCATCATCAAATTATTGAAGAACAAAAAAAAATAATGAATTATAAATTTGTATTTGAATTATAATTATAAACATTAAAGAATAAAATTTGAGAAGAACGTAAAAGCAAAAATAAAAAAAAAAACGAACAAACAAAAACAAAGAAATTTGGTTCACTTTAAGTTTTCATTTTTATGGTTTTCTTATAGCTACAGTCTGATGATATCAATTCGGAAATAAAATCATAATCACAACTATTAAGCTTGATAAAATCGGTATTACCGCCAAAAATTGATAAATTATTAAATATCTTTGATTTCATGACATGGTACTTTTATTTTTGCTTCACTGCTGTAACATTATCACAAAAATTATCCAGAGAATTTATTTTTGTATACCATGTACCATGTATAGTATAACATCACTGTAAATTGAAAAAACAAATACTCTCAATGTTTACTGCACATCTCACTTTTTCTTCTTTCCATCCATACCTAGAGCAGATACTAATAGACTATACACTGTGTTGTAACTTGTAACTGTAACAATTGAATATTTCTCTCTATCTCTCTGTAGGTACGTTGTGTACGTAGCACGTACAGTTCTTGATGGTTATGATCTATCTGAATCAAGTCAGTATTATTTCGTAAGCGATGAATGATTTGAATGGATCGGATGGTACTTTACTAAAGAGGTAATACAAGTTTTTTGTAATTGTAACTTTCCAGCTGCAGTTATGAATGAGCCCATAAATTTTTCTACAACCATTAGCTTTACGTACATATTTAATTTTAATTTAGTTTATGTTACACTGGTACGCAGTACAGTTTTGGTATAACAAATTGTGCTTTTCTGAACACATTTAATTTTTTTTTCCATAATGGCAAGGAAAAACTAAACTTTTAAAAGAAATTAAAGAAAGAAAAACAAACAAAATATGTAAGGAAACAAAATAATTTTTTTTTTCAGATTTTTGCACACTTCTTTTATATTAATATTTTAAATGATTGATTCATAAAAGAAAAATTAATTATAAAATTATGAATATATCACGAGTTCTTTTTAAACATGGCTCGTCTTTTTTTTATGTTTTTTTTTATATATATATAGATTTTTTTTATTTTTTGTTTTTCTTTTGATATATATATATAATTTATAATTTATGTTATATATTATATTTATCAATTTTTTAAAGTTTTTTCCTAAAAACTTAGAAAGCTAGAAAATTTTTATATTTTATTTTATTTTAATTTTTTTTTTTTTGCTTTTTAATATATTTTTCTTTTAAATTTTTTCTTTTAATTTCATTTTCATGTTCTCATTTGTATCATTATCTATTTGCTTTTCAATTTTTTTATTTCATTCCATTCTTCATTTTTTTTTATAATCATTTATTTATTTTAAAAATTTAAGATAAAAAATTGAAAGAGAAAGAGAGGACAATATGATAAAGTCTATATACTCATATTTAGATGTATATTAATATGTGTTTTTGTGATATCTTATAATAAATTGTAAAATATTTTATAATAACTTTAAAATCAAAAAAAAAATATATATATATATGTACATATATAGATATAAATTAAAAAAAAAAAAAAACTCAACAAAGATGTATACAATTTGAAAAAAAAAATAAATAAATGAAACTAAACCACAAAAAAAAAACAGCAAATAACAAAAAACTAAAAAATAAAAATAATTTAATTAACAATTTTTAATGATAAATTATAATCATTTGTTTTTTATTTTTCATTAATTTCATTCAATTAATTTCAATGTTAGTTTTATTTTGTTTTTAATGTTTTGTTTACAATTTGTTTTTAATGGTATTATATATGAACTATACGTTAAGTATGCGTAAACTTAAATATTATTTATTTAAAATATGTATATAAACAAAATTAAATTATTAAAAAAAAATTATGTTTAGGTAATAATTATTAATAAATAGTAAGATTCTCATCGTGAAACTATAAATTAGAAAAAAGAAAAAAAAGAAAATATTGAACTGAAATAATTCATAAAATCCCTTGATATTTTTTGTGTATGTGTAATAAAAAGATTATTTTTTTTTAATTTGTTTATATTTTTGTTTTTTTTTTTTTATTTATTTAGTTTTTGTTTATTTTTTTTTTCTTTTTGTTTATAATAATAATTTCGATAAAGTTTTATTTTGTATTATGTATTTTATGTTTTTATTTCTTCATGAAGACATGCATAAAATATAGTATAATGTAGTTATATTTATGATAACATTAAATAATTTTATGTGTTTTTTTTTTTTCAATTTTTCACTTTAAAAAACAAAATGTTATTTTCAAATAAAAATTTATGTTTTTATTTATTTATTTTTTTTGTTGTTTTGTTTTTTGTGTGTAAGTACCATGCATGTAAATATGTTTCTAATAATTAATTTAAATTTATTCATTTCTTAATTTTTTAATTTATAAGTGTATATGTATATGTATATACTTGCTGCTTTTTTGTATTCTATCTGACTCATCAAGTTAGTAGTAGTAGTAGTAGTAGTAGTAGTAGTAGAAATAGTAGGTATAAAGAGATTTTTTTCAATTCAAAATTAATTTCGTATTAGATAATTTTATTTTTGTTCCTTTATTTGTTTTTATGTTTTTGTTGTTTGTTGTTTTTGTTTTTATATTTCAAACATTTTCATTATTCTTATTTTTGTATTTAAAATGTTTTTTTTTATTGTTTTCATTTTAATTTAATTTTAAATTTAGAAAATGTGTAATTTTAATTATGATGATTTATTATTAGAAATAATATATTTATTAAATATTTTTTTTGAATGAGTGAATTTTTCTTTTTGCTTTTATATATGAAAATTTTTTAATTTTTTTTTAAATTTATTTCTTTTTTTTTTATTCTTTTTTTTTTCATTTTTAAGTACATAATCTGTGTTTTATAAATGTAATGTAATAATTTAAATGTAATCATACAAATGTATTATTATTTTTTCACACAAAATGATTTATTCTCTTTAATTTTGTAATGTACATACTTATACACAATTGTTTTTAATATTCATTTGCATATTCATTTTAATTTTATTTTTTTTTTGTTATTATTTTCTTATATAGATTTTGTCTTGTTGTTGTTAGTTTTTTCTTTTTATTTTTATTTCAATTTTATTGTTTTTAAATTTTAAATCTAAATTTAAACTAACCTATGAACATTCCATTCTTAGTACATGTTTTGTTTTGTGTTTCAATTTGTTGTTTTTTCCATTTTTTTTTTAATTTTTTTTTTAAATATCCATTAGATGTATGTATATATGTAGTATATAGATAAAATTATACAAAAAGAGAAGATATCCTTTATGTTATTTATAATTATTATATATAGTATTTTATATTCAAAAGTTTTATTTGTTTTTTTCTTTTTTTTTTAAATATTATTCTTAACAAATCATTTTTTTTGTGTTTTTTTTTTTTAATATTCAGACGTAAAGAGTATGGCACTTGAAGCTTGTTTTTTTATTTTTTATTTAAATATTACATATAATATATTATATTTTAAATTATTTATTTTTTTTTTTTTTAATTTAAATGTGTGTGTTTTCATCTCATGTTTTATTCATCATATTTTAAATTCATTCGGTGTGAAAGTTTACAAAATAACAGAGAGGTACACATGTATTTCTTTTTATACATATGTATATGTGGTGTATGATTGTGAGTAACAATAATAATTGTAATCATTTATTTGTAAGTTCCTTTTTTTATATATATTTTTTTTTTTATTTCATATAAATCACATTATACGTACAATAATCTTGAAATAAATTGAAAAATTATTTTAAAAAAATTTCACAAAGGATCAAAATTTAAATTCAATTTCTCAATATTTAATTTCTCAATGTTTTTTTTTTCTTTTAAATGACAAAAGCAGTAATATTAGAAAATAATTAAGAAAATTAAGAAATAATTCTTAATTGTTTTATTTTCTTTGCAATCAGATTTCCATTCAATTAATAATAATTTAGAAATATTCTCACGTACATACTATGCATGCAAATTCAATAATGGCTTTACATATATTACTTTTTTATTCTTTTTTAATTTCAAATAAATTATTTTCTTTTCAAAATATAAAATATGATAAATACCATGAACACAAAGAGATCTCAGTAACATCAAAAAATAATTATTGTCATGCAAAAACTTATTAAATCAATTTTCAAAATGTGATTTATATATAAATGA
The DNA here is from genome assembly GCA_951394055.1 of Villa cingulata. NCBI lineage: Eukaryota > Metazoa > Arthropoda > Insecta > Diptera > Bombyliidae > Villa > Villa cingulata. Next base: position 57,900,611 of record OX596017.1, read on the forward strand.
ACACATTCCAATTGAATCGCATGAAATAATCCATCGATTAATCGATGATTTTGAAACGATCCCAATGCATAAAAAACGTGTACATACATACTTAGTTGTGGTGTCGTCGTAATTGAAACTGTTCGAAAGATGAAATTATCATTTTCACATCAATTTTCATACTGTCCATTGTAGTACACGTGTATAACTACACTAAACGGATAGATAAATTCTTTGAAATTTTTACATTTTCGACTATAATTAACAAAATGAATAAAAAAAATGAAAGCGAATGAATCGATTTTCGGTTATTTATATAAGTTTTTAGAACATATTATAATTTTTACATACATTTATAAATTTCATAAAATTTTAACATATCTTGTTCTTTAAATAATTTACATTTATTTTAATTATTCATTATTTCAAATTAATTATCTTCTTTTTTTTCATTTTTTTTTTATATTTCCTTTTAAATTTAACTTCATATTACATATGCAATACAGGGCAGGGCACAAACAAATTTTCCTTTTATTTATTTATTTATTTTTTTTTTTTGTTTTTTAGATTATTCTTTATTAATTTTTTTTTTTACTTTTTACTAAATATATGAGAGCATATGATGTATCACAGCAAGAGAAATTACTTGTTTTTGTATTTGATAGTTAAACAATAGAGATAGTTGAAAACAATAGAGAAAACATAACGAAGTTAAATAATATCGAGACAAAATATTAAAAAAAAAATATTCAATTATAAAAGTTTAAAATTTAAGAAAATCAAACGTTCTAGGATATGAATATTTGTGTTTCTTTTTTTGTTTTTTGTTTTTTATAAATTCAATTACTAATAATAATATACATTGAATTAGATTTTGTTTTAGGGGAGACACATGCATTATGAATATAGAAATACGAGTGTGAAAAATAAATAAAAATATATAGACATATATGTTTTTAAAATGAAATTTACACATATGCTTATATGTGGGAGCATTCATGTAATCATATGGTAGAATCGTTTGTTTTTGAATAAAAAAAACATTAGAAAATTAATTATGCAAAAAGACATTTTTTATAACGTGTTAAATAGAAATAACAAAAAAAAACTGAAATAAAATAACAGAAATTAAAATGTTTTATCTGAGACAGACATGTGGTAGTGTAGCATGTATATAAAAAATTTTGATCACATTATCCTTAAGATGTTATATTTATGTATGTTGAATAATATCGATCCACACAATATTCATTACTAACATAATTTCATATAATTTTCTCCATACAATAGAAGGTAAAGTCAATTTTTTTCAGACATACCATATGGTATGTACGTATCTGTAGTACCAATACCACAATAATTATATTATCTGTCTCAAATATAATACACGACTAAGATATTAAGTATTTCATATAATTACTTTTTTTTATATTTTATATTAATTTATAAGTATGTACATTATAATAATCTGTATGGGTGTGGTTATATAAATATGGTAATGTGTGTGCATTTTTCTTAATGTAGCCATATACTCGTGTACCGCTATATTATTATGTATATGTATATTATGCTGGTAATGATTAAATTTTTAAACTTTTTATTTTATTTTTTATTTTCTAGAGAATTTCGATTTTCTTTCAATATAAATATCATCCATATTAAATTATGTATGTATGTATTTGTTTTGAAAATGTTCAACAAATAAACAAGAAAAACATACTTACATAATTATATAATATGTATATACATACAGTACTATACATAATATTATTGCGTTTATTATAGTTATAAATTTAATTTTATTAATTAAATTTTATATACTTATTTTGTTTTTCATTTTTTTCTTTTTTTGTTTTCAATCATTTTTATATCTTTTGTCTTTTGAATTTTTTTTTTTTTAGTTATATGTAGTTTTATTTTTATTTTTGTTTTAAATTTATTTTGAAAAAATTTGTTGTGCGTCAATTAATTAAAATACACTATGTGTGATGGTGTTATCTTGTATAGATCAATACATACATATGTATTCATATGTTTAGATATAGAGTTTTTGATTGCACGATTATACACATAAACATATAAAACTTCATGAATATATATGTATGTATGTATTCATGTATATATAGATGAATGATTTTTTTAAGGCAGCGGGAAAAAACTGATGGTAATAGTTTTAATTTAAATTTTTTATTTTATATTTAAATATTAATTATATGTAATAATTATAGTATGTACATATGTAATGTATTGTATGTAATAGGTATAAATAGATATGCGATATTTTAAAAAATAATACATACATAAAATTAGACGGAAAACTTTTGATTTGATTTTATATTATTTATGGTTTTTTTGTTTTCGGTTTATTTTTTTAATTTGCTTTTTTCTAACCTATTCCGGAATTACAAAAAAAATAAATATTTCAAAAACTAAAAAACTAAATCGAGAAGACAACATATTTGTACTTGAATTAAATGTATAAGTCAAGATTTTATTTATTTTTCTATTTATTTTTATTTTTGCTTTATCATTATTATTTGTAAATAAAAGCACATTTTTAAGAAAATTTTATGTGATTTAAAAGAATTAAAAAATAATAATTATATATGAAAAATTTTGATTATGTAGAGAATTCATTATTACATCCGTTTCATTGCTACTTTATTTATATTCATGTATATGTATGTATTTAGATATAAAATTATTTTTTTTTTCTATAAATTCTATTATACATGTTAAAATGAAATACTCACGGATATTTTGCAATAAAACAAATAAATTATTATAAAATAGTTTTAACAAATTTTTTTTTCAGTATAACAATAATTTATTAAAGGTATGTACATAGATAACATTCATATGTATATAAAATCAAAAAATTCATATCTGCAGCATTATTAATTTTTCAATACATACTTATACATACAATCATTTCCTTTTTATTTTAAATTGACTACAACTTAAAATCACTTTTAAATAAAATTATCGACAAAGAATCCCTATATGTATATATATATATACGACAATGATAACGTCACATAACAAAAGTGTCACAGTTCATAATTCAAGAAAAAAAAAATTTTTCTCTTTCTCCTTTTTTTTATTCTTTATAATTCATTCATTTATTGTTTTAATTATTGAATGTATTGTAAATACAAAAACAAAAAATAAATAAATAAATATAGACAGATATTGATTAAAATATACATATATACAGACAGACAGTTTGAAAATATTATTCAAATAATAAAATAAATAAATAAATAAAAGTATAAAAATGAATTAATTATAGTTATACATACTAGTACAGTATACAGAACTTTTATTATATACTGTACATACAATCACATAGAACTTTTTTTTTTTGAATATGAATTTCAAAGTGTAGCACCACAGACAATATTATCTGTGTATCAGTATTATCAGACAATATATCAATATCCTTATCTGTGGTAGCACATATGTTGGTATAGATAATATCTGAGACAAGTATATGGTATTGATACTACGTAGTAATATATCAAAAATTGACCAAAGAATTAATTGTTATACATTTATCATAATGATCATTAGTGGCGCTACTGCCCTTTCCGAGCATTGATCTCTAATAGAAGCTTTCTCCTTTCTTTTCGGCTTCGTGCTCTGCTTCTCCAGTTGTGAATTCCCGCATGAACTTTATCATGTTTATCATAATTATATGAACATTAATGTTTAGAAATACATATCGAATATTATCGTAATTTTTTTATATAAGACTTGGCCCATATCATTTGATAAATTTTTGTGTACTCATAAGATTTTGATCTCAGAAACAAAAATTGTGATCTTAAGAAAAATGTTAGAAAACTTCATTCGAGCGCATGTACACAATTGAATTTGTTTTTTTTTTTTTTTTGTCTGCATGTGTGAATATATTTTCTTCTGCGCATGTCAACTAGTGTAATACGAAACTGCTATCAATTTTGGGGCATATCTCTATTACCTATAGTATCAATACCACATCTCTGTCTTAGATATAATGCAGGTGAATAGATAAATTCTTTTATAATTTTTATTAATTTTTTTTTTATGGAATTTGAATTTTATTCATATTCTGTGTAGAATGTCTGTGAAAACACAAAATATAATTTCATTATAGATGATTTTGTGATGTGTACATACAAAATAAAACCAAACAAATAGAAAATGACTGTTTAAATATCCAATATAAAATAAATAGTATGTATAGAGGTAAATATTCTAATGGAAGTACTTTAATTTCATTAATTGTTTGTTTTTCTTAATTTATAAATTTTTTTTTTCAATTGTTTGATTACATAATTTATTTATTTTGTTTTTTGTTATTGTTTTTTTTTTCTTTAATTATTAATTTTTAGAAATCCAGAAAGTACGCACACAGTCAAAATTCACAAAACATTACATGTATGTATGTATTAATATTGTATGCAATGTGTATGTATGTAAATAAATATATTTTTTGTCCTTTATGCTAATGTTTTTTTTTGTTATTTTTTTTTCTTACTTTTTGTGATTATTTTTTTTCAAATGTCCGTTTACCTTCAGGTTTTAAAATGTTTTATGGATATTCTCTTAGAGGGTAGTAGTATTTGTAGTCTGATTACAGTCAAAATTGTACATATATATATATATACTTATTATATACCTATATAAGTGCACGCAGTATATTACAATTAATACAAAAAAACAACAAAGATTTATAGTAAAACAATTAAACAAAAAAACAACAAAGAAAAGATAGAGAATGCATACTATATACAGATAATAATTTTATCAGTTTTATTGCTTTGAATTTATAATATTTTTTTTTTTAATTGTATTTAAAACTAGTGTTCCTTTATTTAGTGTTTAGGTTGTTTTTTTTTTTTTTTTTAGTAAAAGATAGGTTTGAGAAGAAATCAAAATTAAAAATCTAAAATATATATATATAGGGGAAATTTAGAAAACAGAAAACGTATAGAGAAAACATACAATTGCATATAAATACATATATACAATTAAAAAATACAATGAAAACATTTGTTTTTTGTTTTTTCAATCGAATGAATATATACTATATGCATACACAATAATTATTAAAAAAGTGTGTATTCGTATTTAAATAGAAAAAAGTGACATGAATAAAGTATAGATATGTGTATACATTGAAAAAATTGCATACAGAGAAAAAAAAGAAAAAAAAATATTTTTTTTTCACCAATTTTGTTTTGTTTTTTATATTGTGGGTAATTTTATATTTTTAAATGTGTAATGTATCATAAGTATGTATAATGTATATATAGATATATTGCTAGGATAAATGATCAGTATACAGACTTTTTACATTTTTTTAATATTTTTTTTATTTTTTCATTTATTTTCATATATTTATATATATATTAGTTTTTTTTATAATTTTCTTTTTAATTTTTTGTGTTTTTTAATCATTTTATTTCAATTTTTATATATTTTTTTTTGTATTTTCTTTTGCATTTTATTTTTTTTTTTAATTTTTTTTATTATTATTATTATTATATTTTCTTGTTTGGAAATCCTAGCTAGAATTATATTAAAAACTTTTCATTCTATTTTTTCATATTTTGTTTTTTAAATTATTTTAATTATAATAATTATACATATTTAATATAATTTTTGTTGTCATTGTTGTTATAATTATTATTATTCATATTATAATTAGTAATTATAAATTTATATGTTATAGAGAACGGAAAAAATTTTGTTTTTTTTTTCAAATTTTACTTTGTGTTTTTTTTTTTTTCTTGTTATACATATTTATTAAATGTTTTGTTTAATTTGTTTGTTATTGTGGTTGTTTTGTTTTTTTTTTTTCTTTTTACTTATGACTGCGGAAATTTAAAATTTTGTTTTTTTCTTAATATTATTTTTTTTGTTTTTTGTTGTTTTTATTTTGTTTTTTTTCTTTTTTTTTTTAATTAAATTTAATTAATTCGCATCGTATTTAATCTTGATCTTAATATGTAAATATGTATATACTATACTAGGTATATTTATTATGTATACAAGTAATGTAAGTATAATGTAAATGTATGAATTGTTTTTTTTTTAATTTTATATTTTTAACTAGATAATATGATTTATTTTTAATTTTCTTTTTCATTTTTTTTTTCATTACATATTTGTGTGTAAAATCATTTTTTTATCAATTTTTATGGCAATCTGATATTTTCATACTTTTTTTTATCTTTTTTGCTTTTTTGCTGTTTCTTTTTTGTTTTATTTTTATCAATAATAAAACGTTATTTTATGTAGTGTATTTTAATTATTATTTTCATTTTTAATTTATAATATATTTATATATATGTATATATATAATTTTAATAATATAGTTTTAAAAAGGTCATATTTTTTAAGAGTTTATTTTGTTTTTAATTTATTTTTAAATTGCTTCTAAAATTTTTTTTATAATTTTTTTAGTTCGAATCATAAAGGATGTGTGTATATTTATGTATATGTAGATAAATTATTACATATTTGTATAATTATTTATATATATGTATTATACATACATATATATCTATATAGATACATACGTATATATAATACAAATCTGTGCTTCTTAAATTTCATTAAACGTGACAATGATTTTATTTATGTATTAGAGTTTTAATTTATTTTATATCCTAAATATTTATTTTTAGTTTTGTTGTTTTGTATTGTTATATAAATTTTGTCTTGAATATGTTTTATATTATATACAATACACATTTAATTAATAATAATAATAATAATAATAATAATAATAATAATAATAATAATAATAATAATAATATAAAATAAATAAATAAAAATTAGTTAACAATGTTCGTAAAAATGTATTCAAATATTATAAAGATTGAAATAAGCTCACGATTAGAGAATACTCGAGAGAATCATTCAATATTCATACATAGATAAGGTTTCGTGTGTGTGTGTGTGTGTGTGTGTGTTTATAAATTTATTAACAGAATAAAATTCGTTCGGATTGTTGGAATTTTTTCTTAAATAACTTTTTTTTAGTTATTTTACATACATATCAAAATATATATATATCACAATTGATCCATTGACGAAAAAAACATTAATAAACGATAATAACTTGAAAAATTAACAAAAATAAAATATATAAAAAAAAATAGTTTGAAAAATAAATAAAAAAATATTTTATAGCACTGATACACAGCAAATCTCCAATAACAATATTTATTATTATTTGTAGCGAATGATCATTATCCACTTTCTATTTATCAGCTTGAATTATGTGTTCAATTGATCATATTGACATCGCTTCATTTATACATCATTTAAATTAGTTTTAATAAAAGCTTAAAAAAAATTGATTTGGCAAGCAATTTTACAGAAATTTGATAAAATTTAAATTAGAAATTTCCAGTCGTAAAAAAATTGACAGGCATAATTGACAGCAAAGTTCATAACTGACATAGTGAATTAAAATTTAATTATTGGAAAATTAAAAACAAAAAAAAAAAAAACAGAAAAACGCATTTCATTTTAATAGAAATGAATCGGAAAAATTGGAAACTATACAAACAAAAATATAAATATGGTTTAAGAATTATACATACGAGTAGATATGTAGCTATTTATTTTATTTATTTTGACAATGACAGAATGAAATAAGATCACAATGAACAAATGAATCAAAATGAGTCTGATTGAAGGATTACCGTGTTTCAAATGTATTTTAAGTGATAACTAAAAAACTAATAAAAAAATGCAAATTAGAAAATTTTTGTCAAATCAATATTTCAAATTGATATTCTGTTATGGATAAAATTTTAACAAAATGTATGCTATGAAAAATATGTAAATATATGTATGTATTGTATGTATTGAAATCGATAAATGTACCATTTTATATATTTATATATGTAATTTTAAACTTAGACATGCTTAGAATTTATTAATTTTATTTTTTGTTTGTATCTTATTATTTTTTTTTTTTTTTTAAACTTTATAATTTTATTAATTCTTATTCTCTTGATCACATCTTTAGTCTGCTTAATTTTTTTTTTTAATTATTTTGCAGTATATATATTTATTTATGTTCCTACTACATACACTATATTATTATATAATATAATATGAAGAAATTATTTTCACAATTTAATTTTTAATTTTTCTTTTTTATTTTTAAAATTTTGGAAAAGTTTTTTTTTTTTTTAAATTAATATACGTTTTTTTTCATATTTTTAATTGTGTTTTATTTTATTTTTTTTTCTCTGTATTCAATTATACACTGATTTATTGCTTCTTTTTTACAGTTGCTTCATCAAAATTTTTATATTTTGTTTTCACATTTAGGATTTTATTTTATTTCATATTTTTGTTTTTAGATTTTTCTTTTACAGATTTAATCAATAATACATATTCAAATCAAATTTATCATAATTTATTTATTTACTTATACATTGATCATTTAATTTTTTTTTTTTTTTTTCATTTTTTCTTCGATATAACATACACACACTATATATGTAAATGTAAATAATGTATGTAGTAAAAGTGATGTGTGTGTGTGTAATTTAGACTTATATTACATAATTTTCGTTCACTGCTCGAATAATGTTTTTTTTTTTAATATTTTAAATCGATCGATTTTTGAATACATTTAATATTACATATTAATTTAATCATTTTTTATATTATTATTAATATTATTTATTTTAATTTTTATCTTTAATGTTGTTTGCTTTTTCATTTTTGTTTTGTTTTCATTCTTGTTTTTTAAATTCTTCTACGTACGAGTATTCTTCAAATTTGATTTGATTCACGATATTTTCACAGGTTTAAATTTATTATTTTTGTTTTATTTAATTTTTTGTTTTTAATTTGCAGTATACATTTTCAAAATAATGCGTACTATATGAGAACATTATTATGCTTGATTTAAATGTATACATGTACATATGTATGTGTATGTATTCATATGTCTAATTATTTTCTGAATTTCAGAATTAAATCAATTTATTTCAAGTATATGATTGTACATATGTTTATGTACATATGTATGTATTGGATGTGTATGCAAGTAAATTCATATAATTTTCACCAATGTACGAGTATGTTATAATTATGTACATAATTTTTTCAATGTTCGTTCATTCATGAAATTAAAAATTTTCAGTTAAACAATGATTCACTTGCAATTCGTTTTAATTTCATATTTATTGAAAATTTTAATTATTTCATTTTATTCGATAATAATTTAAAATATTATTATCTATCTATGTATGTACATATGTACATAGCTAATCAAAATGAAAAAAAAAAAGAAAGAGTATGAATGAATGAAAAAAAATTATTGAAAAAAAGAACAGGAAAATCAAAGATTTGTTTTACAAATTTCATTATACTCGAAGTTATATATGTAGCGTACTAACTACCAAGAATATGTATGTGTTTTTACCTTCTCTTTGTGATTTGAAGAGGTTTAATGTTTTTATATTTCCAATGGATAATTACATTATATGTATGTACATACACACATCAAACAATTTCCCATTTAATTATTTGTCGTCCATTTTCATAACGTCAGTGTACTTTTAATTTTTTCTATTTTAGCTTCTTGATCATTTACAAAGTATTTTACTAAACGGATTACCAGTATATAATCAGTGTAGACTGTGTCATAAAATAATGATATCTTAACTGCATACTTTTGTTGTTGTGTTGTTGCTAACTCTGAGAAATAATAAATATTGCATTTAGTACTCTTTCTCATTTCTTTTTACACAAATTCGATACATTTTGAAGTGTTGAATGACTTTGAATTTTAATTTTTTTTCTATTCTATTATACCAAATCAGAATACAAATACAAGTTTATCTACATATATAATATAAAATCAATCAAATAAAATTTTTCAGTTGTTGTATTTCGAATAAAGCATTTCTGAAATAAAAAATAAAAACCAAAAAATATAAATAAACAAAATCAACTACAATTATGATACGTTCTCAAGGGCTACTTGCCAGTATACATTGTATTCTACAAAACATAATTTCGACACAGTTATGTTATGTCATATCTTCAGCAGCTATCATTCAGATTTATGTTCATTATCTTTTTGAAATAGCCACTACATAAATGTTATTCTTATAATAAATATTTTGTGTACAGTAAAAATTTATAGACCCAACAAAATGGCAGCAGATCTAAAGATGGCCGCTAATATTTTGTCAGAAAATCAGAGCCATCCCCACACATATGTTTTGTATATAGTGTACTGTTTAATGAATATACACATGTCAATCAAATTGTCATAAATATACATATGTGGATGTATATGCAGCAAATGATAATGTACAGAAGTTTGTTTAGAATTGATTAAACAAACAAAAGAAAGAAGAAAATAATTTTCTATTATATTTTGAAAATTAAGATAGATCACTTTTGCTCTCTCTCTCTCTCTCTGTCATTTGTCTCTCTCTCTCTCTCTACATCACTCTTTCGGTCTATTCATGCTTTCTCTTATAATTATTGTTTATTACGAGAGATATCCTTATTATACTTAATATGATCATTAATAAATTTATTATTGATTTTATTTTTTATTTTTCATTTTTTTAATTATTTATTTATTTCTTTTTTCGTCTTATCACAAAGAATTTAGTTTAAAACAATATAAACAGAAGACACAAAAAAAAATAAAATAAATAAAAAATAAAGTAAATGTTTTTTAAATATTCTCAATTTACATTTACAATTTAGAAATTTTTCTTTTCATATTTTTTTTTTTTTTTCATTAATTTTATAATTTATAATCGAAATTTGAGATAAGTAGACAGAGATTATATATGTATGTATATATATTTTTTTCTTTTCTCTTTATTTTTTCATTTGTTTATTATGTTTAAATTATTATGTTTGTCAAATTGTTTTTCACCTACATAGATTTTTTTTTTTTGATTTCATACTTTCGCTTATAAATTTTATTTTCTATAGTAAATAGTAGACGAAAAGTAAATAAATTTATGTATGTAAGTGTATAAATATATAATAGATATACCTTATTGATTTAATAAAATAAAATTGTTTCTTGAATTTTCTAATTAATTTTCTCTTCTCCTTATGGTTGTAGTTTCTGTTGTATGTGTGTGTGTATTTTTTTAATTGATCATTCTTCTCTCATAATTTTAACTTTTTACCAAATAAAAAACAAAAATTATTACAAAAATGAAACAAACAACCTAATAACATGGAAGAACTGGAAACATTTTTTTAAATATTCAAACAAACAAAAAAAAAAACATAAAATTCAAAAAATTATAGTAAATAATACAGAAAAAAACGACAAAACAAAATTCAATAAAAGAAAAGTTTTATAATTGCACTAAATAATTAAGCTAGTATTTTTTTATGTTTTTGTTTTTTTTTTCATCTCTCCAAATAAATAAATCTTAAGTACACAATATTTTTTAAAATAATAATTATAAATTACATTATATTATTTAAATAGATTTTTATTTATATATTTATATATTTTTGTTACTAAGTTTTATTTTGTTTTTTTTCATTTTTTTATGCTGTATATTTTTTTTTTTTTTGCTATTCGACTTAATTGTGGTGTATCATGTAGATGTGTATTGACTCAAAAAAAAAAAAAAAAAATACAAAAATTATATTTAAAAAAGAAATAAAAGAAATTGAACAAAATCAAAAACATTAGATCATTATCCTTTCTTTCATTTCCTTTACCTTTTATTTTATTTTTTTGTATTAAATTTATTTTTTTATTCATATTCTTTTTCCTTACCTACAAATTTTCATTACTTCTACTTCTTCTTCTACTTCTTATTTTTTTTTTTTGTTATTTTCTTTTTTAACTAGTTTTCAATTTATATTTCCATTTTGACAATATAATGCATGTACTTTTGTATGTATGTATGTATCCACATATTCATAGTAATAGTTATTCGATTTATATTCATTTTAATTCTAATAATTATTTTTAATATACATATATAATTTACACATACATATAATTGAAAATATTAAAATTTGTTATTTTATATGATAATTATAAAATTTAACATTGAGATATGAAAACTTAAAAGAGAAAAACAAAATAAAAAAACAAAATAAAAAAAAACAAATACATATACAAGTAACATACATACATACTACATATCATATAAAAGAAATTACACAAAGGATACAACAACATAAACAGAAAATGAAAAAAACAGAAACAGAGAAAGAAAAAATAGAAAGGGAAAAGAAATCTGAAATTTCAGACAATTGAAAAAACGAATCAAAAGACAGAAAAAAATCGAATTAAAAAAACGATAAACGCTCATTACAAACAACTATTCATATATGTGTGAGAAGGCAGCGTCGAATAATACCGACAACAGCAACAACAACAAATCAACACAATAGTTCAATTAGATCGATTTGTAAGTATTTCTGTATTTGCTGCTTTCATTGTCGGTAATATGACAGAACGCTTGAATTTTTTTAAAAATTTTAAGAATACACAAATTATACCAAAACGAAGAGGATATAAAATATATTTATATATATATATATATATATATATATATATGAATGTATACGTATGCATGTATATATGTATGTATGTATAATTATCGTAACAATAGAAAATTTATTTTATTTTGTTGTATTTTTTACAATATTTATTATTTGTTTTTGTTTATTTTTTTTTTTATAATAAATTTACATAAGTTCATGTTGTGTAATCTAATATTTTTATTTGTATGTGTATGTGTGTTTGTATTTATGTGAATGGACAGTTTTTTTTATACAATTATATATATGTGTAGTGAAAAAAATGTACAAGTTCGTTTGTATATTTTTTTTTCTTTATTATTATTTTTTTTTTTTGGAAAGGCTATAATTTTAATTTGAATTTTATTGCGGATGTATACTTCTTTTTATTTTTATTCTATGAATGTTTTTTGTATTTTTTTTATTGTTTTCTATTTCATTTATTGGTTTTTTGACAGAATAGTATAATTTAATGCTGTTGTTTTTATTATTACTTTGATTTTTTTGACTTTAAAATATTTTGTTTTTTTTTTTTATTATATTTTTATTGTTTTATTTTATTTTAATCAAAAAATTTTAATCATACAGTTTTTATAATTCTTCTACAAACAGTAAATAATGTAATGTGTATTTGTGTACATAATGTAGTATGTGTGTGTATGTATATGTTATACGTGAGATCTGATATACATTTTTTCTCTGTATTTTAAATTTCGTAATTTATTTATTGTTTTTTTCCTTCCTCATTTATTTTATTTTAGTTATAGTTTTTTTTAATTTTGTTTAATTTTTGTTTTATTACAATTATGTTATTCAATAATTTTTATGTTCTTCAATTATATTACAATTCTTCTCATGATTTGTTATTTGAATCAAAATTTTATTTTGTTTTTTTTTTTTAATTTTATTTATTTGATATAGTTTATTTTATTTGAATATTGAATTGATGTGTAATTAATTTAATTTTAATGAACAATTATTATAATAGATTAAATCGGTAGTTTTTTATTTCATTATTTTTTTTAATTATATTTTAATTGTAAATCTTTTCTTTAATAAAAAAAGAGCATTGTTTTTTTTTTTTCTTTAATATTTTTTTATATTTATATAATAATAATAATATGTATTTTTTAAATATATAATAATAATAATAATAATAAAAACGAGAAAAATGTTTTTCTTATTTTTTTTTTTGTATTTTTGTATTTTTTTTTGTTTGTTTTGTTTGTTTTACTTCTGCTATTCTTAATAATTTTAATTTTTCTTTAATTATTTTCTTCATTTATATTCTTAAAAATATTTTGAAAATGTTAACGAAATTCTTTTTTTTTTAATATAATTTTATTTTTATTTCATTTCATATTTTCTTTAAATTTATCTCATATCTTAATTTAATTATTATAATTTATAATTTTATATTTTTTTTGTTTATTTTGTTTTTTCTTTTTTAATTTTAATTCTGCTTGCTTTTTGTTTTGTTGATGTTGATGTAATTGTTGTTGTATATGGTACTTGATAATATTGATTCTCATATATTTCATCTTCATTTATTATTCCTATATTTCTTATATTTTTTTTGCAATTTTCATCATTCGATTTGCTATTTTAGATTTTATTTAATTTGTTGTTGTTGTAAGTTTTTGTTGAATTTTTTAAACATATTAGTTGCATTTTTTTTGTTTTGTTTTTTTTTTTTTTTTAATTTTAGTTCACTGAAATTCACGATGAATGATTACTTCGATTATTATCGTTGATTGTTGTCACATTTGTATTCTGCTTAGTAGTATCTTCACTAGGTGTTGGTGGAGCATCTTTTCTTGGTGGCATTCTTTCATTGATTGCATCAAGACCTTTTGCTTCAGCAAATGATGTAATTTTATGATTCGGCGAGAATCCTTGTAGAGCTAAAATATTTTTATAGATATATTTTTTAATTCAATTTTTTTTTATTTTTATTTTTTTTTTTTTCAATATACAATTTAATTTTAAGTGTTAAATTAAGGCAATGAAATGAGAAAATAAAATGTTTTTACCATTTTTAAGTGATGTTTTTCCACCAGATAATGCTCCTAAAGGTAATGCTCCAGTTGGTGTTAAACCCTTCAGTTGTAAAACTGATTCTGATTCTTCCCTGTAGAAAAATAAACAAATATATATGTTTATTTCACATTTTCGTACAAAATTAAAAGTTAAATGGATCATTGAAATAAAAAGAAATTTTTACCTCAGTACTGAGAATACACGAGCCATTTTACCGATTGCACGTATTTTATTGCGGATGACTTCTTTACGCAAATTAGCTACATTCGCTGTTTATTATATTGAATGTTGAATTATGTTTCGTTCGACAAAAATGATGATGGTAGAAAAAAAAATTGAAATTTGAAAAAAGAATAATTATTTGAATGAATTTCAATTAAATTTTACTTTCAATTTTATTTTAATTTTTCTATTTTTTTTTTCAATTTTATTTAATATTCAAATTTTTTTCACTAAATTAAAATAAAAAAAAATAAAAAATAAAGCAAAACAAAAACTTAAAAAAAAAGTCAAAGTAAAATTAAAAAATCAAAAAAAAAATTAAATAAAATAAAATGAAGCTCAAAATTTTAATCTGTTTTTCATGTCTCGTATTTTTTCTATTGTGCTCGTGCAATTCATAAAAATTGCCAAAAAAAAATTAATTTTTTTTTTTTTTGTGATATCATAGCATTTATATAGCATATATGTAACTTTTAATTATAATCATTAAATTAGCGCTTTTTTTTAAAGATATAAATACATATTATGTAATGTATTTGATATCCGTAAAATAAAAGGATATATATACATTGCAGCAGTAAATTTGCGAAGAAAGGTTTTTTAATGAGTTATTGAGGCAAAAAAAAAAAATAATAAAAAAATAAATAAATATTTTTTTTTTATTAAAAAATAAGAAATACATATGCGTTTCTGTTGTAAGCATAGTATATATTAAAAATCTTAATTCATTTGCGAATATTATACATTAATGAATTTGTTATATACATCATACATGTATTGTATGTACATACAACGATATTGTATTCATAAGTACACAATAAATTCATTGTATGCATGTACGTACATTCATACCATGTATGATTTTATAAATTAAAAAAAACTATCAGTAATTTTTAATCTTAAATCAAATTTCTACTGGAAATTCTTCATATATAAAAAAATGTTATTCAAAGCAAATCAAAAATGCCCAAAAAAAAACTGTATGTATATACTTATATAATAAAATGTATACATGTTTCTGTATATATTTTTGAAAAAATTTTCTTACGAAAAAAAAGTAAATTCAATAAAAGTACTACTACTCTTTTATGAACAAAAACCAAAATAAAAAGTATATCATGCCGAACATTGCCTTTTAACAATTCATTATGTGGATATGTTTAATGATATAATTATAAGTAATTTTTACAAAGAACAAAAAAAAAATTATTCCTATTTTTGATCTTTTTTTTTTTGTTCTTTTTTAAAGCATCTTACCAAAAACAGATTATAAATAAGCTTTATAAATATGTATATGTATAAGAATACAGTACGATTTAATTGATTTTCGATTAATAAAAACTTCAAATTTACGTATATATATAAGTATAATGCAGTACAGCATATATCCACACCGAAAAATATCTTATTTCTTGTCTGTTTTGATTTTCACTTGTAGTAAAAAAAAAATATATCATTTCAATAAACGATTCAATGATTCGCAAAATCTAAATAAAATTCTTTATGCAGCATAAATATGGTGTCGGAGAACTGAATGAATATAAATCGCAGACGTGAAAACGAAATGAACAATAATAATAATCATCATTATTATCGCTAAAATTATTTCTACAGTTATTATTGTCATGTATTCACCTATATTTTAGTGTACTGTCACATGAATCTGAATGTGAAAAAATTCAAAATTAATTTCAAATGCATTGTAATAAGTGTGACTCATTACATGGCTCTAAAAAATTTAGCATCTGAAAAAATTCCGGTTCGTGTTTACGTTTTGTAATGTTTATTTTCAGAATAGAAAATGAAACATACTGATAGTAAATGCAACATGTCACACGTATCAGAAATGTAAATCTGAATTCATAGCTGAACCACTCAACTAACAGATAAATTCTTGTAAAATTCAGTTCTAGAACGACAACAAATTTAAAGAAAAATATTGAAAACGAGTTTTCAGAATCAGAATGAAAACGATATTCTGACTGTATCAGATTTCTGATATGTAGATGATTTTTGATTGTATTTTGCTCCTATTGTGGGATTCCGAATCACAGAGTTTTTGATACAGAAAGAAAATTAATTGCAAATTATCTATTTTTTAAAATTGCATCAGTATTTTAAGATCATTTTCCAGGAAACTGTTGATCATTTAAAGCTCTAATTTAATTTTTGAGAATAATAAGAGCTGGAAATAAGTAATGAAAATTATTTTATTTTTTTCAATCTTTCGACTGTCACCCAGATTCTAATTCGGGATATTATGTGTGTGTGCAAGTAGTCTAGCGCTCTAATAAATAATTGCTACAACACATAATCTAATCGAATTAAAACGATGTTAAATAATCGATATATGCTGGCTGCAAACTTAAAACAATTATATACGTATACATATATGCCTCAGTATTAGTAGGATATTTAAAAAAAAAAAAAAATTTTTCTGTCCTATTATTAATGACACTGAAGTACATGTAATATACGTTTTTAAATCACAAAAATGTTGTTTTAGTCGAAATTAAATGGTATTGTATTCAATATTTTTATATTACTGATCCTTAAGGAATTTTTAACATTCGATATAAAAATACAAAAATTAAATTAAAATTTGTATTAAAACGAAAATTAAATAACAAACTAAAAATAATATTCTAAGAAAAAAGAGTATAAGTACTAAACAATAAACAAAAAAAATAAATAAATTTTAACACAAATAAAAATGAAAAATAAAAAATTTCATTTGAAATAAAAAAATTAAAATAAAATTAAAATTATGAGAAATTATAAAATAAAATGCTTACTTACCGATAATTTAATAAGCATCGTATATATGCAGAGTAGTTAGGTAAATTTATAATAGCAGATATGCGCATTAATTTTATTATTATTATTTTTTTTTTGAATGTATTTTTGATTTTGCGTAATTTTTTTTTTTTTTTTGATATTTGTTTTGTTTTTTTTGCAATTTTATTTTTTGTCAAATTTCAGTAGTCGATAGTAGAACAAAATTTACATTATTTGTTTTTTTTTTTTTTTTTTTTTTTTGTACAATAAAAATACATAATGTAAATAGTAGTGTGAATAAAATAAGCAAAAGATAGAAAGAGAAAAAAAAGAAGAATAATAATTATATTATTATCATTGTGTTTGTTTGATATTTAATTTAATTTTATTTTATAATTTTTATTTTTGTTTTTAATTATTTTTTTGTGAAGTAATTCATGAAAAATTATGAATAATAATGCAAAATTTTCATATAAAAATAAAATAATTGTAGTAGTAGTAAGTATAGTAAGTAATATATGCATTTATGATGCATATGTGTTTTGTGTTTTTATTTTATTTTATTTCATTTTTATTTTTTAATTTATTATTTTATAATTTTAGTTATTTGACAAAAAATATCAATTACAACATCATATGTATAGAAAAAATAATAATTAAAATAGTATAGTAGCAATTATTATATGGTCGATTTATATATATATATATATTGTTTGTTTGTTTCATATGTATATAATTATGTAGATTGTTTTTTTTTTTTTTTTGTTTTGTTGATGCATTCATATGCATTTATATATATACACAAATTTATAAAGTATAGAAATTCATAACGTAGTTGACACAAAGTAGAGCGTGGAACATCGTATATAATATATATGTGTATATATTTGTAATTATGATGTATACACATATAAGCAGTATATTCATATAAAAAATATAGTAGTATAGGTGGTAATACATTTATGCAGTAGATATATTTTTATATATGGAAGAAAAAAAAAATTTGAAAGAAAAAAAAGAGAGAAAAAAATAAATAAATAAATATAAGAAAATAATTTTTGATTTTTGATATTAAGAAAAATTATTTGAATTTATAATATCATCATAATATAATTTGTGTATAACATATATTATATTTATAGAATATTTTTTATTATTATCATTATTATTAGTAATAGTAGTAGTAGTATAATAATAAGAAATAGTGCATTTTGTGAATTTATAAATTTTATAATTAATTTGAAGTAATTTTTTTTTTTTTTTTTGTTTTTAAATTGTAGTTTCAGTTTAAATTTTATATATTTTATTTTATTTTATTTTTCTTTCTTTGTGAGTATATGTAGTATAGAAATTTTCATAATAAAAGAACAACACAAAAATAATTATTAATTAATTAAAATAAATTGTAAAATTATGTAGAAAAAATATTGAAAAAAATATAAAATTAAATCAAGAGAGAAGAAAAAATGAACACCAAAAACTTAAAGAGTAAAAGAAAAAGAAAATTATTTTTAAAATAACAAAAAAAAAAAAAAATATAAAAATAACAACACTATTATTTATTTGTTTTTATTTTAATTTGCATTTGCTTTTCATTTGTTATTATTCACAATCGTCAATTTGTTTGTTTTGTTTTTAATTTTATTTTTAGTTTTTTATAATTATTATTATTTAATTATTTTTTTAAAAATCAAATTCAATCGAAACAACAACAACAACAACAACAACTAAAATGCATTATGATGATATGTGTGTATGTATATATAGCGTGTGATTTTATACAAACGTATATAAAAATTTGAAGCCTCGTTCATATTTTATCAAGCATTTAACACAATTTTTCTTTTAAACAGTATATATATACATAGTAAAAATATTTAATAAATTTTTATGTTTTAAAATATTATGAAGAGTGAAGTGTTCATTAATTCATGTATGTATAAAATAACGTTTCATTAATACATTTTCAAATCATTAGAAATGATTTATCGTGTTTGCTCTAAAGTTCACTGATATAAAATATCATCTTCATAACGTTATACGAGTACATACGAATATGATAAGTTATTAATGATTTCAGTAAATGATTTCCTATAATGTTTTAGAATTCAATATCATATCGAATTTAAAACTATGTCAAAAATAAAACATGTGACATAATTACGTATAGGTATACCGAAAATTTTACTTATGAAAATTTAAAATATGAATTTGCGTAAAATGCATGATTATAATATGAATGAGGCTTAAGTTTTTTATAACGTATCATATAAATGCACTTATATGTTCATATGATTATGTGATGATTGGTGGTAAACGCGGAGAGAGCATATGAAATAGTGAGTATTAATTCATCAGAAAAAAAATTCCTTCATGTTATACGATTAAAGAATTTATCCTTATTTGGTATGCGTGTGATCGTAATAAAAAACGATTTTATCCTTTTCTTTATTTTATTTTATTTTTCATTTATATTCTACTAGTAATTTATTTTATATTATTATTTTACTCATTACTAATAAAATATGTCGGCTTTTTTGTTCGTTTCCAATACCATTACAGGTGAAAATAAATGTACATAAATATTTGTATACTATACACAAACACATATGTTTATATGTATTCATGTATATACCTGTATATACACAAAGATGTCAATGACATTTTAATGATGTAGTAGTAGCTGCCTTGTAAGATGAAAATGCAAAATATAAATTTTCAAAATGAAATTTAAAAATACTAAAAAAAGAAACAAAGGAATACTTATAAAACAAAAATTAAAATTTTAAAGAAAAAAACAACAACAAAAACACAAAAAATAATGAAAAATGAAATACATGAAATTTCACAAGAAAAACACATAAAAAATTATAAACCAAAAAAAAAAAAAAAAAAAAACAACGTTAAGTAAAATTCGCACGCAACCAAAAATCACGTATCAACAAATCATTAGAGTGATATTAACAAAACAAAAGAAAAAAGAAAAACCCCAAGAATAGAACAACAAAAATAAAAATAAATATAATTTTATAAAAAAACTAAAACAGAAAAAAAAAACAAACAAGTAACTGATTCGAAAGCATTCAAATGCAAGTAGTAGTTAATATAGTACATAATGTATGGCTGGCAAAAGTAATGCAACACGATAACTTGAAGCATTTAATCGTGTTTTGAACGTTTGAAATCAAAAAGAAAATGTAAATAGGATTTTTGTTTTAAAAAAAAAAACAGAAAAACTGAAAAAAAAACAGCTAATAATAATATTTCATTTTCTTTTTTAATTTTCTTTTTTGTCTATAGTATGAATCTATTCAAATCTATTGATTCTTTGAGTTGTGAATTTTGTAAAAAAATTAATATGTAATTGAATGATTTTGTGCTTTTGTTTTGTTTGCTTTTTTTTTTAGAAAATTTATTCATACTTGTAATTTTTTTAAAAATCAAAAATCCTTACATGATTTTTTGTTGGATCGTTTTTTTTTTGTTAGCCAACTCAACTCTAAACAAATGTAAATGCACTTTTATACAGGTACATAAATTTGAACTAAAAAATTTGTTTGCTTTAATATAACCAAAAATTATAGAAAACAAAAAACAAAAAATATTCAAATAAATTACAATAAAAACAGAAAAGAAACAAATATTATAAAATGTATAATAATCGATATATTCAATTTTTTTTGTTTGTTTTACTTATTTTTTTTTTTCTTTTTAATTTTTTTAATTTAAATTTCAAACTACACAAACATAAACAAATGATTTTAATTCATTATGAAAATGTGTATGTTTTCTTATTAAAAATAAGCGCAATTAATTTAATAAACAAATCAAAAAAAAAAAAATATTTTGTTTTTTCTTTTTTTTAAATTTTTCATAAAAGCATTATAACAATTGAACTGAAATTTATAACTAAATATGTAAAGTTGAAGTACATTTTCAATAAAATTGTTTTTAAATTAAGTTTTTATTTTTTTAATTAATAATTATTGAACTCGTATTTTTTGTTTTTAAATTTAACTCAAATATAAGCGTATCACAAACAAACAAAAGAAAAATCAACGAACGTATGGTTACAGATATTTACGTTTCTTTTTTTTTTTATTTTTCATTTCTTCATTATTATTGTTTCTTTTTTTTTTCATATTTGAGGTAAAATGATGCATATGCCTACATATAATGTACCTACATACATACCGATAACGAATTTATTGTCAGTATAGTACAAGTACATAATATTAAAAAATTCATAAAAACGTAAATATCTTAGCCATTTTTTCATTTTTAAACATTTTATAAAATTTTAACAGAGTTAAGAAAACCGTTTACATAGTATTAACAGAACTAAAAAACAGAAAAAAAAATAATGGGAAATCGAAAATCACAAATAAAATAGAAAAAGTTTTTCAAGGAAAACAAAAATGGTACAACTAAATAAAATAAACAGTAGTTTGTAAGAAAATGGAACAACAAAAACGAGAAACAGAAACAAAACAAAAAAAAAGAAGTAAAATCACAAAATCAAAAACAAAAAAAAAAGTTAGAAGAAAAAAGAAAACCAAAACGAAAAAACCTATAAAAACTTACCACCGCCACTACTACTACCACTTCCGCCACCGCTATTTTGTTGAACGGGTAGAAGTATAATTTTTTGTCTAAGAGCTTTTATTTTTTAATTTTATTTTTTTTTTTTTTGTGTATTTCATTTAATTTTTTTGTTTTATATTTTTTAATTTTAAATGTTATTGTATTTTTATATTTTTTTTATTATTATTATTTGTGTAACGTTTTTCAAATGTTCATTCATTTTTGCAATTCGTAATTTTTGTTGTTGTTATTTGTTGGTTTTTTTTTTAATTTAATTTTGTTTTTATTTTTTTTTTTTTTTTCAAAAAATTTTCAATCGTCCACCATTTGAATATTCATTGTATGTATTGATTATATTATATCATTCAATTTGAAATATGAGAAAAAAAAATGAAAAAAATTGTAAAAAAATTAATTATCAAAATATTTCATAATCACACGCATGTTAAGTATATAGAGGTATGTATATATGGTGTGTATGTGTATATACACCAAGCAAGTTAACGTTGTTGTATTGAAACATGTGCAAATGTTGTCAAATTATTGAAGTTTTTTTTGTTTTATTTTATTTTATTAATTTCATTTAATTTTTGTGTTTCATTTTGAAATTGAAGCATTCGATTGAATTAAAATTGAAATAAGAAATTAATTAATTTTAGTTTTTTTTTGTCGTAAGTATTTTTAATTTTTTAATTCATTTTTGTTTTTTATATAGTGTTTTACATATTTTTTATTATGAAATATAATCATTTTGAATTTTTACACGTTACATTACATATTTAATGTTATCAATATTTAATAAATTTGTTGTTTTCATTATTTTTTAATTAATTTAATGTTGTTTTTGAGTTTGTTTGTTTTTTAGATTAGAACAAAAAAAAAAGAGGAAAAGAAAAAAAAATAAAAAAAGAAAATATTTAATGTTAAAATAATTGTAAATGAGAAACACCAGAGAAAGATATAACAAAATGCACAACAAAAACAGAATATAAACAACAAAAATAATGATAATAAACAGAGAATAGAAAAAATAGTAAAAATTTAGAAATAGAGATAAAAATTTAAAAATATTACATAGAAAGAGATATATAAAATATTTCAGATTTTAAAAAAAATTTTGTGATTTAGAAAAAAAATTTTTATAAAAAAATTATACTTATATACGAGAGAAATATATAGAATATAATGTATATATATAGAATATTAAGTAGAGATAGGATATTAGATATGACATTAGAAAAAATATATATAGAATAAAAAAAATGAAATTTAAAATTTAATATTTTTGGTGTTTTTTATTTTTAATTTAATTTTATTTTTTTTTGTGAGAAATTTGATCAAAATTTTATTTTTTATTCTTTTTATAAACAATTCAAATATTTTTTATAATATTCACACACATACGATATATACATATGTACATACAAGGAAATATGTGTATATGTATGTATATATACAAAAAATCGTATTCAAAATAATTATTTAAATGGTTTGTACTCACACATTTGCATCAATACTATATGTATATGTGCATATTGTGTATGTCTTGTAATACATTTTGAAATTCGCGTATTAAATATTTCGTTATTTTGCATAAAAATTCACGTATTAATATTCACGAATACACATAAATGTACATACTACATTTTATAATACAAATCATATAATATACGAGATACGAGTATATAGAGTATTGACGACAGAATACATGAATGACCTATATTCGATTTAATATATATAAGTACGTCACATACACAATATATGCATATTTAGGTAGTTAGATAGATAGCCAGGTAGATACATGTATGTATGTATGTATACATAATATACAAATATCTGGGTGAAATCTGAATAAATAAAATTTTGATCAAATTTTAATGAATTATTTTTAAAAAAAATTGTATAAAAATATAAATATATAAATATATGTATATAAATATATACATATATGTATGTCTTATTTAGTTTTTTTATATAAAATTTCAGGTGCAAGCCTAAAATGTGTACTTTGTAGGATACTAGATAGTAATATAGTTTTTCTTTTATTTATTTTTTTTATTTTTATTTTTTTTTAAAGGAAAAATTTTTATGAGCTTTTTTTTCATATCATTGATAAATAAAATTTTATTTAAAATAAAAATCAAAATAAAAATAAATAAATATACATATAGTGTGTATTGTATGTTTATGCGTTTATATTGTGTATTATAAAATATTGTTTATATATGATATACATGTGTACGTGTATTAGAAGCTTTCAAAATATTCCTTATATATGTATGTATTTTTCGTGTATTTAATGAAAATATATAATACATTTTTTTGTGTGTGTATGTTGTGTATATTGAAAAGATAAATATTAAATGTTCCGTATATAAGTATACATATATACATATATGTAAGGTGAACAGAAGCCATAAAGGATGATAATGAAGAAAAAAAGAAGAAGAAGACGAAGAAGAAAGCAATATGTAGTATACATATATGTATATAAAAAAATATGAGTACATAAATGCATATGTACATAATATGAATACATAAACATACATTGTATTTATATACATACATATGTAGCATATAATTAATTAAATAGCCGCGAATTTATATTTCTTTAACACGAAATTTTTTTATCGATATGCATGTATGTACATACGTACATTAATATTGTTTAGCCTCTTTTTTGACCTAATTTCAAAATTTCAAACTTTCAAACAAAAAAAAAATCGGAAAAATTGGAAAAAAAAAACAAACAATAAACTTCGAAACAAGTTTCAAAAAAAAAAACAAATAGATTTGCAATAAACTGAAACCGAAAATGATGAAGAAAATAACTGAAAAGCTGACAAATCAAAAACTATACAAAAAAATAACGTAAAATTTAGGCTGTATTCCAGAACGTTAAACTTTTATTTAACGGTTACAGTGTATATAAATTGCATAACCCTGTAAAATTCCTCATGCAATAGAATGTTAACGCAAAAATCTTCATTATTAAATTCGGTCAAATTTGATACAACAGAAACTATAAAAAATCGCAATATGTTTTAAAACGTACATATAATGTATGAAAGAAATTGTCGCCATAGTGTAATATTTGACGTAATAAAACATAAATCGCATTCATTGAAATAAACAACCGTAAGCAATCAATTGAAAATAATTGCATGTAAGAAAAATGTTGATTACTTTTAGATGAACATACTTGTACATATGTATAGTATAACGTTTGTAGCAAAAATACTTTGAACACAGTCTAAATACTTTGTGTACATTATATATCGTATCAATATTTTTTTGATATAAAATGTCGTAAACTTTAATTTTTCCTTCTTCTTCTTCTTCATCATCATAATTAAAAATGTTCGTAGTTTTTTATCGTTTTTTTTGTGTTTTTTTTTTTAATTTCTTTCTGTTTTTTATTTATTTCAATATTTATCTTTTACTTTGATGATCAAATTTCCAAAATTTTGTAACATTTAATGTGTATGTATGTATATATGTTTATTATTAAAAACATTAATTATAGGTAGGTATGTTTCAATTAAAAATAACAAAAAGAGATGAAACTCGTACACTCGTACACGTGCACTCGTAAATTAAAAAAAAAATCTGTAAAATGCTTAAGAATATATGTGGAAAAAAAAGGTATAATAAGAAGGTATATGTAAAATAATATGTGTGCATGTGTTTTCTTTAAAAAAAAAAAAAAAAAAAAAAAAAACAATGAAAAAAGTAAGACAAAAAAAAAACAAATTTAAACATTTTATTTAGTTTGAAAGCAAAAATATTTTTGAAGAATTTTTTTTTTTTTTTGTATTGGTGTTGCGATATTTTTTTTTGTAAGTTTTGAAAAAAAAAAGAAAGAAAAACATTTATATAAAAATATTGTTCAATATGTGAGTGAAAATGTGTGTGTGTGTGTTTGTGAATGTGTTTGATTTTTTCATTTAAGTTTTTTTAATTTTTTTATCAAATATAAATATGTATAAGTAAGTACTTATTTTATGAAATAATATATGAATCACCTTCACTTTATTTATTCAAATATTATACTTATATAAAAATACTTATTTAAATACAAAAATAAAAATAAAGAAGAAGAAAATTCAACTGAAATACAATAACTCCAACTCTTACCGTCAGCTGATTCGATTCCAAATTTGTAAGCAATTTAAAAAAATTTTTTTTTAAAAGAAAAAAACAATGAATTAAATTTCAGGATTTTTCTTTTTTTTTTTTTTCAAAAATATTTGTAATATTAAATATGAAAACTAGGTACTGTAAAAAAAAATTTTTTATTTATATTTTATTTATGTTTCAATGAATATAAAGTTAGGAGGATAAGAAAAATGATATATTTTACGTTATAATTTTTGGTTATTTCTGATAAATTTTCGTAATTCATGATTAATGGTGGTGGTTTTTCTTCTTCTTGAGTCTGGGACTTTTATGTATTAAGTATATCTTAAATGAAAGTCATCTTCTTGAATCATGATAGAGATTTTTATTTTTTTTTTTTGGGTTTCTCTAAGTAATAATATGGTAAACAACAAAAAAAAAACAGTAAAAAACTATAACCAAATCGAATGCAGAGGAATTACAACAGAAACAAAATTTTTAATAAAAAAAAAAAAAGAAAAAAACTTCATTCTAAAAGGTAATCTGAAAATATATTTTCTTTCTTAATTTTAATTTTGTTTAATTTTGTTTTTTTTTCCTTTTTTCAATTGAAATTTTGGGTAATAAATACGAAAACATTAAATATATGAATATTTATAATCTCTGATATTTAAAATTAATATATATATATATATATATATACATTTATATATTTGCATCTAAAAGTAGCTACAAATTTATAAGCAAAAAATTAATTGAATTATCGAATACATACCTTCTTCTAGAGCATCATCACTTTCAGACATTAATTCATCGTCAGAGCAAATATTTAGAACATTTACAAGCATCTCTGTCACCTGTATACACACATGTATGAAATTTGTTTTATAAAAATGATTAGAAAAATTAATGAAATATGTAATAACATTTTGAAAAATTTTCCTGTGTATTTTTTTATTACGTTTAGATTAAAATGAAAGAAAAAAAACTACATTTTTTTAAAAATTATGTAATTACCTTTTCACCAACGAACGGTAATGACCATGTAAAGACATCCATGAAATTTGGAAGCCAATACGGATGAGGTGAACAATTAAATTGTCTTATATTCATCACATTATTTTCATATTTTAAAACTGCAGCCTATTGAATAAAATTAAAAAAAAAAAAAAAAAAAATTTTAAATTATTTTAAAGCACCAACATCTCAATCGCAAAAAAGACAAAAATTACAAAAAACATCTAATTAAACTTATGGTAAGTGACATATCCAATATCTTGGTATTGGAGATTATATAGTATCTCTATGAAAACTCATCAAATTTAGTTTTGGTGAAAATAAACCAAATGCGCACCCGTAAATAATCAAATTGCTATTACATCCAAATTGAAAACTGCAACTATGAACGAACATTATGCGCATTTTTTGCGAAGAATTGGGTTGAGGAATAGAATTGAATAATGAATGAATAGTAAAAATGATAACGTAAAAGTGAATACTTTTAGTTGAATTTCATCGATACGACATCGATAAATAACTATTCATCGTATACTAAGATCATGAGTTTGGATTACGCATTGATGCTATACGTTGATGAATTATAAAACTCAAGGATTTTTGATTTAGTTAAGTTAAAAAAAAAATTAAATTGATTTCTAATTTTTTTATTGTTTTTAACGTAATCCTTAATCGCATGTCATTAGTCTAATTTGAAAAATTCCTTTGTATAATTTCAAAAGAAAATGTCGAAATCAAAACTGCTGAAAACTACTCTTGAAAACTACTCTATTTATTTTTTTTTTCTTTTGCAAATTTTTAACTGATGTGAGTTTTCATTTAAAAACATAAAAATAAAAAATGAGAAAAACCAACATACAATTCATGCATAACCATGCATGTAGGTTCGAACTTACTTTATTATTATAAACATCAAGGTAATTTGGTGCTGAAAATATTGTTATTAATGAAGGAAATCCTGTTGTTTGACTTTTTCTGTACATTCGATATCTGTTCATGAAAATATATAAAAATAAAAAAAAAAATAAAATATATATGGGTAGGTATTTGTAAAACTTTAACTGTGAGTATTTGCTGTAAGCTCTTACAAAAAATAGAATTAAATACAATTTAAGGAATTTACTTCATTTCGTAATATATATGTGAGTATGTACATTACATCCGTTTATTGTACATCAGTTTTTCACAGACAAATATTTTAATAAAGTCTCGTACCGTATAGTAATTTTGTTTATAGCATTTTTATTTTCAATTTAATGCACATTATTTTATCACTACATACTTAAAATTTACAATTTAATTCAAATGAAATAAAGTGAATATCCTTAAATAAATTTTCAATAAAAAATACTACAATAATAAATAATTTCTTACCCAGCGTCCTGTGCTTCATGTGCTCTGATAATCGACAATAAATTATTATTTTGTAAGAAATCACAACAGGCTGCATAACTGAAATTCATTTGGCGCAAAAAAAAAAAAATAAAAATAAAAATTATCAAAAATTTTCAATTTTTTCCATAAAAATAAAAATAAAATAATATTAAATTTGAACAAAAAAATATTTACCTATAAAAATATGAGCAACCTCGAACTGAATTATGAGAATAGAAATCTGCATTTTTTTCATTGCCGAAATCTTCTAATGGATCTGACCAAAGTAAATCACACATTGGACCAAATGCTGGTGGTTCTTTAAACCTATCGAGCTAACGGATTTCGTACAGGAAATTTGTTTTTTTTGGAGTTTTGATTGTTTTTTTTTTTTTTTTTTTTTTTTTATAAATAATTTTTGTGATAAAATAATATTAAATTAAAAAAAAATTTTTCTTTTACATAAATTTTATGTTCATTCTTTGAAGTATTTTTATTCAATTAATGTGAAACATTGACGTAATATTTTGATTTTTATGTTGCATATGATTGCATACATATCACTAATAATCTATTTTAATTTTTTTTTTTTTGTTAATTTTTTATTTGATACAATGCATACAATACATATAGAAATCATTTGATCAAAATATTTTGTCATGGTTATTTTTCGTAAAATTGCTATGAATGCATGTACATACATACGTACATACAAAATATATGTATGTGTAAAATATGAAAACAATAAAAAGATACAATATATTTTTAATAAATTACTCATCGAATAATACGTGTATGTATGTACATATATGTAACAATGTGATGTAAGCATACAATAGCTATATAAGTATTTCAAATAAGTTTTTCAAAACATTATGTACTCGTATTAGATCATTCCACAAATAATGTGATTTTTTAACGTACCTGCGTACTTATTCTTAACTAAAAATGTATGATTTAGAAAAACAAAGCTTATGGAATAACTTTATAGATTTTTATAGATTTCGACAATCGACTAAATTTATGTTTATTATCAGAGTAAAATTATCAAAAGTGTATGTTATTGAGTAGTGCAGTTTTTGAATAGTTGAATAAAGTCGCATTATTTATGGTATAATCCAATACATACACCACATTGTATTATGTGAATGAATGTATTCATTATTGTAAAAGTAATAATATTGATAATTAAAATGAAAGTAATGAACAATGAAATTTATACAATACATATACCATTAAGTATATGTATTGTGAATATGAATGGATTATAAAATTAAAATCAATACTCACTCTTCTAATATCGTCTAATTCATGTATTTCTGGTGATAAACCACCATGTACACATAAAAATTGTTGATTCATAAGAGCCGCTAATGGTAAGCAATCGAATGCTTCCATACAAGCATCATACACTCTTTCTGAATATTTTATTTTACCTATAGATTTTATGCGAAATGAAATGAAAGAAAAAAAAAATTGAATATGTAAAATGTAAAAGAAAACATAAAAAACAAATAGTATATTACTTCATAATAAAAAACAAATAAAATTATTTATATATGAAAAAATATTTAATTGCTATTGTACACATGCACACATATATGAGTATATGTAATTAAAGTTATAATTTGTATACATACTCATATATGTATGTATGTATGTATGTATGTAATTTTTATATAAATGCAGATAAACAATATAAAACAAGAGAAACAATAATTGGTATTCTTTGCACTATTCAGTCGCAGTATGTAATCAAATTAATTAATTTATTGTTATCATTTTATATGTTTCATCACTGCATTTTTAAATTTTTTTTTTTTTTTATATTCCTTCATATGTAAAGTTATGTACTCATATATAGTTTCAATTATTGTTTAACTTTCTTTCTTTTATTTTTTATTTTTTGAATTTTTTTCTCTTCAATTTTTATTTATTTTTTTTTTTTAATTTTCTTCCAAAATAAAATATAACATATACTACTTACATATATGTAAATGTACTTACATTCTTGTTTAAATGTGAAATATTCTGTAAGATGACGACATTCATGATTACCCCTTAACAAGAATAATGTATTCGGATAACACAGTTTTAAAGCCCACAAATATAGAACACACTATAATTTTTTGTTATTTTGTTTGTTTGTTTTCAATTCGGGATGAAAAAAAAAGTAGAAAAAAAAATAAAGAAAAAATACAAAAAAAAAATTAAAATACAATACAATTAAAAATGAAATACAATATTACTTATGCATGTATATGAAGGATGTAAATAAATAGATAAAAATATTCATTCATTCATTAAATTCATCGAATCAATTTTAATAAACAAAAAAAAAAAAAAAAATTTTTTTTTCTAATGAAATTGAAAAGATTTGAATTGATTTTTTTTTTTCAAATAAATACGAAAAAAAAGCTGGTAACTATCACCTAGATCTAAACAAAAAAAAATAAACTACTATTTGAATAAAAAAATAAATAAAAATAATTTATTTGTAAGTACGTAACATATGCAGATATTTAAAAGCAGAAAAAAATAACTCTCTTTTCAAATATGTATATTGACTATATAATGGGTATAGAAAAACACTAAGGAAACTGAAGCTTTTAGAAATATTCTGCATTGAAATGCTATGAGCACTTTTATTTAAAATTATCTAAATTTTTATGTATATATGTATATAATTGCATGTTTCTTTTGTTTCTAAAGTGATTGATAGAAATTATAGAATTGATATTCTACTTATGTAAGTACGAGTATATAGAAAAAAACATAAAAAGAAACATAAACAAAAGCAAAGCATAACAAAAAGTACAAGGACAATGTGTAAAAATTTACAATTTAGAGTAAATTCAATCTAAGTGTATAGCTACGATTACTGGGCTGGTGCACTTTGCCTTATATTAGAGTGTGATTAAGCTTATATGCAACTCCTAATAAGATAAAATACCACATAACGATCTCTCTCTTTTTCTCACATTAACGAAAATTCAAAAATTTTGTAGTCAGCCAAATGAAATGTCGATTTTAGTTTTTTTAAAAAAAAAATAATTCATATTATCATTGATATTATTTGCATCGTAAATTTCTTGATTTTTTCTACACTGAATCACACACGACTACTAAACTGAAATTAAATTATTACAAAAAAGAAAAAAAAATTTTATGGATTGACGTGGTTTATGTGTACTACTTATTTTACCCGGAAAAAAAAATTTTTTTTTTCATTTCATTTTTCAATTATTCAGTATAATTCTTGACCTGGTTTACTTTTGAATTTTTTTCACGCACTGTCATAAACGACAAAAAAGGAATTTTTTCCAGTTTTCATATTCCAGATAAATAGTTTTCGATGTTTGTATACTCGTATATATATGCATACTATTACATATGTTATGGACTATACTGTACTGTACTTTTTTTTTTTTGTTATAGCTACAGAAAATTAAAAAATTTTCAATTGAATATTTTATTTTGCGTACATAATTTATTTAATTTCTTTTAATATATTTTACTCGTCAATAAAACTTGTATATAAATTACACATATATACGTAGATTTATGTATATACTCGTAAATTTAATGTGATTATTATTATTATTTGAAAAGCTGCGAAAAAAAAATGTACACTGCTAATATATCTAGATATTATATTATGTACGTTATGCAGTTTATTTTTTTTATTTGCATTTTGTTGTTTTGTTTCCTTTTTTTTTCTCTTGATTTTTATTACTTTTAATATTTATTTTAAGTACATATACAGGTATGTCTATGTATGTATCTTGAGTCATTTATATTTTAGCATAAGTAAATAATATATGAAGTGTACAAAAAAAAAATATAAAATTGAAAATATTTCGAAAAATGACGATTCAAAGGAAACAAATACTACAAACATACATAAAAAATGTTAATAATAAATTATTATAGTTATCGTCTGTTGTGTGATATTAAATACGAGTACTTTTAAAATGTATGACATTAATTTATAGTGTAATGTAATAGGTGAACATGTAAAACATGCACCCATACGATTAGGTATAGTATTTTATATACGAAATGAAATGCATTTCTTTGTATATCGTATACTAACATTTATGTATGTGGTTACACTATAATTTGTTTGTATATACTAGAAATTCTTGTGAAAATAATTAACATACATATATAATAAAAATAATTTATAAAAATAAATAAAAACAAATAAAAAAAATAAAACAAAAATTATTTGGTATACAAAATACAATTTTGAGCTATTTTTATTTTTATAAAATTTTATAATATCACAGACGATATATACATTATGTATACATAATACGAGTATACATACATCTGTCCTATAGTTTATACATGCAAATTATATACCTATATGTACGTATTGTATATACATTTTTTTGGTTTATTTGCTAAATGTAAATGCCTAGAAAAACTATTAAAAAAATTTAACATAAACATACACGAGTATATGCACTTATATGTATATGTATTGTGCTATTCATATACATGCAAGTATACATACATATATAATTTCTATCAATATATAGCAGAGAAAAATATACACATACATATGTAGAAAAAAAAAATTTTTTTTTCCTTGCAAATGCATCCATTCGATTCATCAAATGCAAAGCATACAGATAGAAAAAGGCTTGAGTTTAAATATTTTTTATGTTATTAGTAACAATTATTTTTGCCTGATGCATACATTATATATTGAATATTATAGTGTGAATAAGAAAATCTAAAGGTAGAACTATAATCGACATTGCTGACATAAGCTATGACATATGTCGTAGCCGAACACAGCCAAATCAATGAGCTAAACTATAATTAACATTACCGACATTCGTTAAAAATTCGTTTAACATAAGCTCGACATAAGCAGTACGATCGAGAGCGTACATGACATAAGTAACGGAAGCCATAAGCTCATTTTGTGAAATTCGTATTGCTTATGTTTAGTATGTTATCTATGTTATTATAGTTAACCAAATGTTACGTTTTAACATTCGTTATTTTTTCTTTTGTTTGTTATGTCAGGTATGTCGATTATAGTTGGGCCTTAAGTGCTATGTACGTTATGTAAAAATAGAGGTAATATAGAAATTATTTATTATTTATTTATATATATATATATATATATATACATATATATATTTTTTTTTGCTATTTGTTTTCTGATCAAACCTCAATGCTAAAATAACCTCGATCTACGTAGTCCCCCAGGAAAAGGTATTTTGTTGTAGAAGGTGGTCCACCGACTTCGAACAATTTCATTAAATCATAAAATTGCCCATGTATATCACCACAAACTGAAATTAGAAAATAAAATTTTAAAAAATAAAATAAAATAAAAATTGAAAGAAAATTGTGTGTTAATAGATGTGTCAATTAATGCTTGTGCATGAAGGACCGTTTACAATTCAGCGTAGATTTCGTGCCAGAATAGATTTATCACACCTTCTTCGTTTTCTCATAAGGAATTTTATAGCACTTTTTATCTTACACATTTCAGTGTATAGATTGAAATTGAAATTAGTTCCTATATATTTGTAATCTCATGCTGATAATTGCGAAAATCATATTGAAAACTTATTCGTAACAGTATAATGATATAGGGCAATTCACATTGTACTCCGAATTGTAAATATGAATTAAAAATCTCAATCTACTCTACTGAATCTACGCTGGATTGTAAATGTAATTTAATGGCTGAATTCAAAAATGCATACTATACGTGCAATGATATTATACATTGTTATAAAATTTTCAAAATTTTTATTACCTGTCACTGGAGCTTCAATATCTATCATTGTTTTTTCTGATTTAAGTAATGCTGCTCCCTCCTGTATAATTCGCAATGCAGGAGTTTCTTCAATTCTACCTTCTAGGATAAAGTGCTGTTTAAGTACTTCGGGGTGCGGTTTACCAGTTCGTGCATCGAACACCTCTGAAACTGTAAGTTTATGACTTGGTGGAAAAGGAACACCTTTAAAAAATTGAAAAAAAAAAAATAATTAAAGTATAGAAATATGAAAATGAAATAAATAAAAAAAATGTATAAAATTGAAACGAATATTCAAAAAAGGGCAAATCATTTTATAATATCCAACAGTGTGAGTATAAGTATATACTTTTAGTGATATAATTTTCCAGGACTAAATTTTTTTTTATTTATTCATTTTATAATTATAGATTTTATCTAAAAAAAAAAAATTTTATACATATTCTCCTTCTATCTTCTGTACTTATCATGGATCCTAATTTATTTACATACAAGTATGCATACATATAGTATATCCTTATACAAATTTTGTTTAGTTAAATTACTGAATGTAATTTTGCTCATATTACTGAAAAACCATATACGAGTATATTAAAATATCTTTCGCATTACATCAAATTAACGAGAATATCGTGTAAAACGCACATATAGCCAAAATATTCTCTGGTAGAAGTACGTATGTATATCACAGTAAATCAAAATATCCAAAATAAAACTAACAATACGAGTACAAGTAAATATTTCATTTGCAAAAAAAAAAAAAAAAAAAAATAAACTTGTGTATATACATACATCCATACATGAAATTTTATTATTTCGTTACGATTTTATATGTGCTGTGTGTTGAGTACATATATATATGTATATGTACATATAATTACATGTAGTATATGTATATGTAATTAAATATAAAACCAAAAAATAATAAAAAACAAAATAAAAAAAATTAAAAAAATTAAAAAACAATAACAACATTAAAGGATTCAAGACACGCGGAAAAAATATTTTTTTTTTGTTTTTGTTCTATTTTTCATACTAAAATTAATGAAATAATATGCGCGTGTTATACACAACAAAAATTATTTAACGTAATGAGAAAAAAATAAAAACTCAACATTTCATTACTTTTCTAGCAATACCATAAACCATAAAATAAAAAAAAATAATTAAAAATAAAATGAAATGAAATAAAATGAAATATTATTTCATATATAAAAGTACACAAAAAAAAAATGGCAGAATAGTAAAATATACCACAGAAAATCATATGTATAAAATTTTTCAGAAACGAAAAATATTAAACGAATCCAAAAAAAAAAAATTTCAATTGTTTTTACGATTACATAAATCATGAAACTAAAAGAAAAAATATGAAAAAGAAAGATTTTATCAAAATTGAAATGAAAGTGAAAAAAATAGTAAGTTTGATTTAAGAAAGTCACAGAGACAGAGTCTATGATATGACCATATGACGATATAAGTATACTTACATTATTGCATGCGAATATTTGTGTAATACCAATAATGACACAATTTCGTTGCTATGATAATGTATTATCCTATACTTATTTTTTCATATTGGACTCTTTTCTTTACTTTTTTTTTTTCAATTTTATTTTTATTTGAATTCGAGAAAAAAAAATTAACAACCTGTTAGACTATGGTGAATTTTCTTTTAAGTATATTTTGCAAGTGTGTTTATACTCGTATGAATAGTGAATTTTTTTTTTTTTGCGATTTAGGTAATTAAGTAGTTCCCTTACACATAGACTAGCTTACTGCTTCATATCAAAATTAATAACAATATACATATATAGTTTTTATATCATTGTATTGTTATTCATTATATTTTGTAGCGGTTATATGAATACAGAAATTTAGCAAGAATCTTCTTTTTAACATTAATTTATCATAAAATTATATATTTGAAGTTTGGTATTCTGAAAGCAATAAAATCATGAAATTTACTGAGTTTAAATTGTATTCGTAATTAAATTTATTATTTAACCATATTTTATTATTATTATTATTTTATAAATAAAATCATTATTTTATACATATTAATAATGTATTTAGAAATTTAAATAATTAAAATTTGTTTCTATGGTATCTTTACTGCTATAAATATGTACAGGTTTTTGTATAGTATTTTTTCGATACCTTATTTTTAGTGTAAAAAAATTTATAGATCAAAATAATTAATATTACTCTACTATGAATATGTGGTACACACATTATACATATATGTACAAATGTATATGTGAATACGGTCATATTAGCATCACTCATAATAATGACACAAAATCAAAATTTTCAATAATAAATACAGGTTACTCGCTGTAAAATTAACACTCGGTTCTGTGAACACATCCCAGAGTAGAATGAACGCATGCATTTTTTCTATTGATTACTCTACAGTGTGAACTGTTGGAACTGTCTACCGTTCGTTCGATACAGTGAACTATCAAAAACAACGTTAAAATGAAATGAAATGATTGAAAAAAAATTTTCATATAATGTTACCAATATTATGGTGGTTCGGTTGCGTTAATCGTAGAGCAGTGGCTACTGATCTTGAAGTACAAATTCGATCCCGATAAATAATTTTCAATTTTTCATTCAAAGTTCACTCAGCTTAGAATGTACATATAAGAGAGCTTAGGTGTACATATAATACAAGTTTAATTGTGTCTGCAATTATCTAATGTAGTTCATATTTCACTTAAATCATAATCGTTTCTTATATTTTTATCTGTGTTTTAAAATAATTTTTTTAGGTGCAGTGGAATTTTTTTTACTTTAAATTCAAATAAGAAAACATTTAAAAAAAAGTTTTTCCCTATCGTTTTTGACGAAAAAGT
Organism: Villa cingulata; assembly: GCA_951394055.1. NCBI lineage: Eukaryota > Metazoa > Arthropoda > Insecta > Diptera > Bombyliidae > Villa > Villa cingulata. The sequence continues at coordinate 57,937,922 of OX596017.1, forward strand.
ACCAGATATTCCTTCTTATACATACATATTATGCATTGTCATACCTTGCAATACTCTATGGTCGACGTATATCGAAGGAAAAATAATTTTATCGATACGGTGGATATGTTTTTTTTTTCGAGTTCATTCTATCGCGATTCACCTGTAAAACAATACGAAGAAATATTTATCTCCTTTTTTAAGTTATTTCAATAAATTAATAAAAATAAAATGATTCACTATAAAATAGTATAAGAGTATATATTAATTATGTTTTCTGTTCGGATTTTTATGAATAAATCCTGGGTAAATGATAATTTTTTTTATTTATTTTTTGTTTTATTTTTTGGCATGATATTACCCATTTATTACATATAGTATAGTATCACGATCATGAAATTTTCTGTTCTGCTTTATTAAAAAAGTAAGAAAATAAAATCATTTTTTTTTTCGTTTTGAAAATACACGAGATGTGTAATATGTTGTGTATAAAATTTCGTTAACACGTATTTTTGTTATTTTTTTTATTTTTTTTTTCTTTTTAAAAAAATTATTTTTCTTAATTTTATTTTATTTTTTTACTTTCAATAAAATTTAAGAATTTTAGAAATATTCTTGTTTATTTACATACATATATATTACATGTATTATATCATATAAAAAAATCTATGTTCATGTACATACATAGTATATAATTTAGATATATAAATATATTAACTATACATACACATATATACGTCATGCATTATACAGATAGTTTGATTGATACATACATTTACAATGTTTCATATATTATTATATATTATTTAAACATGTGAATACGTATGTATGTATGTTTAAATATGATGAAACGAAACTGAACTAAATCACAAGGAAAAATATTATTGAAAAAAAGAAAAATGTACATACGATTAAGTATACATATTTACGTACGTATATACGTATATATGTATAAATTAAATGTTCTATGTGTATAATAATAAATGAATTTATTGGCACAAAATATGTACGAGTATAAATATGTATATGCATATAGTCTATATCTATATGATGGCTAGGATAATACACATGGTCATTTTTTTACTACATTTTATTTTTTTAATTTTTATACTTATACATAAATATTACATATTTTTTTTATTTCTTGGTTTTTTCGTTTTATATAATATTATAAAGAAGGTGGATAAATAAATGGAGGCGGAAAAATACATATTTTAGTCACCCACCAGAATGATAGTTTGACGCGACACGTTTCGCTTTGATCGCTATATATGATTATTCATTAACAAACATATGTATGTACTACATAAATACATTTACATTGTATATGTATATTTATACACATACACACATGTATATATACAAATAATACCGCTTTTTTTTTAAGTGTATATTTCGCGAGAATTAATGCCGGGACATTTATTATAAATATTTTTCTTGTATTTCTTCGATATATTGTACAGACAATATGAGACCAAATAGTATTAAGAAGGCATTATTATATTAAATTTTATTTGTTCTTCTGTACTTCTCATACTTTATGTAGATACATACTTACATATGTATGTAATACACGAGTAATATTATATACAAATATTTATACGTACATTCACATATTAAACGCGATTAATGTATAGTATAATTTTTGTTGTTAAATTTTATACTCGTTCAAATATACCGACCGATATATACATAAATGTATGATCGACTAACATGTGGTTGATATACAATTTTTTTTTTCGTTCATTTTTTTATTTTCAATTTTTAATTTTGTTTATTTATTCACTATGAAAATTTTGTATTCAAGGCTATTTTAAACAAACATAGGTCGATTTATCAATATATGTACATCGTATGTACATATTATGTATATTTTGTATGTACATAGATATACGAAAATACGTACATTCAACATTTTATTACTTTTTTTTTGCATGGTTATAAGAAAATATGAGCGAGCATCTTATTCTGGATTTTCTTCTGATAATATTTTGCACTTAAATTATGTACAGCATGCATGCTATTACGTTTGTTTGCATGCTTATTAATTTTATGAAGTTGACATTTAAAAAATAACAAGAATTTAAATATTTTTCTTTATTTTCTTTTTTCAAAAAAGGATACAAATTTATATTGTATAGAATTTACTAATAAGCGTGTCAAAACATTAAAATGGAACATAACAATAACTACAAATGATATTCACGTGGTTTATTTATTATTTTGAAGAACAATAAATTTCATTACGTTCAGAAAATGAATTCGTTGAAATATTCTCTTTGGCTTTGTATGGCTGAAAGCCAGAAATGCTCTTCTCAAAATCTGGATTTACTTCCAAATGCTCCAAAGCCCAATCAGCGAAAGTTTGACACAAACAATGATCAATTGGTTTAGATTCTTGAGTCAATTGAATTTATAAACCTTCAAATGAAAATCATGATGCAAAATTCTCTAAATTCTTCATAAATTTTCGGTAATTCACGAAATGCATTAATGGCGTAGAGACCGATCATGCATTTTGATAATAAATTCGAATAATTTCTAAACGTCATTAGATCGTGTACATTTCCATGATTACTTGTCATACAATACTGAGCATAGCAATTAAAGTTTAAGATTTACTTTTCGGTCATAGATATCGAGTCGTTGTAGCCGTTAAAAGTTCTGATGTTGCTATTGGTAAATCCTATTATGTATATGCACACATTCATATACGAATATTGCACATATATTTACATGCATTAGAGCAAAATAATGAGTATCTTTATATTTTACAAAAAAAAAAAAGATTTAATGAAAACTCCATTAAGAAATGTTTTTTCAATTGTCCTAACAATAACATCTTATTTTACAGAATCTACTATATTTTCTGTTCTTGAAACAATTATATAAAAAATAATAATAATATCCTTAATTCTTGTTTGATTACAAAATATTTTTTATTATTTTGAGAATTTATACAAATTTGTTTTTTATATATTCGAATATACAATTGTAAACACACAGATGCACAGATGAATGCAAAACGTTATATGCAATTCATTTTTATATAAAATACATACTTTTATCGCCTTAAGATGATATGTTTTTATTATATATATATGTGTGTGTGTGTGTGTGTGTATATGCGTCTCTATATGTAATGTGTTTATTCATGTTCATATTGCTGTATATTATGAATGGAAAATATCAAAGTGAAAAATTGTTTTTTATTACAACTTTGATTCAGTGATACATATACGCATTCACACTGCATTTCATAGAAAGAAAATAAATAAGTACTTGTATATATGTATGTGTAACTAAGTATAAAAATGTATAAATGTATACCAAGTATAATAACAAGAATACCCTAAGGTATAGCTATATAGGTATTCATAAGTACATATACGAGTAAACATGTTTGCTTTATAATTTATTAAGAAAATTTCTTTTAATGGAAAGAAGCAATATTGGAATATGCTATATTAATCGCAATACATATTTCATAATATGTGATGCATGAATTCTTTTTTATTTCCTTATTTCTTTCTTACATATGAAAATAGTTTTCCGGCTTAATTTACTTTATATACTAACATATGTATAGATTTATATATTTTTTAACATTACTTACTTGTATAATAAATATGTGAATAACACAATATTCATACATATATGTGCATATACTCTAATATGTGTATAGATTTATTTATTTGAAATAGTAATAATTCACATATAACATAACTTCCTTGATAAATAAATTAGAAAGTTTCAAAGTTTCTGACACATGAAAAAGTTTTCTATGTAATATATGTGCATAAATGTACATATGTACATAATACATGACTAACTGTGACTACAATCACCTATATTATACAAATGCCATAGGTATATAATAATCTCTAAGGATATTTTATATTTTCATCATAACAAATATTTTCATATGCAATCCATAATATGCAGGTGAATTTTTATATACATATGTATGAATATACATTCTTTTGTATACATAGCTTTAGTTTCTTACTATTAATTTTTCTGAAAAATGTAAAAACAAAAGTTAATAAAAAAAAAATATAATAAAATCCTTCTATAAGTTTTACTTTCTTTGCTAGATTTTTAACGAGAAAACTTTACACGAAATGTATATAAATTTCAAATTTTAATTAGATAAATTCATTTTTACAGTATGTACTAGTACCCTTAACGACATTATATTCCATGTAATTTTCATGTAAAATACTACATATATGTAATCTATACATGTACGATTATAGATACTTACGTACATATTTATCATATGTACAAACACATAATGAATGTAGGTACCTATCTGTTGGTATCGGTAGGTATCACATCTGTTGCATGTCAACATTCACTTTTATAAACACTGTATACATCACAAATATATATTCATATGTGTATGTATGTAAATATTACCTATACATAATGTGTATATGTATATATGAGACATTTAAGACAAGAAACATTGTGGACAAGTATATCAATGTCGTAATATATAATGTTATTAATATCCTCTAAAATGTCATTCAAAACATATATAAATATGTATGTATATGTAATGAATGTAATACATGTGTATATGTTTATTATTACTTATTACATTTTTTTTTTGTTTTTTTTTTGATTTTTTTGAGGACAAAATTTTATTCATATACATACACATATATTTTCCTATATACAACATAAATTATGCATGAATGAATGGCAACAAAATGTGAATGATGTTGTGTGATAATAAAAATTTAACGAAAGGATATGAATTGTGACATAAATATAATTTATTGTATTTTTTGCGTATATTCAATCATGTAATGTACATATATGTATACAATACACATACAGTGCGTTTCACTTGAATAGGGCCACCTTTTTTCAATGAAGTTTTATGATTTATTCGTATTTTTTTCTCGATAATTGATTTTTTTTTTAATTCAAAACTAAAGTACAACTTCATTCTTGAATTTCAAAACGGAAAAAATAACTGGTTTTATATGTTTAACGTTAATTTTTACTGTTTATTGTCTGGTACTTAGAAAAAAGCACATTTTTGCTTGCTTCACTTAAATAAGGCCACTTGTAGTTTTGATGTTATTAAAGAAGTAGGCTTTGCATTTCTAATTGAAATTAGTTTTTCTATTAAATATTCGACATTTTGTATCTATCAATATTACATAAAGCACAAAAATTTGATTAAATTTATTAAAATGGGAAGAAATAAAGTGTTATCTGTAGTAGAGAAGGAAAAAATAAAAATTTATAAGAATGAAGGATACTCTAGCCCTGATATAGGCAAAAAAATTGGAAGAAGCAAAACGGTAGTTAATAATTTTTTAAAAAATATTGATGAATATGGAAAAAACATGAAAGGACGTACTTTCTGAAGCATCAAATTCCAGTAATTCTGCAGTCAAAATCAAGTTCAAGTGTAAGGTTAAAGCAAGTGTTTCGACTGTCCGGCGCATAATTAAAGCAGCTTCACATTTAAAATACAAAAAAATTAAAAAAAAACCACCACTTAATGAAGTGCGGAAACAAAATTGATTACAGTTTTCTAAGCACCATATGGTATGGCAAAAGCAATGGTACAAAGTCGTTTTTTCAGATGAAAAAAAATTTAATATTGATGGCCCGGACAATTTTAATCATTATTTCCACGATTTACGAAAAGACGAACTGTTTTTAGATAGACATCACAGTAAAAAGGGTGGTGTAATGGTATGGGGAGCAGTTTCTTATTATGGAACTATCGATTTGGTTTTCCAGTCCACAAAAATGACTGGAATTACATATAAAAATATATTGGAAAATGCCTTTCCGAAGTTTCACGACATTTTTGGACCCATACCTTGGATATATCAGCACGATAATGCACCTATCCACACAGCAAAGATAGTTAAAAGCTGGATTCAAAGCCAAAATGTTGAAACCCTCGATTGGCCACCCTATTCTCCAGACCTCAACATAATGGAAAACGAATGGGGGTGGTTAGTAAGAAAAGTGTACGAAGGTGGCAAACAGTTTGATGATAAGGAGTCATTAATTCAGGCCATTAAAGTCGCCTGGAGGGAAATTTCCTTATGTTATTTGAAGTCACTATACAATTCCTTGCCGAATAGAATATATGAAGTAATTTTAAAAAAAGGAGGATGTACAAAGTACTAAAATTTAATAATAATAAAAAAATTACAATTTTGTTCAAAAACTATGTGTTTGCAATCATTTACTTCCCTCCTTTATATTAATTTTTATGGCGGCCTTATTCAAGTGAAGCAAGCAAAAATGTGCTTTTTTCTAAGTACCAGACAATAAACAGTAAAAATTAACGTTAAACATATAAAACCAGTTATTTTTTTCGTTTTGAAATTCAAGAATGAAGTTGTACTTTAGTTTTGAATTTAAAAAAAAAATCAATTATCGAGAAAAAAATACGAATAAATCATAAAACTTCATTGAAAAAAGGTGGCCCTATTCAAGTGAAAAGCACTGTATATTTATGTATTAATTTATTGTTTCGATTTTTAAATTTTCAACGATTAACTTTCAAATTGAATGAATGATTGATTCTAATTATAATTTGTATGTTCTTGCATACACACGTATGTATGTAAATATTTTGGCTATATAATGCATTATTAATTTCTTTTAAAACATGAAAATATCTTTAAGAAATATATAGTAATATATTCTTTTTCATTAAATAAATAACATTTTCGAAATAAGAAAAACACACAAAAAAATTGAAAAATTGAAAAAAAAAAAAAGATAAATAAAAACACATGAAAATTTCATAGATTATACTCATATGTCTTATATGTACTTACTGTCTATGACACGATCTGTTGTTGATGTTTTCTTTTGCTGATTTTGATTTTGTTGCGGCTGTTGCTGCTGCTGTTGCTGTTGCTGCTGTTGATCATTTTGTGTTTGCTGTTGTTGTTGCTGTTGATTTGTTTGATTTTGTGTTGTTTGACTATTCGACGACATGGCTATATTTATATGTTATATTATAATTATATTATATTTAAAATATATGACGTAAAACGAAAACGAAAAAAAAAAAATATTTATATTATATATAACCACTTAAAAAAACAAATGAACCTATAAACTATATTATAATATGTATGTATTATAGATATATAATATCCCGATATAATATATTATGTATAATAATGATGATTATGATTATGATATTTATGTATGTAGATAACTCTTTATAATTTTTAATTGTTTTTCTTCAATATTATAATTTTTATTTTAACTGTTTTTTTTTTTATTTTTTTAATCTATTATTTTACTAGATAATTTTTTTTATATTATTTATTTTATTGTTATTATTATTATTTTTTCATGTCCACACACTTCATTTCACTATTATTCAATTCCAATTCAATTTCATCTATATGATAATTATGTACGCATATGTGATGTGTAGAACTTGAATTAAAAAAAAAAACTTTATAAATTCAAACCAGAGAAAAAAAATTATAATTAGGTAACAAAAATCTTCTAGTTAAAATACATTCAAAATTTCATTTTGAAACATTATTTTTATTTTTATATGTTTTATATCTAAGTTTTATATCTAAATATGTATATCTAAATTTTCCTTCAAATATCTCTATAATTACTTTATATTTATGAAACTACATACAAATAATGAAAAGAAAAGTAAATTATTATTTTATACTTTTCATTTCATAATAATTTTGTTTAGCTTTGTTTCTCTAACATAATTTTCTATAAATATTCATACATACATTGAATACACACATAAATGTACATAATAAACTTGTAACTTTTAAGTTTAGTTTTGTTGTTTTATGGATTCAATTGAATATCCCAACAATTAGCAAATGTGACAGATCTAAGATAACATCGAGAACTATGGTTAAAAAAAACCTAAAGGACTTAGGTATAGAAGAAATGACATAGCAGAATAGAAATTTACTAGACAAGCGGACTCCAAGTAAAAGAAGTGGAAATAAGGCGTGGACCAAGAAAAAGAATAAGAAGAAGAAGAAATTGTATTATGGTCTAAGGTTTTGTTGTGTGTTTGAGTTTTGAACTGTTTTTCCAATTGTTCCTTGAGGAATACCTTAGGTTCCTATTTCAATTGGTAGTATTAAATTGTATGTAATAAATGGTTTAAACTTTATATGAATATGGCATTATCTTGAATTGAGGCCAAGTGCATGCTTTCATAAATAATATTCGATTTATATTTTATTACAAATTAATTCTGTAATTATAATATTGCTTAAGGTTTTCAAATTGATTTTTATTGTTTATTAAATTGAATACTGTAATGAATTTCTATTGGCAGTTCAAATTTTATGAAGGCTTTAGATTGTTTGGAGAAATTTCTGACTTTAAACTATTCTACTTTGTTGTGGTATTGTTACGTGATTTCTGTGTGTATTAGTTGTGAGAATTGTTTTAGTTGATGATGGTGTATTTTAAATATAATTTTTATACGGTGCGGTTGTTAATATTAATATTGATTAGAGTTAACTTAATAATAATAACAAAATTATTATAACTTAATGATTATGATACACTTCTTTCTTTCTTCTTCTCCTTTCACAGCACTACATCTCTATATGTGAACCAGGGCTTTCACAGAAATGATCTCATGACTTTATTTCATGTACATTTATGTATATACTATTCATGTATAAAATTATCTACATATACATATGTGTATTTATACATATAATTATGTTTTCATTTGTATATTAAAATATCTAGAAAAAAAAACTATACAAAGAGCTCATTATATGTATCGGTATATATCAGATATGTGTATACAATATGCATGCATGCATATACATATGCTAAGTATATTAACTATATAATTTTATATAGGTAAATATAGTAAATAAATTTTATATTATATATGTATGTATACACTATACACATATAAATGTATATTATGACTTTACGGTAATTAACATTTAAAGAAAATATTTCAAGCTAAACAATAATAAGAAATATAATAGTATAACTTTTGAAAACAACTGTAAAACTATTATAAATATAAAAAAAAAAAACCAAAAAAAATTATTTTTAATAGCTTTTTGTACTTTTATGATGTATGTACTTGCATATATTTATGTAGCTACTATTTATATTTTATGCATAAAAAATATGAAAAAAAGAAAAGAAATACGATTCCGTTGCAAATTACTTATTTTTATTACTGATTGATTGATTATTTTGAAGGTATAATATATTTAATATAAATATGTACGTATGTATTTAGAACGTTTTTTTTATTGTTTTGTGTTATTTTTTCTTCGTGTTCTTTTTTTCAATATTTATTACATATTTTGATTTTATAATTAGAACGTTGCAAAAAAAAAAAAAAATTGTTTTCCTTTATTATTTTGTATATCTACATATATGTATTTTTAAATAATTTTAATTTGTTTAATTTTATTCACATTATTCGCGTATAAATATACACGTAGGTATAATAATATTTAATGATAAATTGTTATTTATTTATTTATTTTTTTTTTTTTATTAATATTTGTTCGCTTTAATTTCTTATTTGTTTTTCTTTTATTTCTCTATTTGTTTTTATGATTAACTAAACTAATTAATTTCTTATTAATTTTTAACTTTTCTCTTTTTTTCCTTATATTATTGCATTTTTTATATTACTTTTGTATTATATATATGTATGTTTAAATACGTTTTCATTGATTATAATATCAATGATAAAAATCTCATTTTTTTTTAATTATTATTATATTATTGTTATTGTTGCTTTGTTGTTTACTTTATTTGTTGTATTCTAAAAATCACACCATCGCATACACTATATAATATATAAATTGATAAAGATGTTTTTTTTTATTTTGTTTTTAGTTAAACAGGTACAGAATTATAATCATACTTATTAATATAATATTACAACATATATATATGTACATATATATAAGTATATATAGAAATTGAAAAAAAATTTAGAATATTATGTATATAATTATGTAATTAAATTAAAAAAAAAATAAATATATATATTATTTTTCTCTCCACGACGCCGTCGTATAATATAATATAATATAAGTTATTATTTGTTGTTTTCTTTTTGTTGCTAGTTTTATAACATTTTTTTTTTATTGTAATAATTTATTATTAAGTTTATGTATTTAAAAATAAATAGAGTTTTAAAGCTATCTATAGTAGAATTTTATACAAAAAAGATTTGGCGTTTTTCTTGATTATTAATTTCTTTTTAAAAACTTTTTTTATCATATATGTATTATAAATGTATTATATATGTGTGTAGTATATTTAAATTTGCTTTTTGTATATTATTATTTTTCACAAATCTATTTATTATATTTATATAAATATTACAATAAAGAGTGTTTCTATACATATATATGTATATTATGTTTAAACTACTATTCGTATATACACATTTATTAAGTATTAATAATCTATAAAATATTTTAAAAAAAAGAAGACCCGCTCCTTTTATTTTTCAAAAAAAAAAAGAATGAAAAAAAAAAACAAACAAAATAGTTAATGATAATAATAAAGTTTTCAGTTTTATTAGTGTGTATTCTGTATTATGTAATATTACAATTTCAATTTGAATTTATTTAATGGTTTTCTTTTTTATAATTTATTTAATTAGTTTTTATTTTATGTGTATACATATAAAGCGTATATATATATATATATTTATTATATATGTAATTTATATTCAAAATCAATTTTTTATATGGCAATCAGTCAGAGTGATAATAAACTCATGACGATGATGATATTCTAAAAAGACAAAAAAAAAAAAGAAAAAAAGAAAATCAAAAAATTGAAATAAGAGAAAAATAAACCAACAAGAAAAAAATATAAAAAATTTTTATTTTATCTATACGTATATATAAAATATATAAATATAAAAATGCATATATATTCACGTACTATAGATATAATATAATATACATATGAATTGTAATACCTATAATAATAATTAATAGTTATTTGTAATGTTCAATTGAAAAAAAAAAGAAGAAAAATAAATAAATACATAAGTAAATGAATTAAAAATTAAATAATGAAATGTACTTATATATCTATGTACAATATAAATGCAGTTTCATTTCATTTTATTTAATATACAAAAAAAAAAAAAAAATTATTTTGCTTTATCCTATTCACTTTATTCCATTTCTGTATAAATATGTACTTGTTTTATATTCTATAACTACATTATTTTAACTGATATTTTCCCTTGTTGTTTTTCATTTATTTATTTATTTACTTTTTTTTTTCTATTTCGGTTTAATGAAAATGATTAAATAGAATAAAATTTTAAAATAACATGAATACATACATGCTGCATATATGAACATATGTGTACATAGTTGGTATAGGTATATATATATGATGCATATGCATTATTATTTCGCATTATACAAAGCATGATAAAAAAAATAATATTAAAATACCTACACATAAACACATACAGTTCTTGTAAAATCTTATAAAATCTTATATACATATGTACATCAACATCACATATAACATTGTATGCAAAATAAAAAAAAAAATTTAATATTTTAATAATAGTAAAATTTGAAAGCAAAAAAAAAAATAAGTAAATAAAAATGAAGAGAGATTTTATAGTAACAAAGAGTATAACGTGTATATGTATATATATATATCGTTTTTCAGATTGTAAAACTTGTAATTTGTGTACATATATTATCATACATACATTATATGGTAAAATGCTTTAAATGGCAACATACACAACAAATGTTTATGTATTATATATGCATAAATGTTTTAATATTATATTATGTTATATGTGTGTACATCAATAAATCTTTCTATTGTATTGCACTTTAATTGAATTTATAAGACTGAATTTGAAATAAAAATACGTATATACATAAAATTAAAAGTAATGGAAACAAAAAAATTAAAAATAAATTAAAAAATACATTAAATGATGAACAAAACAAAAAAAAACAAAAAAACATTTTATTTAGTATCTTCTCTTGAATATGCATATGCATCAATATGCATATATGTATGTTTAGCATATGTATACGATTATATGCACATAAGTCTATACATTATGTATTTATAATGTTTTATTTTTCATTTTATTTAATTTTTTTTTATTTCGTTTTTTTTTTTCTGCTTCATTTTCAAAATAAAATTTTTCGGAATTTGATAAATTTGAATCGTGCGTGCGCACACACAAAATAAAATCGTTCATGTGTCACATCTTTCCCCAATTCACAACTAAAAAACTAAACTAAGTATAAATAAAAACAAAAAATGAAAATGAAAATAACAGAAAAAAAAATGTTTATAGATACCAAAGAAAACGAAGAAGAAACGAAAATGTCTATCTATACTTATAAATATGTTCATATGATGTGTGTGTGTGTGTGTGTGCGTGTGTGTGTGTATGTTTTAAATATAAAATGTTTTATTATTATTTTTGTTGTTTTTGTTTTTTTTTTTTGTATCTTAAATTTTCATTTTATTCTATTATACATTTATATATGAATGTAAGTACATATTTATAAATTATGTACATAATTATATACATATGTACATATGTATATACCCGTATATGTTGTATCACTAAATAGAATATAACAAAAACAACAACAACAACGCGAAATTGTCATCTGAAAAATTCTATTTTAAAATTAGCGTTTTTCTATTAGTGTGTATACATCATTTTTGTACAAGATAATGTGTACATATTAAAAATAAAATAATGTATATAAAAAAATATTTTGTATTAATGTCTCGTATTCTCATATACCACATATGTACGTACAAAATAAATATAATAATGTCTAATACATTATAATATCAAAAAAGAGTATAGATAGAATATAATATACAATATAATGAGTGTATCAGTATTTTTGGTAAGTATATGTATAAGATATTTTGTAAATATTCAACAACAACAAAATTACTAAAAATTGATAAAACAATTGAAGAAGAAAAATTTTCGAAAAAAATCAAAAACAAGACTGCAATAAAAATTTACACAAAACTCGCAACTAAATAGAAAACATGAGATATTATAATTGCAACATTTTCATTTTCATTTTTGCTTAGTAGATGAAATTAAAAAAAAATTAAATAAATTTTACTGTTGTCACAGGAACTTATACAAGTATGTATAGTACAAAATCAACATTATGCGTATGTAACACATTAATATGAGATGGTAGATATGTACGTGTACTCATCATATATATAAAAAGTACATACATATACATACTTGTATAATCTGATGAATATTAAATTAATAATTTTTAATACGATCGTTACAGATCTTTATAATTATCTATTATTTTATAATTTTAATATAATCATATTCGTCAAAATAAGTGTGTGTGTAAGTATGCGAATGCGAGTAATTATTCATACATATTTATAAAATGAAATTAACACCGGATCATCTATATAGATTTTATATGTTCTTTTATATGCATCATATTACAATGTTACTATACCATACTATATGTGTATAGTATATGTAAAAATATCACACTTTAGTACAAATGTAAATATATTTGATAAAAATTTAAAACACAAATATTAAAAAGAGAACAAAATTCAAATGAAATCAAGAATGAAAGAATGATAATTATTTTTTATTTTATTTATTTTTTTTTTTTGTGAAACTAATTTGAATTTTTAGAATTTTCATTCTCCTATATTTGATCGAGAAAGTTATTTAAATTTTGTATTATGTATGTACAAATATACAAATATTTTATGTCAAGCTTTCTTTACATTTGACTAAATCTTATAGAAAATTAAATTTATAATATAGGTACTCGCGTATACGAGATATTATATGTACATATGTATGCATGTAGGTATTTATTGGATTAGAAATATTTTTGAATTTGATTTTTATTTTTTTTTATTTGTTTTTGTTGGGTTATTGTTGTCTTTATTACATTCAAAAAAAAAAAAGCTAAAAGAAAAACATTTTTTTTTATAAAAGAAAAAATAAAAGAATTAAAGAATTACATTTACTCATACTTAACGTATGTACATGTACTATAATTTTTTTTTTAATTTGTACTCGTATGTGAAATACACATTTTATCCTTCTTAAATTTTAAATTAAAATTTTATTTATTTTTTTTTTTTTTTTAATTTATAATATTTTCTAAAAATATTTTTATTTCCGAAAAAAAAAAAAAACTTTTTTTTTATTTTGTTTTTTAATTTATATGTATAATACTTACATTACATAAAAACAAAAATGTAAATATGTAAAAAACGAAAACTTATACATATGCATATCTATGAAATTTTAGATCTATGAAAATTAGAACAAAAGTAATGCGTTTAACATTAAAAGAAAAAATTATGTATATAAATACGTATATGTAACTATATATGCAAATATAGTTTCATATAATAAAAATGTAAAACATATGTATGCGGTTTAAATATTTTCTAACATGTACATATATGCATACATGCATAAATATAAAAAATATGAATTGTAGGTACTATAGAAATGAATTTTAATTTTAATAATTATTATATATTTTTTTTTTTTGACTTATTTTCTTTTTAATTCTTTTTAACTCATATGTCATAGTAATATGATTTAGATTAAAATAAATACAAGTATATCTACATTAATGTATGTATATCTATGTATGTACGAGTACATAAATATGAAATATTATTCACATACTATGTATATAGTTACTATACTCAGTGTATACAGGTATAAATATTCATTATTTTTGTTTTTTTGTTTTTTAATTTGATTTTGTTTTTACTTTCTCAGAGCTAATAATTACATATAATGTATAATACATACATATTTTGTATATATGTACATAATATACGTTCTATAAAATATGTGATATATTATAGCAATTATATAGAATAATATGTATGTGCAAATATTTTATGTATATCTGATATATATATATAAAATATAGTGTTTATAGATTCATAAATATATACATACAATGTACATATAGTAGATATGATATATGTACATACATATATACATATAAGTATATCTTTATGAAATATACACAGGTATGCGCCGTCGTAAATATGTCCCGGGATTCAGAAGTACTCTCAAAAGAAAAACAAATGAAAAGCTGCAATATTTATAAATGAAAGAAAAAAAAAAGTTAAAGAAAATATAACATATATACATACATAACATTAATAATAATAATGAGAATAATAATAAAAATAATATGAATAATAAAAAGATAAAAATGAATAAATTAAAGAATTTAATAAATACATGTATTTTTACGTATATATGCGTAAACTAATTTTTATACTCGTATATGTAGATTAAAAAAAGTAGATAACCATAGAGAGTATGTATATATAATAATCAAATTATAATATGTAGTTATAAGATACTACTTATTTTAAATTCTTAAAATTGTAGAAAATGAATAAATATTAATTATTTATTTTGATAATTATTTATATAACAATTGAGAAAACTTAAAGAAAAGAAAAAATAAATTAATAAATTATGAATGAATCAAAATACTTTGGAAAAAAAACATACATATATACATATATATATATATATATAAATATTAACAGTATTATTTGGATTCATATTATATGTAGATTATAATGATATAACAAACAGTATATTATGCATGTTTATGAATACTCATACATACACTATAAGCATTTCAAATAAGTTTTTTTTTTTTTAATTTTTTATTTATAAATTTAAAAAAACGAAAAAAAAATAATGCTAGAAAACTATAAAATAAATAACTAAAACATTTTTTTTTTTTTTTTTTTTGCTTAAATGCATATTATACATACATACTTAATTTATAAATGAACGCCCATATAAATATAACAAACAGATAAATTCTATAATCTTTTACATATAGTAAATTAATGCATTATAATATGCATTTTATTTTTTTTTTTCTGCTCGCACTATATAATTCTTATTGTTTTTTCATATTTCATTTTCAGATATGTGTAATACCTATATATTTAAAATATTTTTCAAAATAAAATTTCTTATCAGAGAAATTATTTATAAATAAACAGTATAATATTATGCATTATAAATGTTATATGTACATTATAATATGATGACTATATGCAATATGTATACCAAATGTATATTCATTATATTCATTCATGTATGTATGTAAATAAACACGCTCATATATATATATGTATATATTTTATTCGTTTATACTTTAAATGAATGCAAATTGTATATAAGAAGAACATGAAAGAAAATTATAAAAAGCTTGCATTATAGTAGATAAGTTGTACTATACATACATAGATATTTGTATCAGAATTTATATTACGTATTATTATGTACATATAATATACGTATATCGTATAATATTTATACACTCATATATACATCATATTACGTATATGTATGCGTAATATTAATTATAAATTCAGTTTTAATTGATTAATGATTATACATATATTTATTATGTAGTATATATGTATGTACTATATTATATACAATTAAAAATTCAAGTACTTTATCGTCCCCTTTTATAAAAAAAAAAAAAAAAAATATACGTACATAAATGATAAAAAAAATATGAAAAACAAAAACGTTAAATAAAATCAAAATCAAAGTAAAAAAAAAAAAACAGAATCCATGTTTATACAATCATTGTGTATTAATCTAATTTTCTGGTACAGTAATTAACTGGTATAAATAAGCATATACATTTATACATACTTGAATGAATGGTTACAAAAGGATATGAAAGTTATTTTTTTTTTGTTTGTTTTTCATAAAGGCAAAAAAAAAATCCAAAAAACATGAACCTACTATATACATATATGCCTATATACATATGTACATACTTGACATTTCTATATACATAATCTCATATATCTCATATTCATACTAGCATATACAAAACATATACAAACATACAAAAATATATATGTACATATATGTAGATATGCATATACATACTCGAAAATTATAGTGCTGGGTCAAAATTTCAAACAGTGTATATAATGATTCATATAATGTATGTATATATAAATACATATAGTATACAACAAATTCTATGCATATTATATAATATAAATATAATAAATTATGTACAGAATTTTTGCATTTGTATTTATGTACATATTTTATATAAATATATGGCTTATAGATATTATATATATTAAATATTTGAATTCATGTACATATAATATTTACTTACATATTAAAAGTTTAGAAAGTAATCACAATTTATATAGCGTATAAATACACTGTAAACACAAGCGTTTTATTTTTTATATCTACTTTCATATACAAAAATATATTATGAGAATTTAAATACATATAAATATACATACATATAACAATATCGTTTCACTTACTCTATACAGTACATACGTATATGGTATATACACATCATATATATACATATTGTATGTTATCCATTTATAATACAAGAATTTTATAATGAAAATATACACAAAATATAACGAAAAATTTAAAATCTTCAAAGAAAAAAATTATTAAAAGTACATATTCAAGTACATAAATGTACATACCTATATGTATTCGTTAAAAAATAAATTACATCCTGAAATCAAAAGAAGAAGAAGAAAAAAAGAAATGAAATGAAACATAATTTCAGTTTACCTTATAATATATTTATATAACTATACATAGTACATAGTATACTATATACGACTGTAAATATATATGTACATATGTACATAATATATTGTAAATAAAAATAATATTTTTTTTCTTTTTTTTTATGAAAATCATATTTTAATTTAACTGTATATTAAGTTTTTGAAATGAATAAAAACTATAAAGAGGAGAAGAAATAAATAGAACAAAAAAAAAAAAAAAAAATAAAAAAAAACGAGAAAATTTCAAAAAGAAAAAAAAATTTATGTGTAACTATACATATACATATATATAATTATATATCTCCATTTCATCATTATGTATAAAAATTTTCATGAATATCCTTTTTAGGTCACTACCCAATTCAACTCGTAAAGAGATTTTCTAAAACATAAAGCACAAAACACACAAAATAAAATTTAAAAAAATAAAATAAAATAAATAAATAATCTAAAAAATAAATAAAAATTTTATGTATATATATATATATATCCTACATATATATATATGTATGTATATAATTTTATGTATAGATGAAAATATTTATATGTTTATGTAGATTGTATATATATGTATGATTAAATATGTATTGAGAATATATATAATACCTATAAAGTTTATTTCTCTCTCAACACAAAATATATGTATATGTATGTATAATATGGATAAGAATATCCTTTTTATATACTCGTATTATACATATATGTATCTAAACTTATAATGTTATATATACAAATTCAAATAAGTATATTGTATATGCGTAATTATTCAATATATAATTATATACTGTATCTATATAAATTCTAATTCTTTATCATTTATATTTAATAACAATTTGTAATTTTTTTTTCTTTCTTGTATCTATAATTGAACATATCTTATAATTTAAAATTAAATCACAAATTTTTGTTTATTTTTTTATTACTTATTTAAAATTAAACACAAACAGAAGCAGAAACAAAAAATATTATGACGATAATCTGAAAAATGTATAAAATTTATTCATTCATTCAAAAACCCATTCCATTGAAATGAGAGAAAAAAGAAAACCGTAGAAAAATTATTCGATATTAGTATATATTATCATGCATGTATGTATGTATGATATGTATGTATGCATGTTATATGATGTTAAATTCAGACCATATAAAATTAGAACATTATTTTATTTTTTTGTACAATTTTCGACCTATAAATTTATACGTATACATACATATTAATATGTATATATATATAGTATGATGTATAAATGCATGTATGTACATATATATATGCTGTACATCATACAAGTGTGTATTATGTATATATAAAGCATGTATAAGCATGTATATACATTTATACCTACATTTTTTGGTTTTCAAAAATTCATTTTGTTGTTGTTGATTTGTAAAATTGAAAAAGGTACTTTATTAGTACACCTTAAAAATGTATATAGTATGTAATACATAAATAATAATGTTATTTACAATATATATCTATGTTCATGGTATATATTAAAATATGTATATATTAGGTAGTATGTATATATATATATATATATTTATATATATATATATGTATGTATGGTTCATATAAAATAATATTAATTTTGACATTAAAACTCTGTGTAAAACAATGTCTAGAATTTCTTGACACTTTATACAACATTCGAAGAAACTTTCATTTCGAAGGAACAAAATAAATGATTTTTTGGAATATAAAGGAAAAAGTAAAAAAATTTGTTTGTGAGTGTTACACAAATTTTCTGGTTAGTTATATGTTTTTTTTTTTGTATATAATAGGATAATGATGATAATGATGTACTTGTGCTGGTACAAAAAAAATGTATAAAAATTTATTTGTAGAGAAATTAACGTAACAAAAATGACATATATATATTCATATCCATAGGATTATAATCATTATTTACCGATAACCGATAATAGAAATAAAAAATGAAACAGCAAAACTCTAACTTTTTCTTATGAAATATGTATATTTGAAACAAAACGATAAAAATGAAATTAATCAGAAAAAAAAATAAATCTAGTATAAATCTAAAATCATTAAAAGTGCAATTACTATTTACTTATCACTTTTCTCATTAACAATGTAAAAGTTCACTGTTTTTTTTTTAATTTCATTCTTTTTTCCAATAATAATAATCATATATCTTCTTTCACCATTCATTACATTTTTATGTTGGTTGATGTTGTTTTTTTTTCTGTTTTTTATTTTAATTTGTTAGTATCATTAGTGCAAATTGTTATTTTTTACAAAATAATCATTTACTGTATATATACATATAATGTATGTATGTACTATTCATGAATGTGTAGAAATATGATAGAAGAATTTAAAAAAAATTTGTTTTTTTCATTTCATTTCATTTTATCTCACATGTAAATACAATAAACATTATATTTTTATATTTTATTTTTAACTTTTCTATTTTAATTTGATTTTACTATATGAAAGCATTTGAAAAAGAAAACAAAAAAAAAAATATATATATATATACATATATATATATATAGATGAAAATAAATGAAAAAAATAAACAAAATAAAACAAAATTAAATTTATACGAGTATTTATAAAAACTACGTAAATAATACACTTAGGTATATGTACATTATAAAAATGTATAAGATACAATATTTGAATTTTTATACACAGATAGAAAATATGAAAAAAAAAAAATACAAAGAAAAAAATAACAAATTTTTATAATATTTTTGCAATTTAAAAAAAAAATGATTTTATACCGTTATCAATTTTGAAAATATTGTTTTCTTCTATTTTTATAACGATATTCAGTGCACATTTTTTATTCATTTTAATTTTAACATTTGTTAAATTTTTTTTTTTAATTTGATTTGATAATTAGAAGTTTTTATATATATACATATTTTATTTTTTATGAAATATCTTTAAAATTTTATTATTTATATAAATATCGTATATATATATATATATATATATATATATGTATTTATATTACATATATTTCATCCGCACGTTTTATTATTTATGAAAATTACAAAACAAAAAAAAATTCCAATATAATTTTTATATTATTGTGTTCTTCTTATTCTTCTTCTTCTTTTTCTTCTTCTTTTATTTTTATTTATATTGTTGATATTATTTTATTTATGTATATTATTAATTACGTTTTTTTATTGTTGTTGTTTTTTATTCTATTTTTATTGTTGTGGACTTATTAATAGATTAAAAATATTAAGTTAAAATTGAATTTTTGAAAAAACGTGAAAACGTAGATATACACTACACTTCTTTACCAAACGGATCGACATATCAAACTAAAAAGGAGCTTCAATCATATTAAAGAGACGCAAAATAAGAGTAAATAAAATTATATGAGTAAAAAGAGACTTATAATTTTCATTTTTCTATATTAATACGTGTATGCATATATGTATATAAATATGTGTATATACATAGTATAGCAATTTTAGCCTTTATACAATATAATAATAATGTGTTATATTAATTATACATATACTCGCATGTTTAGTACACGAAAAAGAAAATAATTTAATATACATATAAATATGTATATGTAAATATATATATTATATATACATATATCAATATATTTTCTCCTAGATAAATATATAATATTATATGAATACATGCATATACAATTATATGGGGAATAAAATACATGGAACAATCATATATGAAAGAAAAAAATAAATATCATCAGGATAAAAGTTTCTATATGTTCGAAAAAAGCGCATAAGGACACAATGATAACCATATAACATAACATAACATTAGCAGTATATTATACATACATATTTATAGAGTAAGCTTATTGTGAAAAATCCTAAATACATACATATATACATCTGTAACTGTATATGGGATACATACGATATATATATGTATATATGTGCATGTACATTTGCCAAGTATATGTATACTATTATGGAATAGAACTTTTTACACTGGATTCAACATCATAAAAATGATGAAAATAAAGAATAAGACACATATACATATATATATACATATTCGAACATGGTGTATATACAGTATTTTTATAATTGTGTATAACTTAAATATATTATATTATTTATCCATATATGCATTAATGTATATATACATATATATATATATAAATAAATTTATATCTAAATAATATTTTATATAGATTCATATTATATACATATGTATATGTATATACGTACACTATACGAGTATGTAGCTAAAGCTATCGTAAAATAAATCATATTACCAAATGTACATTATTTAATATTTTAATAGAAACATGAGATGATAATAACGTATATGTACGTAACGTATATACATTAAATGTGTATGTATGTGTATGTGTGTTTGTACATACGTTTAGATTTACATATGTGCATACATACACTTTAATATAACAAACATTCTCAGTTTTTGTTTTGTCGTTACATGAATATGATATTATTATTATTATTATTATTATTATTATTATTATTATTATTGTAATATTGTAATTTAAATATATACATATATATATTTCTTTTGTTGTTAAAATGCGTACAGTATATATGTATATATGTATAATTCTATGTACATATTTATAATGTGTAGGTACATAAATAATATTGTTTATTGTAAAAATATTTATTCATTATATACATATGTACACATTGTAATAAACATACATATACATATATATGCGTATATATAAACATTAAATGAAATCAATTCATGCATATTATGTGAATAGCGAAAAAAAAAAATAAATAAAAAATTCATTATCACAAAAAATATTTTTAGGGTTATGATGGCTATATAACATACATTTATAATGTATGTATAATGTACGTACAAACTCTACAAACATTTACATTTATATATTTAATATAAAATGAAGTGTAAACCTCTTAATACCTTTTAAAAAAAAATAAAAAAAAAAAAACATTAGAAAACATCATTACACATCATATACACATAGTGTAATATTTTAGTACTTATTAATGTGTGTAAACTGTAATATAATGTACATTGTACGTATACTCATATTACAAAAATTACACGTGTGCAATGATTAAACATAATATTAGAAAATAATTACATACTCGTTTATATACATTATTATTGTAATATTTTATATTTAAAATTGAAATTATTTTCTTTTTTTTTTTTTTTTCATCATATAATTACACATTATAAGTATACTCGTACGTTATAAAACAGAAATTTATATTTATGTACATATAAATATAATATGTAGTACCTAATACATAATAATAAAAATTTATATGATTCTGTACAGATATTATATTATGTATACATTATGTACATTACATACTATATATTGTATACTTAAAAATTTTATTAGACAACATAAAAAATTTAACGAATTATAATTACATATTATTTATTATCTTTTCATTTTTATTATTATTACTTTTTTTTTCTCTCGTTTTACTTGATAATTATGTATACACGTTATATACATAAAATATATACAAACATCGAGTATATATATCTTTTATAAATATGTAATACTAAATAGTATAATAAATGAATTTATCACAGTATACAATAACATTATCTATATGGTGCAAAAAATTTGTCCAAATTTTTGTTTTTGTTCTTTTTAATTTTTCTTATTTTTTTTATTATAATTTTTTTTTTTGTTATAAAAATTAAATTATTTTTAATGCCTGTATAACAAATAGCTAATATTTAAACATATTATACGAAAGTATAATATGTACCCGTATTTATATGCATATACTGGTACATATAGTAAATAATGTAGCTTATAAGTGATAACTTCATAATGATGAGATAATTTTGCAAATATATATATAAGTATTATATTATATATGTATATATATATTTATATATAGATAAATAGCTAAAATGTGGGTACGGATACATACATAATGTACGTACATTCAAAACATACATATTATACACATAAATAAATAGATAGATAAAAAAAATATATATCTAATGTACTAGTATTTAGTACACGTTTACATATCATACAGATAGAGGCATTTGTATACAAAAACAATAATAATAAGGTGATCAAATTAATTTATTAGTTTTTTATTTCTGTCTTTTAATTTTTTCTCGTTAGTAATATAAAAATTTTCTGTTATTTCTTTTTTTGTTTTTTCTAAATAACAAATTTTTTAATATAGAAACACAAAAATAAAATTAATTTTTCCTCTCTATTATATTTTTGTTTAATGAAATTTCTTTAAATTTGGCATTACCATATTTCCTTTTTTTTTATTTTGTTTTTGTTTTTAAATTCAAGAATACTCTCACATATGTATGTATTACTGTACACTCGCGTACACATTGCGCAATTACACAAATGAAAAGTTCCTCTCAAATAGAAATATAACACAAAAAAAAAAACAAAAAAAAAATTTTTTTAACATTTTTTTTTGTACTTTTGTTATTATTGTATTTTTCTCATTTTTTCATTTTTTTTTCTTCTTGTTAAATATGCATAGCTACATACTAGAGTACATATGTATGTATATAGTATTATATCCATATACCAACCGTATATTATATGTGTATGATCACAATTAAAATCATAATAATTTATAATTTAATAAACTATATAAATATAAAAATAAATGAATAAAAATATAAATGTATTATGTAGGTATGTACATAATATATTTTTTGAATAGAAAAAAATAATTTTTATTTATTTATCGATGAAAAATGAAAAATTGAACAGAGAAAAAATATATATATAAAAAAAAAAAAAAACAAGAAACAATTCGTTGTTGACTTTAAAAATAATAAGAAAATATTTATTTTTTATTTAGAGAATACATAATGTATAAATGTATAGTATATGTACATATACGCGAATGTACATATATTGAAATGTCATGTGGACATGAATATTAACATCTAACTTATATTTATAATGTTTGTATTATCTGTTCAATTTATACACATAATATTACATTAAAATAGATATGTGTTTTGTTGTATATAATATATTTTTCAGTTTATATGTTATCTTTACTTTCCACTTTTCATTGAACTAGTGTCATATAAAATATATATGTATATACATATATATATATATATGTATACGTAGCCATTCGTACATATGAATTCGTACATACATAATAGTATAAATATATAAATGTATACCAATATATTTATATGTATATAAGGCGTGTTCTATTATATATTGATTTTTATATATGTACATACATATATGTATTTCTATTGTTCATTCAGATTTTTCTCTTTCTTTTTTGGTATTAGTTTCATTTTTTCTTTATTTTTTATTCCTTTTATAATACACATTTACATAGGTTTATATATTTTTAACATAAAAATATAATATTTATTATTATTAATAGTGAGTAGTGATATATATATAATATATATATATATATATATATGTACATATATATATATATATTTTTAATGTTTAATTAAATTAATAACCAATGAGCATGTTTTTAGCAAAAAAATTTTCAAAGAAAATGTATCTATGCATGTGTATGTATCTAAACTCGTACGTACATATATATACATATATATAAATATGTATATAGATATGAAGCAACAAAAAGCTACAGAAAAATAAAAATGATAAGAAGAAGAATGAAAACTATAATAATGTACCTAAAATGTTTTTTTTTCTCTGGGAGTGTGTGTGTGTTTCTTTCGTGTCATATTTTCCTAATAATCCTATTTTTTATATTTTCCTATATTTTCCTAATAAGTTTGTTTTTATTTTGGTTGTATTCTTTTGTTGCTTACCATTTGAAAGATTTAATTCGAACAAACGAAGTAAAGAAACACACAAAAAAAAAAACATAAAAAAAAAAAAAAACTAACGAACCAATAAACAAAAAATAACAAAAAACGACTAATAGAAAGAATAACACAAAATTTTCATTTTTATTCTTTTTTGATTTTTGAATATCATCATATGCTTATTCTTCTATGGATTTTTTCTAATCAAAATCTAAGTACATATACATGCATATATGTATGTATGTATGTATGTACATACATATATACTTATATCCACCATCCATTGTATTCCATTATTTTTGCGCATGTTTTTTAATTCAACTGAATCAGGATAAAAATTTATTAGAAATAAATACATATTGAGAAAGATAAAAAAAACATAAAAAGCCAAAAAACCAACAAACATATGAATGAACATGTACACATTATACACATATGCATACTCTTCATGAGTATGGAAAAATTTTCCTTTCTTTTATCCTTAAAAAAAAAATACGTACCTAATTTTTCATAAAATGTTTTTACATATATGTATGTATATTTTTTATTTACACATACATACATATAATATTAACATTATTATATTGACATACTTGTACATTGTATTATGTATGTTAAGTGTTGAAAAAAAAAAAGGAAAATGTATTATATGTTACACACACATAACATACTCGTAACTAACAATGTAGCATCCTAATCTATAAATTGGTACATTTGAAGTCAAAACGTAATTTTATGCCTTTAATTAAACATATACACACTTGTAAATTATGCATATAGTATTACATTTACATATATCGTATATCCTGAATTTATTTTTGTCTTTCCCTTTTTCTTTCAATATTTTTTTTTCTAATTTTTTTTGTTTTTTTTTGACATTTTATTCAATTAAAGGATTTACATACTATCCTTTATACAGTACATATACTCGTATGTATTATAATGTATATATAGAGTATATGAGCATTTTTCAGGAAACTTTCAATTTAAATTTACATATATCAAGTATATAGTATATAATTTTGTTCTTTTTTTTTTGTCAATTTTCATGTTTCATGATTTGCTTTTGCAATACTCTCTATAATCTCGATGGACATTATATTAGTATGTATGATATGTATTATAGATATGTGATGTGATAATGTGCATATTTTTTTTTTTTTTTTTTTTTTGTAAATTATTATTAATTTAATTTAATTAATTTGATTTTACCAAAAAATTATAAAAATATTTTATGCAAAGAATAAAATAAAAATATTTCAAGAACAATTAATGTACATACATACGTACGTATACATACATCATGAATGAGTATATTATTTTTAAAAAATATAAATACAGTGATTATTGTGAATTTGATCTCATTTTTTCCTCATAGTTAATATGCATATTACCTGTACATATTACTAGATATGTAGATATAATAGAAAATATTTTCTTATAGATACACAAATATATGATTATAATAAGAAAGTATAATATTAAAAAAATATATATATATTTACATATCTATATATACATGATATACGCGAGTATGTAAGTAATATATATTTTATAATAATATCGTAATATCTACGATACGATCTCAGTACTATTTTCTTATACTTACATATATAATTTTATGTGAAAAATTACTACCTCCTGTTAATATGCATCTGGACTAGAGGATAAGTAGTATATTGAATGCATTTATTGCATAAGTAAGTATACATAAATTTCATATACCTATAGATAGTGTACATATTTTAATACGTAGAATTAAAAATTGATATATACACATATTCATAGAATTAATATTAATAAACTTCATGCATTTCATAATATGTATTATCGTAAATAAAAGTGTTGATATGCATTTCAAAATCTGACAGTGAACGATCTTGAATCAATTCCACATATAATACGCCAATAAATTATAAATTCTTATTGCAATTTTATACTCAATCAATTTTTAATTTAAATTTGAAGAAAAAAAATTAAAGACAAAAAAAAGATAATAAATTTTGTTCGTGATTTTATTGTTTAAGAATGTAATATAATAATTTTAATTTAATAAAATTCGAACACAAAAAAAAAAGAAATTAAAAACAATTAGAAAAAACTTAGTTGAGAAAAAATCATATGTAGGTGTTATGATTTTATATACGAAAAAAAAAATGATGATGATATTTCTATAAAAATTTACATATTTCATATAGGTAGAACTCACGAAAAATAATTTATTAAGTTTTATGCTAGCGCTAGCAATACATTATATATATTGTATTATGCATGCATAAATATAATGTTAAAAATTACTTATCAAAATAGGTGAAATTTTTTTTTCTATCTTGTAATTCAATTCTTTAAGGAATAATCAAAATGAGTTCTTTTCTTTTCCGAATGAGTTCAAATAAGTTCGAAAAAGAATGAATGCAGAAAAATTATTAAATTATTTAGTAAAATTAATTCTAAAAGAATAACATGAAAAGAGAAAAAAAAAATTCTCCAACCAAATAATATACTAATATTAAATAAAATCGTATATCCATGGAATATTTTCAAGCCAACTCTACTGCAAAAATTTGATCTTCTTAACCTAGAGTTGACCTGTCAAGCCATGGAGGACGATATTTAAAACATATCATCAAGAACAAAAAATTATTATCATTATTATCATTATTATTATTATTATTATTATTATTATTATTATTATTATCAAACAAAACAAAATATTAATAATAATAATGTAATGAATGTTGATTGAATTTGAAATATATTTATATAGATATGTATATTTATGTGTATATTGTAAATATACGTATGTATGATTTGTATGTTTAGGGATAGATGTACATAAACATTAAAAATATATGTCTATTAATATACATATATACTTACTGTATATGTCATACATGCATGTTAATTTTTTCTTTATAAATTTATACATAGCACTAAATGTACATATGCATATATATGTATGTATGGTTTATACATATATGTATGTATATAAATTATATTTATATGAATATTGAAAAATAGCAACAGCATATTAACTCTGTTGAATGGAATATAATATATTATGTACATATGACATATACATAAGTATACATAGAAAAAAAAAACATTTTAAAGAATATATATTTATGTATGTATGTAAGATGTATAAATGTATGTTATGTTATAATTAGGTCTGATTTATTGTATATATATATATATACATGCATATTTATATGTAAAAAATTGGCTATATACATATGTATATATTTTTTGTCTTTCTAATCATGAAAAAAATAACAATAAGAATTTAAAAAATAAAGGAAAAAAAAGCAACGGTAAAACAAAACCTACATAAATATACATAGCTACATAAATTCACTTTTTATATACGATTACTATATACACATAATTTTCATTTTTCAAACAAAATTAGAAACAGTAATAAGGTAATAATTTAATTTCTCTTTTTTTTCAAATTTAAAAATAATAATTATATTTTCATATAAGTATCTAATAATGTTGCAAATATTTACCATGAATATTTTGTAAATGTATACAAGTCAAGTATGTATTATTATTGAAATGTTGGTAGATAGGTAGTATGTAAAGTACGGAATTTCGTGAATTTTTCTTATTATATGTGTAGCTTATAATAGCTATAAACTAAAAATTTTTATAATATAACTTTGCCGCAATTACGACTTTGACCTTCTCTGAATTAAACCTCCTTTTTCTTGTTCTAATTTCTTGCTTTTCTTCTTTTTTTTCCAATTCTTTTTTTTTATTTTTCACTTTTCACACAAGAATGTACATACACGACATACTCTACTCTATACTCGTATATACATACATACCCAATGTACATAGTATTAAATTAAATTAATTCTTATTCCCCCTTTGTTTATAATTATTTTTAATATTATTTGATTTTATTTTTTTTTTTTTTATTTTTTATTGAAATAACCAAAAAAATTGAAAATATATATTTTTTTTCTTCTGATAATTTTATTAGATTTTTAATTAAATATGTACAAGTACAATATAATTATAGGTAAATATGTAATACGGTAATACATTATTATTATAACTAATTAAAATGTATGTATGAATTTTTCAATAATTTTTGAAAAATACGCTAAAATATCAATTGACATAATTTTATGGCTTAATATATAGAGAATACAAACAAGTTTTTATCATATTATTTTTTTTTATTGCTTTTTTTTTGTTAGTTTACTGTTGCAAATTTTAAAAATAATATGTATTAGATAGTATGCGTGTATTTTATACTATGTAGGTATATGCGCTGAATTGAAACCCGAACATAATTTTTTTTTTCTTCACTTTTTTTTTTTTAAAAAAATAAAAATTTTTTTTTGTTTCAAATTTAATTTTTAGACTATTAATTTTTTGCTTTTTTTCAGGTTAATTCATTTTATTTTTTTTTTTTTCACTAAGTAACTACATACATATTATCTTCTGTCACTTTTCATCTACCACTAGTCACAATTTTCAATTAAAAAAAAAAAAAAAAAAAAAAAAAAAAAAAAAAAAAATTCTCTCGATTTTCTTATATTATATGTATAATTATGTTATAATATTTTTTATACTGTTTTTCTTTATTTTTTTTTACCTTTATTTGCAATTTATGTACGTTTTGATAACATATTGAGCTCTTACCTGTATGTTTTCAAATCTACATATATATATTATAATATATGGATGTATATGTATATATATGTAATAATGTCAATAAAATTCAAAAATTCAATTTATTCTTTTCTTTTTTTCTTTCTTGTCGTAATAATAATTTTAATTAATTTTCTTAAACGTTATGTGACAAATTATTAGAACTGCACAATTAAAGCCTTTTTATTATATTTACTTATTTTATTTATTTTTTTGTTTAGTTTAGTTTAATTTTAAGGAAAATTTAATTATAAATCTGTGATATATTCTACTACTAGATTAAAAGTGGCACAAAATTTTTCGAAATAAAATTACTTTACTCGAACTCTTCTTCACAACTTTCAAATTTAAACTAAATAATGCTTATTGTGTGTAGTAAGTATACTAAAATTTAGTTTAGCACATACATATGTTAAAATCAGATTCAAATTTCGAAAAACAAATTTCATCTAAATAGCTACTACAGATTTTTTTAAAAATTTTCAGCAATACAATCGTTTTCGTTTTTCATGGCACTACACTTGTAAATGATACACGATATGAATGATGAAGAAACGAATACGAGTATTTTATTTATTTTTTTTTTCTCACAAATAATTTTTAGCTCACGTTTAAAATTTAAAATTAAAATTTTTGTTTTCTGATTGCCTTTGCTTGCCTTGCTAATGTACAGTGCCAGTCACTATCAATAGTCTACTTGCTAATCTATTTAAGTTAACCTAGAGCCTAGACAAAATATAATAATGTCTACAATGACTTTGACTACTAGATAATAAATGTAATGAAATGTTCCAAATGATGAAAGTTATTAATATGGAATGCGTCTGTATATGAAACTACACATGAAGCTACACTACATATATGTTTAACTTCATGTTGTTTGTTGTGTTTAAATGCACAACTATAAAGTCAACTTCGAGCATAAAAGAATATATACCAATATACTTCTCAGTCTCACACATGTGAGTATTTTTATTGATGTTTATCTATGTGGGAAGAGTACCGGACAGGTATTAGGTAAAAAAATACTTTTCTGATTCTTTAAAAATCGAAAAATTACTTTTTCAATTGAAAATTTTGAGTTTTACAGCTGTCGAGTCAATATCGGTTAGCTGCGGCAAAATATAATGACAATGAGTTTCTAGTATATTGAAAATTTTTCTGCGCAACACAAAATTTTTAATCTGTTTCATGCATTACATATACATATATATAGTATATATTTTAAAGTTCGTTAATACTATAGGGTGATTTTTTAAGCGTTTGGTTTTTCAGTACTCTGTTTTTGACAGATCATGCGTGATTCGTGCCATGTGTCAAAGTCAAAGTTGTTCAGTTTGCATTGCCATTTCATCATGGAAAGACTTACAAACGAACAACGCTTGCAAATCATTAAATTTTATTATCAAAATCAGTGCTCTATAAAAAATGTCTTTATTAATTAAAATTAAATCACATTTTCTTTTGAACGGATACGTTAATAAGCAAAATTGTCGTTTTCGGGGTGATGAGCAGCCACAAGCAATATGAGAGCTGCCAATGCATTCCGAAAAAAATGCACTGCTTGGTGCGGTTTGTGGTCCGGAAGAATCATTTGCTCATACTTCTTCAAAGATGACGATGAGAACAACGTTACTGTCAATGATAATCGCTATCGTGCAATGATTTCCAACTTTTCATTACCCAAAATACACGAGCTGAATCTGGTTGATATTTGGTATCAACAAGACGGTGCCATATGCCAAAACAATGTACCTATTGCGCAAGAATTTGCTAAGCAATTTATCTCTCGTTTTAAACCAGTGAATTGGCCGCCTAGATCGTGTGATTGGACGCCGTTGGACTATTTTTTGTGGGGGTACGTCAAATCTCTTGTTTATGCCGATAAATCAGCATCGATTCAAGCACTAGAAGATAACATTACACGTGTTATTGGCGAGATACCAACCGATATGCTCGAAAAAGTAACTCAAAATTGGACTTCTCGTATGGATCATGTAAAGCATAGTCGTGGCCAACATTTACATGAAATAATCTTCAAAAAGTAAATGGCAATGATTGATTTTTAATCCCCAATAAAAATTTTATAATTTTTTCCAATTTTCCTGTGTTTTTTTTTTTTTTTAAATTAAAAACCAAACACTTAAAAAATCACCCGTTATGTACTTCATTTTTACAAGTACAAAAAATTGAAAGTATTTTCTAGATTTAAAATTCAATATGTTGTATGTATTATGTGTCTACTGTACTCTATGTATATATGATAATGATGTATACACAAATCACAAAGTCAAATCGAATCAGAATATTAGCATGTATTTCCAATACCATTTCAACTACTGTTACTGTCATCAGTAAAAATACATGTTCCAAATTTATTTTAATAATGAATCCACAATTCTGTCAATCCAAAAATATATTATTTGAAGAATTTTGTTCATGTAAGTTTGGATTTATTTTGAAATATAATTTATTATATTGTACATTATTTCATATTTTGTTAAAATTCATTTATACATTAATATTTTTTTCTGTTTTACATAGGATAATAATCAAATGGCTGGTAAAATGTTGGATGGAACTTATCACTATTTAAAAAATACATAAAAATCTCATATGCTTTATAAAAATATATCATATAAGTATTTCTTATTTCTTTTTTTTTTCAGATTCATATATTATTGTAATCAGAATTTAATCACAAATTTAAATTCGAATTCTCTGATTCATGTTATAAAAATTTATTGTAACTGTACAATTGATAAATTAAATTATAAAGGTAAAAATAATTTTCTATTAAATACAGTGGAAATTTTCTTTTCAAATGTAATTTAGAGTTTAATGTTTTTATTTTTTTCAATTTTAGTCGTAGATCTCAGTATGAATTTTTTAAAATTATCAAATCTTATAGAATTAAAATTAATTATATGAAAAATATGAAATATAAAATTTCACCGTAGATACATACTATCATATTACTATAATAGTAGTCTGTCATATAAAAGATATTCAATGTAATATTTTATTAGTATCACTTGTATTTCGTTTATTTTATATCAATCTATATGTACGTATTTTTAATATTCCACTGTTCCAATAATTAAAATTTCTTAAACGATGATATGATTAAATGATATTTTATATACTGTATAGACTATTATTATATTGTCAAGCATTAAATTTCTAACTGATGTAATTATTTTCTGTTTCCCATTATCTAATTTCAATTCATATAATAACCAATTTGATTAAAAAAGCAATGATTTTATCTATTTATGTACATAGTATTTACACATGCACACATTATGCAATAATATGTATAAAAAATACATGAAAAATGAAACAAAATCAAAGTTTAAAAAAAAATGAAATAAAATTGTATTTTATATTTCCTATTTTTTTTTTTTTTTAATTTCCTAGAATAATTACCTTCATTTTTATTTTATATAATCATATAATAATGCTCATGATTAAAAATAAAAATACAAATATGTACATACATGAAAATAATAGTGAAATTAATGAAATGAATACAACATATGTTTCTTTAATATATGAAATTCAATTGTAATTTAAAAAAACAATTTACAAAAAAAATATATAATACAAAAGGCATAAAAAAACAATACAAATAAATTACAAAATTAAACACAAATAAACAACACAAAAAAAAGTTTACTAAATAAATCAATGTTTTTTTTTTTTGTTCATTTCATTTGTAACTTTAGAATTCGTTGTTACAGTCAAATAAAGGTTTACACAAATGTTGCAAACATATGTACATACATATGTACATACGTATGTGTATATTATGTGTACATTTATGTAGAATCGCGTATAATGCATACGAGCATATATGTTATACAATAGCAAATAGCAAAATCAGAATTTATATTAATATTGAAAAAAAAATCAAAAAGTCAAAAATATAAAAACAAGTAAAGAAAAACCAACAACAAAAGCCATTAAAGCGTCTACAGATTTTATCGAAAATCAAAATATAAAAATTTTCATATAGGACTAAAACAACAGAATTTTATCCGCACACATTACAAAATAACAAGTAGGTACCTCTCTCTATAGATATACGCAAAAAAAAAAGTAAAAATCAAAATACTTAACTGACAGTTTATAAAAAGGATATATGTACATGTATGTATACTCGCGTACGATACACCCCTCATTCCAAAAACAAAAAAAAAAAATCAAAAACGAAAAAATTTTCATGATTTTTTTTCTGGCATTTCTTTTTTTATCGAAAAAAAAAAAAACAAAAAACAAAAAAAAACAAGAAAAGCTCATGCATATATTTTATACACATGTATAACACTCATTCAATATATGTACATATATACGTACCCGTGTTTTATATTATCCTTATATTTTTATACCTTTTATATCATGATAGTTTGTACAAATGTGTCTATACATATCCAATACATATTACATATTATGTATACTTTTATACATTAAATTTAAGCTCGTTATCAGTCTCCAACTAAAATATAATATATCAGCAGGAAAAAAAATATATAGAGCTAACAGAGTGAATGCATAAACAAATACTGTTTTCTATTTTTACTTTTATTTTATTTGATTATTATTCTTTTTTTTTATATATATGTATATGCATATATATTCAATTCCATGCAGCATTATTTTTGAATTACTGGTGAATTACCGGAAGTGATGGGGTATAGTTGTATTAAATTGTCTTTCCTTTCCGTCTTCATATCCGTATATTTATACACATTACGGATATAAGCTTATGATAAATCCGTATACGATGAACGAATAAATTTAAAAAATTATTCATTTTATGGATTCACCAGTACCCAATTTATTATATCATTTTCTCTTACTCTTTCTTATTATTTTTATTTTTATTCTTTGAAATAATAAAAAAAACAACGTCAGCTATAATAATAATAATAATAATAATAATAATAAAAAAAAAAAAAATTTACATACGTATACATATTTAAACCCTTTTTTCCTTTTTTTACTTAATGTTTTTAAATACATGAAAATATCCTATAAAAAACGGATATAAAATATAAAAACATGATATTGAATGTGTTTTTCTTTTTTCATAAAAATAAGAAGGTATCCTTACATGTTTGTATATTTTCATCTGAATATTTTAAGAATATACTATATACATAAATATACGAGTTAGTGTTTATATGAAGAAATTGATGAGAATATATATTCTAAAATATGTATGTATGTGTACAAATTCTTTGATTTCTTATGTTAATGTTTTACACAAGGATTAAAATAATAATACAATATATTTTTTATCTTACAATTTTACATTCTTATTCCTGTTCAAAAATATAATTTCCTATATTACATATTATAACAGATATAACGTATATTATGGTTAGGTGTATATAATATACAATTTGTATATATATATATATATTTAGATATTATAGGTGAAATAATATCCGAATATAATGTATGTACGTAAATTTTCTTTTCCAATATTCGATAATGAATTTTTCAAATTTATCGTAAGGACATTTTTCAATATGGTATTTTTGTTATTGGTTTTTTTTTTATTTTATTTTCGTTTAATTTAATTTAATTTAATTACACCATATTATTAAAATGCTGATTACGTAATTGAATTATTTTATTTCGTTATTTAAATTTGTCTCGTCCTTGTTTAAAATATAAATTAAATAATGCATACCATATACAAATTTACATATTATATATATATTTATATACTAAATAATTACATATATGTACATATGTATATATACGTATATACGAGTATATGTATTTGTAATTGTAAAGTAAAAATATAGTGGTCGTTATTGTCATGTGGTTCCAGCATTCCATTGATAAATATGATAAAAATTAAAAATTTATACAATTTTACATACATACAAATTATGTAAATATAATTTCATGTTTTTCAGCGTAAAATCATTCTTCACGGTTTCATTTAGTCACGGATTTTTTTAGATTATATAATAATACATATGTATATATATGTAGATTTGGTTATTATTGCATTAATCTCTATCGAATAATTTTATTCATCATATATGTATGCGTACCAAACCATATATTGTTAAATTTATTTTTTCTGTTTTCTTGAAAAATAAAAAAAAAAAAAAATTATTTCCAATATTTTTAACCATATTATTTTATATGCACTGTAAATGTATGATAACGATATGAAGGATATATGGTATACAAACAAATGTATAACATACTATGAAAGGAATATGTACGTCTGTACTACAATATGTATATATTTGACGATAAGTTATGTATAGACATATATATGTATATATATACTAATTTTTTTTTTCAATTTAACGTGCATAAATATACATATATATATAGTACATTTATACGTGTAATTTTTATATGAATACAATATAAAATTCATCAATAATATGACTTTTCTGATTCATAAAATGCATAAGACCATACGCAAATAATATATGTATATAATACTTGTATGTATGTATACGTTTATAATATTACGTGCATATAAATTCATTCATATACTTTTGAATATGTAAATTTTAATGTAGTTACCTCCACATATATACATATAGTATACATATCATATGCATATCTGTACAAATAGAATAACCGTAAATGCAATGACTATATATAATTACCATTGGGTGATAGCTAAATTATGAATACAAATTTATGAATGATTGATTTTTAACGTAGTCATTCATGATTCAAATTAATTTAAAAAGAAATATAATAATAATAATAAAAAAAAGATTTTCATTATTTTTTTTTTAATACATATAAGTAGACTGTATGAAAAGAATAAACAAATGCTTTGATGATAGAATATTTGAAAAGTAGAAATTAATGAATTTTTATTTTTTAATTCATTTTTTTTTATTATTTTTTATTTATTACTCTTATAAATATATTATACTATCAGCAGTTTATTATAATTTCAATCGTTTTGTTTTTACAGTCATTTACTAATATAAATCATTTCAAAGACAAATAATTAAATGAGATAAAACAAAAAAATTTATATATGAATATATTTCAAGTATTATATTGAATTTGATATGAAATTTATTTAAATTAGAATGATATATATTAACGTACATATGAATGTATGTATATGCTTATGATGCATATACAAAAAACAAATCAAATCAAATACAATTATTCAAATTTAAATAAATTTATATTTATTATATGAATTAACTACATATGTATATGATTCACAATCTGTGAAATTCCATAAATTCTATAAATTTTTATAATATACGACTATGTAATAATTTATGTATAGATATACTTATGTAATAATAGCGTATATATACTTATAATAAAATATATACATATTTGTGAACGTATATGCACAAACGATTATATTACAATGCTACATGTCATTCAAAATTAATTTCAATAAATCAACGTCCGTTTCAAATATTTTCCTTAACACATATATTATACACTCTGACTAATTGATATATACAAATACATAACAAACAATTATGTACTAATTTTTAAAAGATTAAAACGAAAAGAAAAAAAAAAACCAACAAACAAAAATAATCGTAAAAAGTAAAAATAAAAAATAAAAAAGTAAATTGTAAAAATCTAAATAACTTGTAATTTTTTTTTTCTATTTTCATTTGAAAACATTCTAAACTGTCGATTTAAAATTTTATCGCATCAAATAGATCACATAGTAGTTTTTTAATTTAAAATCCTGAAAGTTCAATTTTTTTCATTTCAATTTTTTTTTTTCGTTGTTTTATCGTTATATTTATATATATATATATAGATATATATATATATATTTTTTGTCATGTTAAAGATTGCCAATTCAATACCAATATACAAATCTGTCTGATAAAGTATATACATATGTACATACTCGTTTAATAAAAAGTTACAAAAAAAAAGAATTGAAAAAAAAAACCGAAAATAAAAAAGGCAAAAAAAAAATGAAATGAAATAAAACAG
Organism: Villa cingulata; assembly: GCA_951394055.1. Classification (NCBI taxonomy): domain Eukaryota; kingdom Metazoa; phylum Arthropoda; class Insecta; order Diptera; family Bombyliidae; genus Villa; species Villa cingulata. Next base: position 57,975,975 of record OX596017.1, read on the forward strand.
AGGTAATATAAATTCTGCTGCAACTGTTTAAAACCAAAGATATAATGCGTATCGTTTAAAAGTGAATTTCACTTTTTATAATAATTATATTATCATCAACATCAATATCAGCATCAACATCCATAGACATACATTTTATACATTGTATACGATGTACATACATATGTATGTACATTCAACTATAAACCATTCGACCATTCTACATAATATAATATACAAAAAGGACTTTGTGTACATATGTATATATATATATACATATATTGTATTTGATTGCATATATGGCAGGTTGCCTGCTTGTGTTAGCTTGGTTTCGATTTCGCATTCCTTCAATTTAAAATAAAAAATAATAATAATAATAATAATAAAAAAGATATACAAAATGAAAGCAAAAACTACAAAAAAAAAAAATAATAAAAATAAAACAACAAAATTACTTCTATAATCGTATTCTAAATGGGTGGCTTTGTAGGATAAGATTTTTTACGTCATCAAAACCAAGTCTTGGTCCTAGTGATCTGTGTTCGTAAATCTTTCTGCATATATGCGTATACATATATATATCTATTATACTAATACTATAGCTATTTTAGCTATTAACATCATCATCATCATCGTCGTCATCATCGTCATGAGCGCCACAGTATATCAGTCTATATGGCCTCCACACAATATTTCCAATGTACGCTACAAAACTATAATGTTCTCTATGGCTATAACAATTTTTTAGTCCTTGTTATTTTGATACTATGTACTCTGTGACTCTTTATAGTAGCAATGGGTCTAGACAGACAGCTCCACAGCTCCACAGCTCCATAATCAGTTACCCCAGCCAGTATCACACTCAACTCAAGTTGAGACTTTTGACAGGGCAAGTTGTTAGATTGGATGCCGTATATTGGATGCCGTAGATTGGATTAGAGTTTGGAGTTGGGCAAGTCCAAGTTCCATTTTCATTTTCAAAGTATAATAATATATATACATGGCATAATCTAACCAGCTTCATATATACTTACATATATGTATATAAAAACATATATTGTATTTTTACATTAGATATATCATACATACGTGCACATATAATATACAGTGTACCTGTGTATATTATATTATGATACAAAAATAAAAATACTATACATACGTATAGGTATGCACACCATACCATACCATTGCATATAGGCATATAGCATACCATAATTATGCTGCGTTGTGATTCTGAGCCAATAGTAGTGTTACCAGGATTTTATATTTTATCTAAATATTTACTTTTCATTTGAAAAAATTCATAAATAAAAGTATAAAAATTTTCACAATACAAATTCGACTGCAAATATAAACGAAATGAAATGAATATCGTAAATATTTCAAAATTGTACATAATGTATATAATTTAATTGAATGTTGTAATTTATTTCTGTTTCAAACATTTTACGCGTATATTTTCACCTCTATTAATGTATAAATAGCATCTGGAAAATATCTTTCCCAAATTTAAGAAAGAAAATTGTGTAAATTGATAACACTTATCAACAATCATTATTATTATCATATATATAAAGGTTCAAGAAAATGTAAGTATATAAGTATGTACATACATATATAATATATAATATTCAACCAACCTCAGCCAAAATTATTACAAAGTTGGAACTTGAATGTTAGTATTCGTTGTCAATTGTTGGCGTAAAGTTCGGTTAATAGAAAAGTAATTTCTATCTTATATTATCATTATTGTTATTAACGAACAATGTAATTTTTGTTTTTTGATTTATTTCAATATTTCAAAAAAAATAAAATAAAATAATAATAATACTAAATAAACTAAAAAAGATCTATATTATATATCATCCTATATAGCAATAAAATAATAAACGAATCAACAATAACAAATTGTATTGTCTACCTGCAGTATAAATACGACGAGTATCAACAATTTTTATAAAAATAAATAAATAATCATTTAATATTTCAATATTTAAATTATTTATTTATTTTTTTTTTTAAATTACTTTCTGGTTTTCATTACTTGTGCTTTTTTTTAATTTTATTTTGATTTTATTTATTTATTTATTTTTCAGAAATATATAAAATCAAAGAAGAAAAAACAGCCATGAATTAGTAGTTTCTTTAGTTGTGTTGTATATCGTGTTAAGTATACGATAAAACCATTTTGTTGAAAATTGTGAACTGAATTTAAATGAATTTTTCCTTTATTGTGTAGGCATTTTACCGTTGATTCTTATGCACTGAAGCTTGACTTTGACTTGTTAACCATTTATCATCATTGTCATCATTATTATCATGAAAATATTGTTAAACTTTGATTATTTTTGTTTTTATGAAAAGTTTTTGTTTTTTATTTTTCATGTTTTTATAAATTTAAATTTTACTTCTACATTTAACTATAAGAATATAATTTGTTGTAATTTTATTGTTTGTTTTATGAAATATTTTTAACGTGTTATTTTTATTTTCATGCGTATGTATACATATGTATATAAAAAAAAATAATAATATCAGATGATCCTTAAAAATAAAACACATTTTTATATTCGTACTACATATATGTTGATATGTATGTATATATATTAAACTTTAGTGCTAAAACAATAAACATAAACTAATAAAATGAAATTTAATATATAATATACATATACATATTAAAATATGTATACCTATATACAATAATATTTTTTTTCATTTTTTAAATATGTGCCTCAATTGAATAAAAATTGTGCAAAATGTAGATAAAAAAATGTGATCAAAAAACAATAAAATTAATTAAAAATACTTATATAAAAACTCAATTAGTTATGTATATTTGAATTTCAGTTTTTATTTACACAGTTAGTTAGGTTTCTGTTCGATTTTATTTATTTATGTTTTTTCTGTCTTGTTTTCAAAATTACATTTTCGATAAAATACCGAACGAAGTTCGAATATTTATTTTATTTCTCTTCAGTATACCATTCAATTTAATTTTAATTTTTTTTTTTTTTTTTTTTGCTTTGTTATTATCTATCTATATCATTAATTAAATAAATTAATAATCAATATTAATAAATTGTAATCAAGTATTTTTAATAAAAATAATTAAATTTTTAATATACAAACATTATTATATTTAGTTAATGCATACATATGTATACATATGATTTGCATCGTTATTGATAATGTACCATCGGTCTAATAATAATAATACAAAAAAAATAATTCAAAAATAAAATTAAAATTCCAATAAAAAGGTGACAGAGTTGTGATCAAAATAATGTTATTAAATATATAAATACATAATTTATAATATAACATATTAAAAAAAAATAAAGTATATAATGTAATTAATTTAATAAATAAGTATGAATATAAAACAAAATATAAATAAATAAATTCATATATATGTCGATATTAATATAATCTCATTATACGATCATCAAATATTATAATATTGTAAATTAAAATACAATAATAAACTATGGCCGGAATAAATTTCGTTATTTTGAAGGTAAGATTATTATTATTTTTGGTTAACATTTTTTTCATTTTCTTTTTGTTTTTATCTTTTAATATTATCTTTTATTTAAAATATTCATTAAAAAAATTCATATACCCACGTATAAATGTATAAAAATATAGAATTCGTATAAAATAAATTATTTTCTCATAATGAAAAATGATTAATTTTCATTTAAATTATATAAACACATCCATACTTACATATATACTAACTTTTAAAATATTTTCTATAAAGTAATTAATTTATTTTTATAAATATATTTCTTTTTTATATAGAAAATTATTCAGTTATATCCTTGGTTACATACATTTTTATAGTAATAATTTTATATGCATTTACAAAAGCAAATATGATCAACAAAAATATTTTACATAATACATTACATATGTACGAGTATGTACATATACAGTATCTAAAACAAATTCATAATTTTGCATTATAGATTCCTTTAATAATACATAAATATGAACTGCATAGGCTCAATTTAAACAAAACACCAAGAATATCTTATATTATAGAAACTTTAAAATATTACAGTATATTTTTACATAAATATAGTAATATGTATATTTAAAATTTATAAGTATATAATAACATAATGATTATGATAACCATTATAAATTAGATAAAGGACTAAATTTTCCTGTTACATTACCTCCAGCCATTTAGTAGTTAAATACATTTGAATTAATAAAATATAAATATGTAATATTATATTATAATGAAGGTAATATATGTATACGAGTATAGGTAGATTATATTGTCTTTCACTTTTATTAAGATAAATGATTCAAACTTTATATTTAAATAACTTCAAAACAATTTGTTGTTTTTTTTTTCATATTTTATAAATATAATGTAGTAGTGTATTTAATACTAAATTTCTAATATTGGAAATACGAATAATGGAATCAATGGCCGTATTTCGGTAAATAATATTTCGAATATGTATTTTTGTAACTTACATTACAATCAAGATTAACAGTTGCTCAACAATATAAATTTTTCAATTCAAATTTCTACCACCAATATGCATACATATTACACTCTTTGTTTCCTTAAAAGTAAGAATGAAGAGTCTGGAATTCATGTAATGCATATTCTGTATGCAAAAAAAAAACAATAAGAATAACACAGTGTAGTTCTATGTATTGATGTATTGTCTTTCATATATCAACTTATTATAGTTTCCGATTGGATTTTAAATGAAAAACAACATATACAGTAGTTATTAAATTCATCACATATATAAATTTGAAAATATATATCATGTATGTATGTATGTACTTATACATTGATAATAATTATAAACCATCAACGAAAATAAAAGAATTTGTTCTAAACTATTTTTCTACAAACATAAATATAATATCAATTGTATCAATATCAATATACATATGTACATATATATAATATAAAACAATTAAAATTTAGCTATAACAGTCTATTATATGCATTGTAAAATGGGCAATAAATAAAACTTTTCATATTTTTTTTCATATTTTTAATTAGCTTTCTCAACAAAGAGATACAAAAAAATTTTTTTATATGTATATGTATTTCTATAACTGCGGTAATACCTAAATTATATAATTGACGTAATGACTAATTAAAAACTTTCAATAATTGACTGTCATTTTTTATTTAAAATAAAATTCGACAAAAAGGCAAAAATACAAATTATGTCTGATTTAGTGGCCGAATGAAAATCATAGATTATATTTCATATTTTGTCTTTCTGTCTCGACACTCGTACCCTCATACTTAGGAAACTTTTCAATTTTCATTCAACAATAATAAATGTACAAAAAATTTTTCATTTATGAAATGTATACATATACAATATTTTAATACTAGCAAAATTATTCAATATCCCTTAAATATACGATTTTTGTTGTCCGTATATATAATACGATGTCTTTACATATAGTACTTTATTTTCATCATATTTTATTTTTCAATATAAAAATAAAACTTTTTAACTGTCTGCGATAATCACATTTTTGTATAGAATCAATAGAATATAAAAAGAAAAATAAATGCAATACGATATTGATATTGTCTTAAATCGAATTTTATTCAGCTACCTGAATTGAATCTTTAATTAATTCACTTCTTTCATCCATTGTCCATTTATCTTGCCATTCTGGATGCGTTCGTATGGAACATAATATACAGTGATACTCAAAAACCAGAATCATATCATCATCAGAATACCAATTTAGTACATACGGAGTAAATGCATACTCTTGTATACCTATATGCTACTGTATTCATATGTGCACCTATGTGCATAGATTTCTAGAAAAAAGAAAAAAAAAAAAAAAAAAAAGAGAAAAGCAAAAAAGAACTATATGAAACGCGGATTTAAAATTCTTCAATTCTCATGAGATTATTTCATTCAATATAATGGAAAATATGGAGAAGTTTTTGTAGTCTTTATATATTCAGTTTCTTTTTCTTTTCATTTTTATTTTGTAGGTTTTATTTATTTTTTTTTCTGTTCTTTTTTTTTTTTTGTCTTTCTTCTTATTTCTTGTAAATCCATAATTACGTATTACTACGTACGTATATATTTCTTTGATTAAAACCGACGAAACGTTAAATAATAAAGAATATACTGCAATCTGCAATGCAATAATGAAAAATTATATCATCATTTTTGCATTTATCCAGAAACACATGTAAAGAATTCAAAAATTTTTATTTCCTTTTGCTTCTTTTTTTCATATTTCATTTATTTTATTACTACTATAATTGTTATTATAATTAATAACCTGTTAACTAACTAACTAACTATACATATGTACTCGTATATTCATAGACATATATGAGATGAGGAGTTAATAATTCAATATACCGATAAAGTCATCCATTTATATAGAATCTATGTATGTACTTAACAAATTAATTCATACAGAGATTTTCAATTCATTCATATATTACATTGTGTGCTTATTTGTATACCTAACTAAATGCATACATTTTACATGAATACGTGTATATAATATATTCAATATGTATACATATTAAACGCACATTTATATAATATGAATTATGAAATGAAAAATTAATTCGTTATTACACAGACGCAGTCACCATCAGTCAGTTAGTCAGATTAAAAGTAATTAGTGCTAAGTATTGTATTTATTCAAAGTTCAAAAATACATATAGATTTAAAAAAATATATATATGTACGTAAATTATATTCGTACATATCTGTACGAATTTAATCTGTTACAATATAAATAAATGTATAATTCTAAATTTTTCAGATATTATATTTTGTGTATTTATTTACTGAAATGTATATAAATACATTTATAGAGATATCATATTTCTGATGTTTAATTTGTGATTTGAATTATTTTCATTATAATACGTAAATGATACTAGGATCACATATGTATGGTATACATGTACATAGTTACAATACTCAATTATAATGTATACCTATTTATTTAAAATTTCAGATATTAAATGGTTATTGAACTATATTTCATAAAATTATTAAATTTTATATAATCTCAGAATGTTTCATTTTAAAGATTTCTCTTTTTCAAAATTACAAGTACATATATATGTATTTACATATTCGTAAGTATGTATATTTTTTAAAATCAAATACATACATAAGTTTCATTTGATAAAATATAACTTAAAAAAACTTTAAAAAATTTCAATAATTTAAAATTCAAATTTTGTACATATACTCGTATATATGCACCTATGCACACAATCAATCTTAACACCATACAAATTTAGAAGATAGAACATGAAAGGAAAACAAAATACGTATATAGAAATGATTTTTAAATACACAAGAGAATTTGTATACAAAATTATGAATCAGTATTGTACGTGTAAGTATAGATATATAATTTCAAAAAAAAAAAAAAAAAACAACTACAAAAAAAAAATTTCCATATCGTGAAAAATCACATATGTATTCTTAGATACAATATCTACACAAATGTTATGCATATTCTCTATACAAATATTCTACACACATAATCGATAACATTTTATAATTAAAAATAAAAATTTTTCTAGAGATAACATATGTGCATCTGCATTATATATATTATATGTACAATATAATATATATACCCACATAATGTATATTACTACATATTACATACATATGATGGTATATGCATATATGTACATACCTGGAAATTTGTATTTGTTAATATAATATCAAATATATAAGACACTTTTATTAAGAGATATGAAAATTTATTTTGTCTGGAACTTTATGTTTTTACATTATTAAAACATTCGACATTTACTATATATGTATATTTACATACATTTGTATAATTCAACATATTTATGTACAGATATACAAATGCATAATAATATGTATGTAGGTACCTAATATATGTACTATACGTGCATTCATAAAATTCTATTTTTTGTTTTTTATATATATAATTTTATGTACATATGCTATATGCAAATAAAAATTATATGCATTATGTATGTGTGTAATAATATGTTTCGAATATTCATATAAAATATAAACGATATATATGTACATATATTATATAGATGTATAACCAAATATAACACCATCATTTACATCCATACATATATACTTATACACTCATAAATGTATAAATGCATTCCATATGCAGTAGTGTACATACTTACATTATGTGTATTGTTGACTAACTAACATGCATTTACATATAATATGTACGTTATATCACATATATAGTCGTACTTCACTTCTGGGTGTTTTGTTTTACATTTGCTTTTTCTCTTATATATACATATATGCATACATACATACTTGTGTATTTTCTATTTTTTTATTTATTCTATTTTTTTTTTTTTTGTTTAAATATTTTTTTCATGTTTTGTTATTTAGTTTATGATATTGTATTTCGTCTCATTTAAAAGCCTAACTATTTGTTACATAGACTCGTAAGATTAAGAATTTTAAATTTTTCAAAAGAAAGAAAAATATATCTTGAAGATTTTTATTTAATTGTACTACGAAATTTTTTATTATGACTTTTAAGACTTATCAGATTTTACTTTTATTATAGTCTGTTTAAAAAATATCATATTTGTTTTCTTTTGTTTCTTGTACTCGCGCTCGTACAAATAAAACTTGGCAAAAATGGAATGAGCATGCATATAATATGTATGTATCATATATATACGTATATATTAATAATAAGTACATTTTATTATAATGTACATATAACGCCTTGTCCTTCATTTTTATAAATGTACATATCTACATATACATATATGTATATAATTTTTATTTTTATTTTACATATTATATTGTTATAAGTATTTATGTTTTTTATATATATTATTTTTTTTTGCAATATACATTTTTCTTAATATACTTTTAATGAGCGAGCACAACACAAACGAATGATAACAAGAATTATTTTAAAAAGCATGACGTTTTTATTACTCTGCTAGTTATAAACGTTACAACATATACATTAAAAAAAAAATAAAATACACATTTTGCAAAAATGCCTTTTCTTCAATTTGGTTTTAAACTTGCATTTACAAAAAAAAAAGAAAAAAAAACATAGCATAAAATAAAATATAAAATCAAATCGAATTCAAAATAAAAGAAAATCATGTTATGTTCTCTGCAGAATTTAACTTTAAATTACAATATTCAAGAGGCGATGTGTTAAAATATAAGAATGTAAACAAACAAACGATAACTTTACCCTTATAAATAATAAGTATAGTAAACGAGAATATATAGAGAATAATTTTGAAGTGTTAATATACTGCACGATATTGTATATATTATATATTATGTGCATATGTATGTACATATATAGTACGTTACGTATATATTATAGGATTACGAATACAATGGTGTTAATTGAATATTGAACTTATAAACTCATATAAGCTAATATGATTTGTTGTATTTCGGTTTTCTTTTGTTTTCTTTTATTCACTTTTCTTAATCAGCCTGAGAAAATTGAAATTTTAATGTGTGCTAAGTATATAAATGTATTATGATCTTTATGTGGTTATAAAAATTAAAAAAAACAATAAAATAAAAATAAGAAAACCACTTATAATTTGCTGTATACTCGTTAAAATTGTATATACTATACAATATAATAATGCATTCATACATACATTATGTGATGTTTAGACTAATAATATCTGGATGACGTGATGGAGTCTTAAAGAGAATCTATTATACTTGTATACACGTACATGAATATTATTATATCCATGTAATAAGCAATTCATTTTTTAATTAATATTTTTACGTTTATTTCGTTTCACATTCGAATTGAATTTAATAATTATGATTCGTATACACATTTTTTTATTTCTATCCTCGTTTATAAGTACATATATTCTTCTACTTTATATATATAAAATAAATATCTAATTAGTTTAAGTCATGGGAAATCTAGAAAATAAATTAAGTGCATAAAATGATTTCTGGGAAATAAAATATTTATATATAATTATATATGTATCTCAATATGTATGGATTATTTTTTTTTCTGGTTCTAATAACAAAATATCCTTATGAATTTTTTAAGTTCAGAAAATTATTCTTAAATTTAATTTTAAATTTGTACTGTCGAACATCCTTATTTTTTTTTATATTTTGTGTTTTAGTTCATGTTTCCTGATGTCAGAAAACATAATTGCATAGTTTTAAACATTCATAATTTCGCCTAGATTCAGATAATACATATACCTACATATATGTACATATATTATTTAGTTATTGGCATATACTTGTGTACAAGTGTATTTTTTTTATTTATTCAACATATCAGTTATATATTCAAATGTTTATTCTTTGAAAAATGCTAACTAGATCCTTAAGAAAAATTCACGACTGTATATGATTACATATGTATGTATGTTTATATTAATATTATATAAGAAATATATACGAATATAATGTTCATATCTGAATTGCATTGGATGTGATTGGATGCATTTCTTCAATTTTTTTTCTATTATATTTTATATGAATATAATATATGTAAGATGCAAATACATTAATATGCTAAGAGAATGTATGTACATATGTATGTTTTATCATTCAGTAAAATATTATATATGGATTATATTTTTTATATACCTATTTATATATGATTTTCTAGTTATGCACATACATACGAGTATTAATGTTGGTTTAACTTAAATTCAGTGACAAATACTTTTATTCTCATTATAACATTTTTTATTACTCGTTTACCTAATACACTGTGCATACATATATACAATTGTGTAGAAATATAACTCTAATACCTATGGTGCTACTATACTAATAATACCTAGAAATGTAAGAAATATAGAAGAATTAGAACATTCACATTCACTACCTGAGTCAATAATACTTAAAGAAATGAAACATAAAATTGAAAAAAAAAAAAAATAAAATAAAATAAAAATAAAATAGTAATAATAGAGGTTCGTTCTTCTTCGAAAATGAATGAAAGAAATGCATATAAGAAAATTTCTAAGAAGGATAAACAACATTCAAAAAACATCTGTCACATATGTGCAAGCAAACATTATCAGCTAGAAATATCATCAACATAAAAAAATAAATAAATAAATAAATGAAGTTTGAAATCAAGTCTTGTGGATTATGATTGGTCCTTATAATGAATATAACGTAAATATGTATAAAAATATACGTATGTGTACCTGCATGTATACATTTATCAATAGCATATGTGTACATATGTGTATTTGTATATAGAATAGACTTCATAATTTACATTTCTAACAGTATAGTTGATTCAAATGATGTATATACGTATGTACATATTGTGCAATCCCATATGTATGTAATGTACATATATATATACATATTATGACATATTGTATAGGAGTTATATTAGGTTTGTTGCAGGATAAAAATTTTATTTATTATTAAATGGCATCTTTATAAATACATATCACATATGAACATATATTTTATTCTCTATTCTATATTCGTGCTCGTATACATATGTATCTATCACCAAACTCAATGTATTATTATACATTACGTACATTCATATACTTGTACATATATTACACATAGAGAAATATTCTGTTTTATTTTTACATTTTTATCATTGCTCAAATGGTAAGTTTCCTTTATATTTCTTGAAGGCAAGTCAAAAAGTTTGTTAGCTAAAAGAAAGACCTTTGAAATTCAAATAATACTCATATATACATTATGTACATAAATTCGTAGATATAACGACAAATATAAAATAAAAAATAAAATAAAAATAATAATAAACAAGAATATTTGTTAATAATAACGACTAAATGAATATTTTATACTGTACATTAGATAGAGATAATAATTTTTGATTCTTTCATCTAATTTGATGGATTCATATTTATGTATTTTCCATTCAAAAACGGGACAAGATTCAGACAGATAGTAGCAGTTAATGTTTAAGCATAGTTTAAGGTAATAAGGTTTTATATATATATATGTATATTCATATCATATATAAATACTTATATGTACATACTACATATTTACATACATATACTTCGACTTAGTAGTAGCACGTAGTAGATATTTTTATACATATAGCATATACATAATATGAATTATACTATTTCTAAAGCAATTTAGTTTTGTTGTTTTCATCTTATATTATTTTTCATTTTTTTATATTTTGCTTACTTTTTGATTTTTTTGTTTTTGTTCTGTAGTCTTTTTTAAGAATTTTCTTTTATTTTTTCTTATTTTCTTGTTCTTTTTGTAATTTTATACAAATAGAAAATAATATATAATATACATTTGTATGTATGTATTTAAATTTATCTATACGTACATGGTACATCATGAATATAACATACATATTTACTTACTACATTACAGTGTATATATGAAGATTTTTATTTGTAAACAGACAGTGAAAAATCATGTACACATAGTACATAATGTACTCAAAATATATGTATACCACATACACAACAGGACACATATGCAATATTACATACATACATACAAACATGTACATTTAAATCGAAATATACTATATGTTTTTGAAAATAATAACAAAAAAAAATGAAATAAAGAAAAACAGTAAGTTTATTTAAATTTTATTTCTTGTTATGATGAAGCAGAACATCTCAAGTATAGTGTACACTGAATAGTTTTGACTTTTAATTCTACTCAGAATTCAGTATAGTATACATAAATATAATTTTTAACTTAGATGAGCTTAGATACTGCGATATTACATACTATATTTATGATTATATATGTGCATACCTGTTATAAAGTATGTATATTTGATACTATTATATACATAGTTTGTATCAAATAGTATATTACTAATTGTGTCTATATATATATACATACATCCACCTATATAATAATATTATGAAGTACAAGTCGAACAATTTTTGTTGTTGGTATCATCAGAAATCAGAATTATATATCTAGTTGTTGCCTATTTAAAATAACTTCATGTACACGTTATAGTATATCCACACTCGTACAAATAGAGTATATTATTCTCATATCTATTGTACTTAAACGTGTCTGTCTACATCCCACTATAAATAAATGCAGATAGTTGTGCACCATGTACTAATTTTTTTTTTTTTTTCATTAAAATAAATAAATAAAAAGTACTCACAAGTGAATATTGTAGAAGAAAAAGTTCAAAAATTATACATACACACATACGTGTACTTGCATATTGTATTACTGTTTCATTTTATTTAAAAATTTTTGTCTCTACTATTCTATTTTCTTGTACAAAATATACTTGTACGAGTATGTATATGTATATATGGTCTTGTATTTCTTCCTTTCATTTTTTTTTCTAATTTCATGACGAAGACTCGAAATGCATTTTGTTATTTCTAAAGTGTGAACATACGTATGCATAAACGTAGATACTTGCATATTATCGTAATAGAATTTTAGACTATCACAATTTTTTACTAAATTTAATTACATTTTTAGTGAGAAATGCATTTTATTGTATAAATACATTATATGAAATGAAAGGTACGTATAATATGTACATATATACACATATAAAAATATATTTATATACAAATACATATCTACATATAATATCCATTTTTCAATGATTTCAATACAAATTTTATTTATAAACAAATTGTATTCAAATAAACTCATATGGACTTGTGTATAATATAGATATGGATATTTGCATGTAATTTATGGTGGACATTTTAAATGGAACAAAAATATAATAATAATAAAAAAAATTATATTTTAACTTTTTTACATTACTTAATTTACATAATATCGATTTCTCTATTCATATATACAACATGTATACTTGTATACAAATATCTTTGTATTTGTATTTAACTTTAGATATTTAAATATTCGTATTATTGTGACTCTACACACTGCATACGCAATTTAATTTATTTGATTTTAATTTTTTTATTTATTTTTTTTTTTTTTTCAATTTTCTTTTCATAATTAAAAATGTTCTACACATAGAGCGAAAAAAAAATCTCCATATAAATACATATGTATGTATATAATTTATATTCTTGTATAGTTTTTATTATTTCACTTTTAAATAGTTTTAATTTTAATTAAAAAAAAAATACTAAAAAGAAAATGCGTACACATATTTATATGAATATATACACTGTATTATTTGAATAAAAATGTGTACATACAAACGAGTACTCGAGTACTTTGTATATGTACTTATATTAAATTTATGTTTTTTTGTTTTTAATTTTTTTTTATTTCATGTATTACTAAGCAAATTATATGGCAGGATATACTCGTTTATAAAGTGAAAATATATATGTATGTAGTAAAGTTTATTTATTGTTTTGTAACATATTATTATTATACATAATAATAACACATTATAAGCGGAATACTCACACATATATATTCGTGTAATGTACTCGTATAATAATGTGTGCGTATACTACTTATATAACATTTTAATTTTTTTTATTATTTTTAATTGGAAAAAAAATGTACATTTATTTATATTTATGTTATTATTATTTCAGATTAATTTTATATATGTCAGAGATTTGTTTAGATGAATTATTATATGAAAAAAAAATGAAAAAAAAAATGTATAAAATGTATAACACAATGCAATTTTTATTCATCACAGGAATATTAAGCTTGAGTTTATATATGGGTCACAACATAAAAATAGATACCTATACATACATACAGTTGACACGTTACGTAATTGAATGTACAATATACCAATATAATATTCACATATGATAAATATACATACATGTATATAAATACACTATTGTAAAATATATGCTGCGCTATAGTATACATGTGTATTAAGTATTTTATTTAATTTTATTTTCTGTTTCCTTATTTTCATTATTCATATTCATTAAATAGTTATGTACGAGTATATGTTTGTATATTTATATGTTGAAATGCTGGATTATTTATTCGTTTTATATATAGGACGAAATTATATACTTGTATTATTTATGTACAATATACACCATAAATATACATGAAATTAATACATACATGTACACCATACATACATACATATATACATACATACACTTTATATCGTATTCATGATTGTATATGTCGCAACATTATAAATTGCTGATATATCAAGCATTTTAATTCAATTGTGGAAAAAGTATACTTAGTTTTTGCATTCGTTTTTTTTTAACCCTTTTTTTATTATTATTATTATTATTATTTTTCCTTTTTTTTGCCAATTTTCACTTTACGAGTATTTTTATTTTTATATTTTTGTTTTTTTCTTGTTGCTTTGTTTTTATGTACGAGTGTTTTAATTTTACTAAAGAAAGAACTTAAGTTCTCTTTTTTTTTTTTTGTATTCATTCATTACCTAAATTATATCTTTGTATTTTTGTATTATTTTTTTATTTTTTATTTTTCAATTTTAGTTCAGTGTTCAGTTTACATGCATGTATAAATATACATATAAATTATATATGTACTATATAAATACATTATATATAAATATATTTATTATAAAATGAATTGTAGATATAACAAACAAAGGACATATTTCTGACACAAAATCATTTGCATATTTAATCGAATTGAAGAGGCAACGAACTGAATTTTTTCACAAAAAAGATATTATTAATTTTTTTTTTCTTTCTTTCTACTATATCAGTATCTATACTATTGTTATAAGAGTATATATATATACATATATACATATATGTATATATGAATCCCTTTTTTTAATTTTGTTTTTTCTATATTGTTATACACTTTTCTTTCTCTTTTCTTTTTATATATTTTTTTTATACAGGAAATAGAATAGAATTTTTATTATTTTAATGCCAAAAAATTAAGCTTTATGAAAAACACAGAAAAAAGAAAAATTAAAATTGAAAAAAAAAAATAATAATAAGGAAAATATAAGCAAACATATTTTTGCTTTAAAAACAAAAAGAAAAGTAGATACAAAAAAAAAACAGAAATGCAAAAAAAACAAAAAAAATTAAAAAAAAAAAACAAAATAAAATCATTATGGCTAGACATTTGTTTGAAATTATTTTAAAACTCGTTAGTTTTTCAACAAAATACAAAATGGATGGTATTATATTTTTAATTTCTTTCCTTTTGCATCACATTTTATTCACATTTTATAAAGACATACATATATATACCAACCAGAAAAGGATGAAATAAAAAAAAAGAATTTAATTTTAATCACTTTTGCAACCAATTTTTACTAAACACAAAAAAAAATATGAAATTGCAGATAATTATATTAAAATGAACGAGAAGACAAAAACGAAAAAAAAAAAAGAAACAAAACAATAAATAAAAAAAAAATAAGATTAAAGTTAAATATAAAAAAAAAATTTAAATAAAACATTTCATTTTTTTATTTCTTAAATATTTTGGTGTAATTTTGATGACGGATTGTGTTTTAAAAATTAAAGTGGAGAGAAATTTTTATTGTTTTGGTTGCATTGAATAAGCGGGTCAAACAGAATAGAATGGCGAATTATACGCGAGTATATACATATTCACTTATAAGTATATGTACATAAAACGAATAATGATAACAGAAATTTTTTTCATATTCTCCTTAAATCCTGAATATATTCGGTTTTTGTTTTATTGTTATTTTCGTTTCAATTCAAAATTATTGTATTTAGAATTCATGATGTATAATACGTATAATGAAATTTAAAATTATTAAAAAATATTTTCTTCTCACAGGTGAAAAATGAATTTATGTACACACAGATATACATACATATATACATACATAATCAAATAATTAAAAAAATATGTTTGAATATTAAAAGGAAATTATTTGAAAGTTCAAACTTTGTATTTTTTGTTTTTTTTATAAATAAGTAAATTTAAAGGAATCAGTCACATCACAATAAAATGTTTAACTCATATTATGCATTATATTGTTATTAGTATATGTTATTGACAAAAGTCTATACATGAGTTATGTACATTATATAATAACAAAATACACACACAAAATTTTTGCAAATATAGGCGTATGAATATATTATGTATCTACATGTACGTATATATATAATATGTACTTTTTGTGTGTATTTGTAAATGTGTGCGTATACAAAGAAAACGTAAAATTTTTCAAAATTTACTTTAAATTATTTTATCAATTCAAGTTTAATCTATTAACTGACATTAAACTATTTCCACCTACGAGTACGAAACCGCAAATACATATATACATACATACATATGTATGTACCTACATTCTCATACAGTTTGTTGCTTTCTTTAAACTAGGCATTTTATTTTTGTATTTTTTTTTCTTTATTTTTTATTTTTTTTTTACTAAATTCTTCTTTTTAAAATAATTTTCTTTTAAATGAAATAATAGAAGCATACGTTATACAGATTTACCTTTTTACCGTTTTCTATTCTTTATAATACACATATGTGTATGTATGTAATATGTACACACATATGTATTTATTTTTTTATTTTATTTTGTTTTTTAATTTTTTTTTTTTTAATTCTCTATACCCATATCTAGTATTTTATTTTAAAATGTCTGTCTAACAAAGCAAAACATTTTTTTTATCCGGGTTAAGGAACGTTTTCGAGTTTCAAATGGATTATGATTTTTCCTCATGAATTGAGAATAAGAGAGCATATAGGCGCAGCATATATGAATGAATGTATGCATGTATGTGTGCTAGTGTATGTACATATACATATTATATTAAAATAAAAAAAAATTTACGTTATGTAGCGAGTAATGAAGTATTAAAGCAACATTTTTTTTTATATTTTATTTTGCTTTAAATATACATATACATATATGTTTATATGAAAGTTACGTACCTACAATGAAAAAATAAAAAAATTGAAATATTATGTGTATCAGGAAAACTCAAGTATATAAATGTGCTGTATATACATACATATACATACATATAGTATATTATATAGAAAACAGTTATAATAATATGACATGCATTAGGTATAGAGGTATCAACCAACAAGCTACTAGACACACTGTAAGACATTATTTTATTATCAGCATCAGCATCATCATCATCATCGTCATCATCATCGTCGTCATCATCATGAATATCGTCATCGTCATCGTCGTCATTATCAGCAGAAAGAGCAATATACCAGAAATGAAGTACATATTATCAACATTGAAATAACAACACGAATCTTAATGAACAAGGAGGGAATTTTAGGGAAGAAGCATAGAAAAAAAACACATTTTTTCTTGTGAATTCTTTAGAGGAAATAAGCATTTAAAAATTGAAGAAAAAAGAAAAAAATAATACGTCTCGTCAACCAACCTCTTTCACTTTTCATATATTTTTATTTTTTCTATTTTATACAATTCAGTCAGCTTAGTTTTTACATGATGTTGCTGATGCTGCTGCTGCTGCTGATGATGATGATGATAATAATATGTACCTTCATTCAAATATGTATCTTTTCTATACTTACATTTTAGATTTATTTTATCCTTAAACTGATTTTTTCTATAGGATAAAAAATCAACATTTTAGGTATAAATAAGTTTGTGTTAAATAAATATAATAAGTCTACTTTTATTTTTATTGTTTCTTCTTCTTACTTTGTTATTAATAAAATGAATGAGATTACAAATTTTATCTACAACTTTATTTTATTTCATTTCATTTTTTAAATTAATTCTTTTTTACAGTATACCAGTTTGTGTATATATATGCATATAATATATAGTATGTACTGTATACACTATATCTACATATACACTATGTATATACACTATGCACTTAGACCGATATTTATGTACCTCTATGTTGTAGATGAGAAATAACGAAAAACAACTTATAAAATATAAATTTTTATCAAATTTTTTAAATTATCTTTATCCAATGAACATTTTAATTTACATGTAGTACGAAAATGAATATCTACATTTACTATACCATACATATGTTGATATTCATACATATAGTATATACATAGAATTTTAAAATCAGTATATTATATATTATATATGATAGCTTTATGATATATGGTATATAGTCTAGACTTTTCAACTAATGGAGCATATATAAACTATACATACTCGTATAATATGCTATATATGCCTATATCTCTTTATACTATTTTCCTTCTATATACTGCATGATTCGACTATATATCTACTTATACTTATAAGTATTTGAATACGTACATATGTATGTATATAGAAAACGATGATAATAATAATCATTGGATAATATGAAAAATTAATTTTCAAAATATTATATTTCCAAAAATATAATAACCTTTTTTTTTATATATATTTATAATACACTATTTGAATTATTATTATTATGCATATGTCTGTTTTCTGTGTTTTATACATATACATATTTAAGTGCATACATGCATACATGTATAATGTATACAGGAACATTTATATAATGTAGGTATATATCGTAATCTTTGTATTTATAATAATGCAGCAAATAAATAAATTACGATTAAGATAAAATATTATGTGGTATTAAACATATTATATATGTATATATACACTTATATTAAATGTATATACATATGTATATTTATGTGTTTTGTATATTAGATAAATATTCCTTTGATTAATTTAAAACGTTTTCTTGTATGTATTATATTCCAATATTAACAAAAATCAATTTAAGAAAATTTACTATACGTATACCAAAGGAAACATTTAAGGACTATTAAAATGATTGTGTATAGGAAAAATATTTTCGTCTTTATTTACTTTATTCTCTTTTGATACATATATTGCATATAAATGTACAGTACATATCAATCCATACATACATATAGAAAATTTGCTCATAGTACATATGTACATATGATGCAATGTTTATACAGTTTGTGTAAAGTAAAATTTTTCGAAACGAAATTTTCTTTATTTTGTTGCTACATTTATTTTTTCATTTTTTGCATTTTCTGTTTTTTTTTTTTTATTTTTCATTTTTCACTTCAATCTTTCAATCTCTTTTAGCAAAAATACGTAAAACGAATACAAAATTGAAAAGTTCAATATTATAAAGGTGCTTCGTTAAACATCACACTTTAAAGATTTATAGGTAATTTTTATTTTATTTTTCTTTTTTCTTACATTTATTTTTGTTTTATTTTTTTTTCTATTTATTTTAGATTCTGTTGTTTACCTTTAAATCGATTTATTAGTTATTGAATATCCCCATAAAACTTTTCCAGTCGAATAATAATCAAAATATACATAGGAACATATGTATATAGGAGTACTTATAGTAAATAGATACTATGTTCATAGATAGTACGTATTACATATATGTTCATTCAATTTTCCGTATATACTCATAGTAAATAATAGTGCATTATAGAAATATAGTATTGTAATAGTGGTTGGTAATATATGCTGTCACATGTAGTAGTAAAATATGTAATGGTATATTATGTCTATATGGATGAATATATAAATGAATATGAACATCATATACATATATAAACACACTCTAAAGACTAAACTACTATATTGAATGTTAGATAAACACAGACTAGACAATATGTTGTATATTTATGAAAGTTAGCTATTGATGTGGTTTTTATTACATCGTATATTAGTTTGTAAAAAAAATTTTTTTCTTCTATATTTTTTTTGTGTTGTTTAATGTGTTGTACGGTTGTACGAAAACAGTACAATATTGTATACGAATATAATAATACAGTATATGATGTGTACATTTTAATGTATTTACAGTACGTACATACATACATATATGACTACACGTACAACATACATTAAATATACAACATTTTATTTACCTTATCACTTCTGCAAATGCAATTTCCGTTTTAAAATTAACTAAACGTGAAGTTGTGTTGTCGGTAAAATGACAAAAAAATACATTTCGACTAGGGAATATATATATATACTAAGTAGAAAATTAAATCTACAGAAAGGAATAAGAGAAAAAACTAAAAATTGTATACATATATGTATATGTAATATGAGTTGATGCAATGTACATACATATTCTTAAAATATATGAGTATTATAAGTATATACATATAAGTATAGATACATGTAAATATAAATAAATATGTATAGATATATGTAAATGCTAGCAAAAATACATATATTCGTAGATTGGTACTCTTACATATGTACAGCATTTTGCGTCAAGAAGAAGAAAATAAATAAAATATGTCAGTTCGCCAGTCAATACCAACACCCAAGAATATTATTTAAATTTTTCATGTAATATATGTACATATACATACATATATTATGTAACATATTCATATAACATATACATACATTATATGTAAATATAGTATATGGTGTTTAATTCTTAATCCTGTCATTGAAATATGAAAATATTATTAGTATAGAGGTATAGACGACATTTCAATCGAATGCTTTGCAAAAGTAAGAAAAGATTATTTTAATTTTTTTTTTCTTTTTAATCAAACAAGTTACCAGTTGAATCATTAATTTCCTTCTTAAGTACATATAGATACGATGAGTTAGAGTACGTATTCGTATATACCATCTAATCTAATAAAATTCAGGTAACGTACAAAGAATTATCTTATTCCTCTACTCCCCAGGATATCATTATTATTATTATTATTATAATTGTTATTATCATCATGTGAACAAAATCCTTGAAAAGTTTGTTTACTTTCATACAAACACACACACATAGTATAGGTATGTATAGGTATGAGTGTCCTTTATATATAGAACCTGATTTGTTTTAAAACAAAATTACTATCAAGATTCCAATTAAATTTCTGTCGTCAAAAAACTTTTGAGTTCTATTTACTGTACTCTCATATAGTATGTATGTATGTACATGTATATACTTTTATCCATATGTATATGTTATAATACGTTAGCTGGAATTTATTGGATTTAAACTGAAAATTAAAAATTTCCTTCAAAATCGTTGTAATTTAACATTTGTACTAACTAGTATAGTATTTTATCCGTTAAATTAAAAATCTCTGTGAATAATAATTGTTTAAACTTAATCCTATCTGGGATATATTTATAGAAAATAAAGAAAAAAATTAGTCTAGAACGAATTTAGTATTTTTTTGTATACAAAATAAAGTAAGCAAATTTTAATTTTCTTTTTAATTTAACTTTCTTCTTTCGTTTACGTAGATTTCATTTCACTTCATCTTTTTTTTTTGTTCTTTGTCTTTTTGTTTGATGTTGATTAACAGAGGATTTTAGTATTCTTAGGAAATGAAAATTATTTTTTTTTGTTATTGTTTTATTTCTCGAAATTGCTTTTTCTATTTTCTATGTACATAATATATTATGTATGTTTGTATGTGTGTGTTTGTATAATTTGTATTTTTGCTTTATAAGAGCATCATATCTATACAAGGAAATGAAGAAAAAAATTACAGACGAACCAACCAAAAGATTTACACTACTGATACATATAATAAACTGTATAATGTAAAGATTTGAGTCGAGTATACTATTATAATCCAAAATATACAATTCAAATCCCAATTATTATACTTTGTGTTCTATCCTCCATATAGTTTAATGGACGACTTAATGTAGAGGGACAGCTTAACATTTATTCCTTTTTCCTATATAGAAACGACCCAAATTTTAATTTTCATATATACATGTACACATAAACACAAGATATATTCCTTATTTTATTTGGATATAAGTATGTCTATGATCTATGTACATCTTCTTTATTATTTTTTATCTATTTTTGTTTATTTTATTATATTTTTTTTTTCATTTTTTAGATTTAATAGCATCACACCATACACCACACATACAAATTGTGTTTTCTTCGCATACCATACGATACAATCCGATATTTTACGTACACATTATACCCTACTATTCAATGAATATAATATATGTATTTATTTTCTAAAACTTTTATTCATGTGTATATCTGTGTATGTGTTTTTTTTTAACAGATTTTATCTAGATTTTGCCATTTAATTTACATATATACGTATGTATAAATGTGCGTATGCATGTATGTATATATTCAGATTAGATGGATATAAAAAGTAATGTATGGCCTCTGATATGAAATCTTCATAATATTTATAACACAACCGGAAGGGGCGTTAATTGTGAGTGTTAAGATTTAACCATTGAATGAATTGAGAATAATAATAATAATAATAATAATAATGTAAATTAAAATATACCATAAAAGGATATTACGATTGTAATATGCAATGTACGTATGTACATATTATGTACATATATATACATATATGTATGTGTATACGAGTAAATGTGTACAATGTACAATTAAGTATGCATTATATGTACATAATTTTTCAAATATGATATGTTATTTAAAACGCCCAAATTATTTAAAAACACTTTTCCTATTCTTATTATTATCAATTACACATCGTATAAATGTATTAATGTACCAAATGTACTTAGTATATCTGAGAAATGGATAAATTTTGTTTATTATGTATGCATACATATATTTATATATACAGATAAACGTAAAAATAAAATGTGAATTTATATATCTACTACATTTATGTACATTTGTATAATTAATAAAAGAAATATATGTATACACATATATCCACATATTAAAGTATATATGTATATGTGTATGCATATATAAAAGCATGTATGTATATAGATAATAAAAGTTAAACTTTCATAGTTATTATTAAAATTTAGTTTGGTTTAGTTGTCGGAAATTATTTGTTATTCAAATATCTACATATACATGAATATACTTAAATGACTGATATCTTTAATATACTATATATGTACATGTAATAAAATTAAAAAGAGGAGGATTAAATGAAGGTATAATTGATGAACCATAGTATACATGCATATATAGAATACACGTACACCTACATACGAGTATGATATATTATTATAATATGATATATGTTATGCAGTATAGTATTATAAACGAGTGTAGTTACAATTAGAAAATTCTAAAAATCCAATAAAAACGTATGTTATTAATTAAAATAACAATATCTTATAGTTAAATGAAATATTCCAGAGTCTATATACATTATATAATGTTACATAAAAATATATATAATATACATTAACATATATACATATGTGTATCTATTCTATTACTAACTTTTATTCTCTCTATATATCTCAGAGGGCCAACTATATAAAAGTTTCAATTGCTATTTGAAAATATAAAAATTTATAGTGCTGGTATAATAAGTATTGTACGACTACGAGCATTTATGTAATTTAAAAAATAAAAGATAAAATAAAATAAAAACTATTATAACAAAATTATTTTCATTTTCAGTTCTCTCTTTTAGTTATTTTTTTCTATTTATTTATTTTTTTTTTTTTTTTTGTGAAATTTTATAAGATAGGAAAAAACAAACTTTTTTTAAACATAAAAATGAAATCAACAAATTGAATTGCAGTTCGCCAATTTTTTTTTTCAAGTGAAAACATCAATTAAAAGTTATCTTAAACTTTTGAGCTCCTTAAATATATGTATGTTTTTTTTTTTTTAAATTTATACGTATGTATGTATTGAATTAATGGTATATATTTGCAAATAAAGTATGTAAATGTATATTTTGTGAAAATATTTAATATTATCTATATGTATATATGTATATAAAAAATCGTTATACTTTTATATAATATGTGCATATACATAAAATACACATGAATATCGAAAATAGCCTTCAATTAATAGTTATTGACTTTTTCAATAAAAATTCATTTATAAATGAATTATTATTGACTAAATTTTACATTATTCTTATACTAATGTACCGATCAGTTTATATTGTATACATGGTATACATATGTACATGTATGAGTATGTATATTATGTACATGAATAAAAGTGAAATGAAAATTGAAATTTATATAATTGATAAACATACATAATATAGATATTCATATTTATATGTGTATACGATAAATTATAGAGTTACGTATAGAAATTATATTTTATATTTGGATATGCATACATATAAATACTTTATAAATATATATAACTATACGTGCATAATGTACTTATAAAGTCTTTTATTATCATAATTTCTCTTTTCGTTTTCTTCTCGAAATCAAAAATCATACATTACTTGTACAACACAATCTATATCTTCTGTATAAATGTATTATATGAATGTAGGTATGTAGGTATGTTATATGTTTGATACAGAAAATTTTTAGAGGTTGTTCCCCCCTTTTTATAGTTGTTGATATACTTAAAGCATATAATAAATATTATCTATATAGATATGAATTACGTACGCAAGTATCTACGATTATTATACATTTACGTACATATCTTAAACTCAACAATAATATAATAATAAAAAATCATAATATAAAAGCGAATAAATTTATGTACATTACATCCACCTACCACCTACCTACATGCCTACATTACATATGTACATAATTTCATTATTTTTATTATTTACAAATGTACATATATCTAAATATACGTGTATATGTACATAAGATGTACATATTATTATTATTATTATAAAGTAAAAATAAGAATAATAAAAAAGAGTATGGAAACAGTGTAAAAGTTTAAAAGTCCGAAAATACTTTTCAATTTCACTTCAAAAGTTTCTCATTGAACTTATAAATTTTGTAAAATAATGCAGACAGATAAATACTTACGTATGTACATATGTATGGTATACAAATACCTTTTTAGTAGGATATAATATTAAGTACATCAACAGGGTATTTATGATTGTGTAGAGGAAAAAAAACAAGAGTTGGTTTCTTCCTTTTAATAGATTATAATAAGAAAAAATAAATTTTGAATGTGTATACATATACATACATCAATTAGCATGTAAATAAAATTTACTTTATTATTCTTATAGGATTCCTTATTTTATTTTTATATGATTTATTTATCTTTTTTTTTTATTCTTTTTCGTCTTCTTATTTTTCTTCTTATTCACATTTGATACGAGTAATTATCATTTTCGAAAAATTGAAAAATTTGAAATTTTATAGCTCTTTTGTATCATCATCATAGATCAAATTATCAAAATTAACTTGTTTATTCTTGTATTTAAAATGATGAATACAAAAATAAAAATTATAATATTCAACTAATTGTAATGTATATGTTCGTACATATATATACTCGATCTCAGGTCCGCATATGTATCTATGTAGTATCTGTTTGCATATCCGATTTTTTTATATGTTGAAATGGATCACTAAAATCGGGCACAAATTTCGGGGGCGCGAATAAGGACAGGATGCAAGTTACATATCCGTTTTTAGAAAAATAATTTTACAAATCATATTCTCTGCCAGAATTTTCTCTTTAAATGTTTTGTTTTGACCTATATTTTCATGTGCAAACAAACATAGCTATTTAACTTTTGAGTACTTTAGATATAAAAAGAAAAACAATAAGCTAATAGTAGTATAGTTTCTCTTCTCTTTTTCTTATGTAAATTATATACTGCGAGCTAAAAAAAAAAACAAAGAAATTGGAATTTTTTGCTGTTAGAATAATAAAAAAAAACCAAATTAAAGTTTAAATATTAAAGTTTCAATCTATAGGGCGAAAAGTTTAGAAGTGCACCGGGCGCCCAAGAGGCTAAAACCGACACTGTCTGTATGATAAAAGAAGATCATAAATTGATATTGTAATTTCATAATTGCTTAATTTAGTTTCAGCTTTTCTAATTTCATGTTCCTTTTATTCATTCAAATTGTAAACATAAGAAATACGATAAATGAATCATGGATAATAAATTTTCCTTATATAAAATTGATTTTAATGCAAGTAATAAACAACTGAATGTAATTTATTTATTTAAATCCATTTTTTGATACAATTTTTACATATATTTTCTTCTAATTTCTATTTATTAGTTATTTTTTTTTAATTGTTATTTCATACTGATTATTTGATTATGTTTTCCTGGAAAAAAATATAATTTTATATAAAAAAGAAAAAAATTGGAGTAATTTAATTATTTAAAATGAATTATGATGTACATTACATACTCTTCTTATATGTAGTTACTTTTTATTATGTTGCACATACGCGTTCGTTTCAATGAAAGAAAAAATGTACCAAAAAAAAAGGGGAAGAAATATGGTATAAAACTACATTATATAGGTTCTTGATACTATCTTTTTTAAACTCGCTGCATGAACATCCCACATAATATTCAACAAGCGAATGAAATACATACTTAGACTTACGTATGTATGTACAATATATATACATATTATTATAGTATAATTACATACATACACGCATCATATTTATGTATATAATATCTCTAAATTCAAATCTAAATATTCATTTTTAATGAACGACAGTGATAAATTTAACTTTGGCATCCGGCAACATACATTAATAGAAAACGCAAACATTTAATTTTTTTTTTAGTTTTTGTAATTTATTTTACTTATATGTGTGTATGTATATAGTAAGAAAATTTGTCTAGCTAAACATAGATTGTTATACATACATATATATATATTTACATAGATTTATGCATGTCGTACATAATATGTATAAATTTTACATAAAAAAATTTCAAATCTAAATAAACTATAAGAAACAAAATAAAATTTGTATATGATGGTGAAATAAAATAAAATTTTTTCTGTGTCAGATACAATAATAACACAGGCACAGGGTTAATTCTTAATTTATTCGATATTAAAAGATAAATGCTAACACGCATACACATAAACCAATACAAAAAAAAAAATAAAAAGATCTAAACGAACAAAAAAAATGAAAAATCTTAGAATACAAAATTTATATACACGACCGTCATATCATACCGTCATTATATTTATGTACTCTGTAAGTCTGAATAAAACTTATTAAATGAACATGTGTTCTCTGTTGTGCATCGCATCATGTTGAACTGATGATAATTTATAGTTGCGTTGCGAATACTAAACGAAAAAGAATTAAATTAATAATTCTTTCTTTATATTTTTATGCATTTTATTGCACTGCATTGCAACGGCATAAATGAAAATTATTATACATATATGTATGTATAAAAAAAATTATTTTAACCAAAAAAAAAAAAATAAAATAAAATAAAAATAAAATTAAATAAAAGTGTAAAATTAAGAAAAGAGTAAATTTCTTATTATAATGTATGTATAATGTATTTACATATAATATATAATGTACAAGTATATGTATATTCACAAGAAAATTTATTGAAATTAAAAGGAAGAATACAAAAAAAAAACCCACAGACTTATGTATATACACCCTGCATATAATACTCGTACACTCGTAAATCATGTGTTTATCGTTAAGAAATATTTTTATTCACGACTGAATTTTGGTTTTTGGTTTTGTCATATGGATCATCAATCAATATGCCAGTTGAATTAACAAAACAACGTAAATGATGTTGCAAATAATTTTTTCCAGCCTACATTTATTTTTATAGGTATTATAATGCCATATAGTACACATATCATACAAACATATACTTACATACATATATGACAACCTCTAATACTAAACTGAATGACAGACAGGACAACAGCAGCAATCTGAAAAAAAAAATGAAATATTTTAACTAAAAATCATTTTACAAAACGGATGACAGAATAACAAGCGCAATGGCAATAAACCAGTATATAATCAATTTAATAAAAAATCATTGTCACAGATTGTGTATTTTTATAGTGAAAGTGAAAAGTGAACACACTGAATTCAGATGAAATAGAATTGAAAATTTTTGTAAAAACTACAAAACTACTACATGAAATCAAAAATATTTTATATTTTATTGTTTTCAATTTTTTTTTTTTTTTTTGCATATCAGCACAAATTTTTCATCATATTTTTTTCATTTAATTTGAAAAATTACAATCATTGTACTCATATTGTATCCTTTTTACAATCTTTGGTATATTTATATTATAATATAAATATGTATACAAATATTTATATTACTCGTATACATAATATATAAATTCATTGCGTCAAATCGTGTGTACATATACATACGTAGTACATGCATACATAAGATAAATACTGAATATTTTAAAGTAAAAAAATATAAAATAAAATGATACAAGCAATTCTGTCTGATGGCAGTTCATATCAGTCATTTATTCAATTTTACCTTTAAAAACATAAATATAAACGGTATACATTCAAGTGAATGAGTCCTTTTAAGTAAATAGTAAAAGCTGAGAATAAAAATTTATTTTTATTCTTTTCTTCTTAAAAATGAAATTTTATAGTAAAATAAGTTACATTTTATACATAGTATACCTGCTACTATTACACATGTATATGAATATTTGTATAACAAAAAAAAAAAAAAAAAATTATAATAATAATAAAAATAAGAAATCTGTATAGAATGAAAATCAAGATGAAGTATCAAACGGTATAATGGTGCTCTTATTTTAAATTTTACTGTTTCCCTTGAAAAGAGTTCATCACCTTTCGTGGCTTTTTTTTTTTTTTTAAAAAAAAGTTCAAAGTTGAGAAATTACATCTCAAATATCAGGAGCAGCCATCTGGAAAATGTACTATAAGAAGTTTGCACATTTTCTTACATTTTCCTTGAATGTATATTTAAATAATACACTCAATCGAAAATATGTAATGTAGTTTTCTTACTTTCTATGTATTCTTTTTGTGTTCTGTATAGCACATCAAAACTTCTTCATATTTTTTCTTCTTTCTGAATTTTCTTTTCTTCTTCTTCTTTTCTGTAGTATTGTTATTTATATACATTTATATATATACTCGTATGCACATTATATATTTTTTGGTTTATGATTATGTACAAATTCTATTTCTCTGTTGTTATATAAAGAATTGTAAGTTGTTCTAAAGTCATCAAGCATCAATTGCTTTTGCTCTAATGCCGCAAAAAACGAAAGGAAATTTTATTTCTACCTTTTTTTTATCGTCCTTCCTTTTTTTTTTTTCATTTTTTGTCTTGTTGTTATACATAATATTTTGTATTTAACTAAGAAAAGAAATTTTCAGTAGTCATTTTATGCCACTTCAGTAACTTTATTTGCTTCTCTAAGCCTCAAACTCTCTCAATCAAAAAATATACATACAATGTACGAGCATAGAACAAAAAAAACAAAAAAATAAAAAAAAATAAAATAAAAAAACAAAACTTTTCGTTCAAGTAACAACAAAATTTCACCTGAACTTGAAGTTAAATTTAGTAAAAATACATAAATGCATACATACATACACAAAGATAACTATGACAAAAATATATGTACATATATGCATATTTTTTTTTACTAGGGTCGCAGCTGCTTGCTCCCATTACATTCTTATTTTACTTTTCATTTTTCTATTTTGTGTTCTACCATACTTATTACCACCTATTTTTACATTCCTATTCATATCTTATTTGAAGGACTTTTTTTTCGGTTTATATTTTTTTATTCAACAATTTTTTAAGATGGTGATTTTTCTTGTTTTTTCATAATATTTTTTTTTAAGTAATAGTATCAGTAGCAGTAGTAGTAGTAGTAGTAACAGTAATAGTAGAAGTTGTGGGCAAGGCAAAATACTTAATCCTCTGACTATTATTATACAGGAATTAAGGTGTACTTTCTCAAGATGGGCAAAATCAAATTGTATTAAATATTATAACAAAAGCCCAAGAAAAAACTACTTGTAAAATAAAAATATAACAGTATATATAACCATATATACGTATACAGAAACACACGCAAAAAATTATGTATTCTCAAGCATAAAAACAACAAAAACCTTTCGCTATAATCCTATAAATTGTTTTATATAATGTATGTATACAAGTTTTAATGTATAGTATGTAGATGTAGACTGTTGTTATTTCGAGTGTTTTTGTTTCAAAGATTTATTCTGTGGTTGTATATTATGGTTCATTTTCTTCTTCTTTTTCATCTTTCATCATCATTATTACACAGGAATCTTTTATTATATCGTAAATGACTGGAAAAAATTTAAGCGATAGACATAAAATAAAACAAAATCAAATAAAAAAAAAAAAAAAAAAAAAAAACATAAAAATATAACTCTATGACATTGTAATCTAGCAAAAAATAAAATGTGTACCTTTACGCAGACATATAGTCTTTTATTTTAATTTGTTGAGAAACTGAAAAACTGGAAAAAATAAATAAGAATAAAACGATAGAAAATGAATTCTGAATAGAAAACCAGACATTTAAATCAAAACAAAAAAAATATAAATAATGTTTTCTTTTTATTATTCTCAATCAGGAGACAAAACCCTTACCGTCTTCCACCATATTCGCCGGGCCGCTACAACAAATTGAAAAGTAAAAAATGAAACTGTAAGAAAAAAAAAGAAACAACAAAAAATAAAGACAAATTTTTATTCAATTATGTATATGTATATGTGTAAGAATAAATAAAATTTTTTGAAAAATTTTCTACAGAAAATTTATTTTTTATCTCTAAGTGAAGAAAAACATCTATATGTATACACGTTACACGAGTATAATTATACAGGATACTTTAGAATATTTTATACTCTATAATCCTTTTATTTTTATTTTTTTTTATTATTTTTTATTTTGGGTAAAAAATTTTCAATTAAAATATATATTATTCGCATACATTTACAAGTGTGTATATGTACGAGTATTACGTATATGTAATTTATAATCAATTATTATCATTGTAAATTGAAATTTTACTATACATGTACTCGTATATATACATGTATTATTTTACACCTAAAAATTAGAATTGTATAAAATACTAATTACAAGTAAGATTTATGGTACTCTATTACCTTTTAAACAAAAATGTAAATTATTTATTTATGGATTTTATATGTATAAATACAGTATGCTATAATGTGCTATGTGTACACAAATGTAAATATAAGGGTATAAGAGTATATAAATACTAAAATTTGTATGCAGATACTCATAAAATTTTTACACAAAATAGATACACTATTATAATATATGTGAGGATAGAGACACATTTTGAACCACAACATTAATTTTAATGCGGTTTATGTGGTGATAACATATACATATTACGCATATTTATATATTTATATATGTATATATAAGTATGCTACAATTTAAAGTACATATACTCGTATAGGTATTTACATATTTAGTTATTAACTAAATATTTCTACATACATATTGCTACATATTAGATGTAGACTGTTATCATTTCACCATTATTATAATGAAACACTGTTGTTTTTTCATTCTTTTTTTTTTTGTTGTTGTCACTGTTTTAAATTTTATAAACTTTCAATAATTTTGTATGTAATATCGCACGATTAACATAAAATCCTATATAATTTTAATTGAATTTATACAAAATTTTCATATTTATTCGTAGAATGTATAGAATATATAAATACACAAATTTTATTTAATGCAAATTTAAGCTCTTTTTGTTACTCTGTCATTATATAGTTTAGTATTAAAATGAAAAATATGAAAAAGAAAAAGGTTACAGTTTTATGTTGTATACACATGTACATAAGTACGTATGTATGTACATACTCGTACAACAAAAAATATATATGATAAATGAAAAATAAAAGAATATGTAGGGTTAAATATAGTGAATATTAAATTTTGTATACTCAAAGTATATGAAACATGAGTTATATATATAACATACATATAAGTGTGTGGGTGTGTATGTAGTGCACAAAGATAATGTCTAAATATATATATATATATATATATATATATACGTGTATGTGTTAATGAATGTATAGTATTAGATATACTCATCATGTAATTACACAAGTATGAATGTATATAACATCGGATGCATAATAGAATTGCGGCTAGCACTTCCTTTTAGAACTAAATGAAGCACATAATTAAATGTATTAAAATTAAAAAATAAAATGATATGACAGAGTAGATCTTTTCATTTATGTTCTAGTACATACATACATACATACATATATATACTACACTCGTACATATTTGTCGTGTTCTAAATGTAATATTCATATACTCATCATATGTGTACATTACATATAATATTAAAGTATATACATTGTAAAAACGTTAAAGTAAAATGTAAAAATAATGTAACATAACTTCATTATTATATCAAATACAGAATTACAATTTATATTCTTATGTACACATTTTTATACGTACATATATATGTATATATATATATAATCGTATATATGAATGTAGAGAAATATCTAAGCATTCATTATTATATGCATTAAATTCACACCCATTATAAATTTTTCTGTCATTTTTATTTATTTTTCCTCATAAATATTATAACTTTTATACATATTATATGTATTGACTTATATATACAAGTATATGTAAATAAATATTTCGAACAAAATATATTTATGTACATATACATATATGTACATATAAATTTATGTGTTTTTCATATTATAAATTTTACGTGCATAAAAATTCATATTGACGGATATAATATTATCTAGATTTATTTATGTTTTAAGTAGATACGTATATGTATATACATATGTACATAAATTACATATATATACGAGTATGTATATAACATATTGTTAATGTACGTACATACATATTATGTTATTTAGTCGCTTTACTTTTCGCATATGATACGACACGATGATTTTAGTTTGAATCCATGCAAAATATGTACATATATTTGGGATACTTTTAGCACACGCATATGTATATATACATGTGTATTTTACCTGTATTATTATAACATAATGTACAAATACATTTACTTTGTATACATTTTTTATGTATTTATCTATCTATTCATATAAGTAAACGCGATGGTGATGGTTTTACATATGCATATATTCGTATGATATATAGATGATATATGTAAAGGAAAAATCAGTGAAAAAAAAATAAACATAAGAATATATCAACAACAACAACAACAAACACGAATAATAACAAAATCTAACATATACTTATACATGTACTTACATACATATTATTATATTATATTTAAATGTGAGTTTTTCATTTTATCATTTAGTAGAATTATCATATTGTAATGATAATTGCTAGAAAAATGTTATATATAGAGGAAAATATATAAATTACATCCTACTGATCCTATACATACATATAAATACTGTTATGTGGGTACATGGTACAAGTGTATTAGATGATATACACAACAAAAAGGATGATAGGCAAAAATTATATTTATGTTCGTTCGTTCATCATATAAGTATGTATATCTCATTAAAGAATCATAATAATGTAATATTTATGTAGGTACACACAAAATGTACACATACGTTTATATACATATGTATATATGTAGTTATATATACATAAAAAATTATTGTAGAAAAAAATATACAAAATTATATATGTAATTATGTACATACATATATATGTACTACACATCATATTATATTATATCATACATTTTTATAAAATACAAACCGTACATGTTCTTGTATACCTACTGTAAATAATGATAAGCATAAGCTCTCTTTTACATATTAAAGCTTTTTAAATTGAACATAAAATTCCTATAAACGCATTGCATATACTGTACAGATTTTCTTCTGTATTTTTGTTTTTCCTACTTTTCCTTTAATTTTTTTATCTTTTTTTTGTATTTTGTTTCCTTATTATTGTGTTCGTTTTCATTGTGAAAATTTTTTTTTTTTTTTTTTTTTTTTTTTTGGTTTTTGTTGACATCTATATATGTACATTATGTACATAAAATACATATAATATATGTATGTGTGATGTATAATGTATATGAATTTATTTCAAGTCACGTTATATATGTACATGCAATATATTGTACATAATATATTTTCGCTTATCTTCTATTTTATGTACGAGTACATTTTCGAAAAATTTCTTGATTTAATATGTATAAAACAACAGCTAGTACAGTAATATAGCATTATTATATGCATGCATAGATATACATACTAGTATATGAGTAGATGTATACAAGTGCACATAAAATGTATGTAATGTTTGTTTATTCAAATTAAAAAAAAAAAAAAAAACGTAGTATAATACATATTTACCATTAGTCACTATATGTATATCTACACAGTATACACATATACATATACAACCATCATATGTATATACTATTCAAAAGTAAAAGGGTAAAATTTATTTGATTAAATTTCATTTATTTTATTTTCACGTTCCTATTCAGTCACAACTGATACAGAAAATTCTATAAAAGAAATGAAAATCCGATATTAAATTCTATACAGTACTCTCGTATACATAATGTATAAGTATGTACCAGAATACAAAATTTTTGTTAAATTTGTTAAGATTTTATTTTTATCTGGATATTGAAAAAGCATAGTAGTAGCAGCAACAAAAAAAAAATTGGAAAAACTAAAAACTAAAAACAAAAAAAAAAAAAACCAACAAAAAAATAAAGAAAATTTAAATAAATTTTCACTATACACAGACTACAAGAGTACATATAGATTTATATACGATTATAATATTATATAAATATGTATATATGCATACAAATACATAACTACAGTCTATACAAAATACATAAGTATCTATTTAGGATATTAACGTTTAGAAATTTTCTTTTAGAAAGAAAAAAAAATTATTCTCTGTCTGTATATAAGAGTATAACATTTTTTTTTTATAGTGAACGATATGATTGAAGTATCTCATCTCATACTCGTATTCGTATATGTTTAGGCTAAACTATAGATTGTAGTAGAAAATTATTTATATCCTACCTATGTTAATATGAAATAAATTCAGAAAAAATTTTCAACTATGGATTTGTGTATATAAATTGGCATAATTTTTAAAGTATATAAT
Organism: Villa cingulata; assembly: GCA_951394055.1. Lineage (NCBI taxonomy): Eukaryota > Metazoa > Arthropoda > Insecta > Diptera > Bombyliidae > Villa > Villa cingulata. Next base: position 58,011,765 of record OX596017.1, read on the forward strand.
ACTTGTATATATAAACATGACAGGTACTATCCGTAAGTAAGCATATGTATGTTTTACTCGTATACATAATGCACGTACGAGTATATTAAATGCATGTTAACAAAAAATAAATACATAATAAAAATTCCTTCTTAAGAGTTTAGTGTTAATGTTCTAATTTCCCGGATTTTTTCAAAACAAGAAAAACAAAAACAACAAAATTCAACCATTTCATTCATTACGTTAATACATATTACGTTTATGTAAGTATGTACGTTTTCTTTTTTTTTTTCGTTTTTATTTTTGTGAAAAATTAAAATAAGAAAAATAAAACTAATTGTTACTCATACATATTCGGGATAAATAGATTTTTCGCTAAGAAAAGTAAAAAAAAAAAAAAAAACAAAAATAATCAAGTACATACCTACCTACATATAAAAATATATTTTCACATTACAATATAACAAAAGTATACACGTTACGAGTATCATGTAAAAATGGGGAGCAAAAATAACAACAATAATATATAAATACATACATACATATTATATACGTAGTGTTGTTCTTAAGATGAAAAATTTATATACTCCTCATCGTATAGCCGTATAGCAAAAAGCAAAGACGTGATGAAATAATGACCATTGGGGATGCTTAAAGTTGAATAGCTACTATGATGTTATGTTTATATAAAAAATGAATAGCACACCAATATATATTCGTATATATGTATGTAAATATATGTTCATACTCGTATATATGTACATATGTAAGTGATACATATGTATACATACATTATCATTAATTTACAATCATACAAACTTTCTCATAATATAATGTATATATTTTTTTTCCTCAATTTTTCTATATCATTTTCCTCTTGTTTTTCTTTTATTATTTTTTTTTTTTTTTGCTTCTCATATTTATTTACATTTAGATTTTTCTTTTCTCGTTCTTCTTAAAATTCAGGCGTTGACTGACGCCACTTATATGTGATACAAAACGTACATAATATTTGTGCATGTTACTCGTATTTATAATATTTATATACGGATATACTTATATTATTATATGTAATGTATCCTATGATTATATGTATGTATATATAGGAGTATTTATACATATATACATGCAAAAAAAAAGGATAAACATAAAAAAGTATAGAACACATTTGTGTCATAAGGAAATTTATTAAAAAATCTTGGAATGAGAAATGGTATAATAAATATATTGAGGATACTAGAATTATGGGGTTGATAAGGATATAATTTTCATACATATTTATGTCTATATATAATAATAAACATATAATATAAATGATGTATATGCAGATACTATATATACGTACGTACGAATGAAATTTATAAAGAAAATTCGTCTTTTATCATTCTCATTTTCATTTTTTTTTGTATGTGTGTGTATTTTTTTTTTTGTTTCCGATATATAATGTAGTAAATATTCCATGTAAAATAAATGATGTTTATATATGTATATATTAATATGTAATTTATACGTTGTATACAAATATGGATCTATTAAAATACATGGGATCCATAAAAAAATTGTCGAAAAGAATAAACGAATAATTTTTATTTTAATTTTATTTACATTGATATACATACACGCATATAAGTGTGTATTTCATATGAACGATGAGGCATAATAATACTCGTTTAATATCAACGTATTTTACAAAAGCTTACAACGAGTATTTTATATATATTATTCAAGCACACATGTGTGTGTAATTTATTTTTGTTATCGTAATTTTATATAAAAAAAAATGTTTTCTTTACTTGAAGTTTATCTAAACTGATAAATTGAATCATTTTCACTGTTCAGTGTTCACAAAAGACAATCTTCATCATTTTAGTCTATTCTCTATATGTATTATGTACATTCGTTTAAATTCATTACCAACATAACAAGGGAATTCATATCTACTTAATACAACTGCTACAGCAGTTAGTAAACAATAAAAATTTAATTAAAAAAAAAAGGAAAAATATATTTTTAAAAACATAATATGTACATGTATATGTATATATATATTGAAGTAGTTAAATAAGAAAATGTTTTTCAGAATTATTCAAATTTTATTTTTTCAAAAAAAAAAAATGGAAAAAGAAAGAAAAAGGTCATTATCCTTTTATAAAAATGACACTATAGTTATCAAAAATAATAAAAATTAATTAAATCTAATCTAACGTATAAAAACGATAATAAGAAAAATGGCAAAATAAATAATAAATTTTGATACAAAAAAAATAAAACACAAAATATGTTTCTAAAAAGTCATGAAAAATTGATGATAATTTTCATATATGAAAATGATCAATGATTAAAATACTTTTCTCCATTGCCATTGTCGCGTATAATATCTTTAAAACAATAATAAAAAAAGATCTTAAACAACTCATCTTCAGAAGAAATTTTCTTATTTTTATATTTTTTTTATCTTTTTTGTCTTGATTGACTATTTTGCTCAACATTCAGTGTTTATGTCTATTTTATACACGCTACACAAATACTATTTACTCATATTTTATGTACGAATAAAATGTATGTAAATATAAAAGACTTTTTAAATCTAGCTATAAATCATTTTGAATAATTCGAATTTTTGTTTTTCCTATATGAGATTTTTTTTTTCAAAAACAAAAATGGATAAAAAATTTTCCATAATGAAAAATAAAAAATTTTTTTCCAATATCCCCAATATATTGAAAGTTTTATGAACATTAAACTAAGCAATAAAGAAAAAAAAAATGCATAAATTTGAGCTCTTTGAAAATCAATAAATTTAACGCAGGATTATAATATTTTGCATATTTTTGTTTTTCTTACATACATATGCGTATGAACGAGTGTAATAAAATAATAATCATAAGAATCAAAAGAATTTTTATGATTATTATTTAAAAGTCAATAACACTATTATGGTACTGGAATTATGATTTTATGTTTTTCATAATTTATACATACGAGATACGAGTCATATGAGTTTAAAAAATACATAAGCATAAATATGTACATACATGAAAAATTGAAAAGTGAGATCATCAATATAACTTTACACCACCATATATAATAACTGCATAATTATGTGCATATAACTAACTATGTACACATATTAATTCGTTGTTTTATGAATTTGAGAAAAATTAAAATTTTTCTGTACACAATCATAAACCATTGTTTTCTGTTCATTTTGAAATTTTTTCGAGTCCAAAAAAAAAGAAATAATAATAAATAAATAAATAAATAGTAATAATGTTTGTATACATATATGCATTCCTAATTTATGATCATGTAGGTAGGTACATGTAGTAAAATAAATGGATTTTAAAGTCACCTCCTATATACAAATGGGTGTAGGTATTAAATGTATAACTCATAAAAATTTTCATTTGACTTATCGAAAATTATGTAGGTACCCATGTAAATATGTGCACTTACATTATAATGTATATCTCATTCCTTCTACTCAAATATCAATCATGCACTAATACCATTTAATACCTTTATGCAGATGTACGACACAAATATTGTATGTACTTGATACTTGCTACTAGCTACTAGCAACTAGCAACTAGCAGCTTGCGTATGTACATTACATATAGTGTTTAATTATCAATTTCGTTATCGGCACTGTAAAATTTTATGAACTCTCCGGATCAAATTATAAATCAATATATAATAATATTATACATATATGTACTGTTAGTAAATTTATATTTATTAAGTTAGAGGTTAGAGTTACATAGTATACCATCAGTAAAAAAGAAAATTTTTCTTATTAGATTTGTATAAGTATTATATGTAAATGCACCTGAATAAGTAATGTAACTGATACAAGTATGTATGAAAATGCATTTAATATATTGTAAACAGAATGCAAACAAAAATCTCTATTTACATAGTATAAAGCGAATTATGTACATACATACATATAACACATTCGTTATTTTAAGCATTTTCTTACTATATTGTAAGTGGTATAGTAGTATACAGAACAGAATTTTAATGAAATTTCTACTTAATAATGACAAAGGCAGCAAAGGCAAAGCAACACCTATTAGATATAAACACTAGCAAATTGGTTGGTGATGCATATAGTATACACAGTATACATAATGATACTATTTATATTAGTATGTGTAAGTATTCTTGTACTCTTATATAGTTTGAAACTTGACGTTCGTGTATAGTTTAGAATGTGAAAGAAAAAATATGAAAAAAAAAAAAAAATATTAAGTGAACAGAAAAGAAGTAAAAAATGAAATTAAATTTTATTACACATTTAATTGAATATCGAATTGATTATGTATATACATACATATAGTTATGGTACATGCCCACATTATATAAGAGTTAGTAATACATTTATTGTCAATACAAGAACGATTGATAAGAAAAATTATAATTTATTCTTTCTTTTCATAATGCACACCTATATAGATTGATATTTCTTCATATCTATACATAGATATACTCCTAATATCTACACTCATACATATACACAATTATTTTATTCTTTATTTTACGTGTATATTGATTGTGTATTCAATCATATCTAAAAAAGAAAATATGTATTTATATATGAAGACAAAATTTAACAGTTTTATATTTCACTTTTTTTTTTCATTTTTTTCCTTTCACATTTAAAATTGCTATCACTAAATTTTATCGTTCATCTTTTATTTCTCGTATAGTAAAAATGAAAAAAACGATACTTATATACATATACATTATGTATATGCACGTATACGTTTTTACTATTCAAATAAACACAGTACACAGTCCTTTCTTGAACGTTTTACATGAATAATATGTACTTATCTAAATTACATCATGAAATGCAGCTTTTAAAATAAATTTTTTTTTTAATCGAGTTTTATCTTTATAGTAATTTTTCTTATTAATGTCAGTTATTATGTTCATTCATCAATGCAATTGGCAAATAACTTTGACTATGATATCTAATAAAATGTATATTGTACATACGTACGTTGTATATATAATGTATGTACATACATATTTATGAATGTGCAAATATATGCACAAGCACGAGCAAGAATACATAAATATATATGAGGATATACATATACTTGTACATATTATACGTATTTTAATCGCAAATATAAATATAAAAATACATTTACATATACATACATATATGCATACATATATGTTACTCTTTACCAAATACAACAAACTAAGTACTAATACCTTATGCTTGCTTACAATGTGATGTACACAATTCTGTCTTTCAATTTTTTCATAAGTCAATTTTATTTTTATATTTATTCTGACTGGAGAAAATTTTATTTTTTTCATTTTTACTTCAATTTTATTTTTTGTTCATTATTTCATTTTTAATACATACAATAGATACATGAATATTGTATCTATACACATGTTTTCCTATATATATTACATACAATGTGTACATACATATGTATATATATAATATATATATATATATATTTTTTTGTACTTTACAGATAAATGGTATTGATGTTACGGATATACCACATGAAGAAGCAGTTCAAATATTTTTAAAAGCTCCAGAACCAATATTAGTAGAAGTCAGACGACGTTTAAATGATAGTCAACAACAATCAATAAAAAAGCCATCAACTCCAAACCATGAAATTTCTGAGAAATCCAAAGATCAAAATAGTGATTTAAAGACAACAATACTACAACCACCATTATCATCATCATCATCATCATCGATACCACCGCCTCCATTACCATTACAATTATCAGACAATGATGATAATCAGAATATTCGAGTAATCGAATCTCCCATAAAGTCAATACGTACAGATAATTTATTAGAATCTTCAAATACTCAAACATTGGTCCCATCACACACCAATATCGTTCAACATCAGACGAAGATTTTTAAAAATCATAATAACGATAGTTGTTATAATGTTGGTACTAGTAGCAGTAGTGGTAGTTGTTGTATTTATAAAGGTGGTGTGAATATGGGTGGTATGGGTGGTATAGGAAATGTAAATGGTACTAGTAGTACTGCTGCTGCTGTTGCTGTTATTGAAAATGACAAAAAAAATGATGAAAAAACTATCACTAGTATTGCTAATGCTAATGCTACTGCTACTGCTAATGCTACTGCTACTGCTACTGCTAGTAGTAGTAGCCAGAATGATACATATCCTAATAATACGAATAATAGTTGTTGCAGTAAATGCTATGTTTCAACAGCCGTTCAAACTGATATATTTACATCGGAGTTTATTTTCAACAGTTCATCTATAGACGATCAAACAAATGAAGATAACATATTTGAGGAATGCCTAGCACCTGAAATTGATATTGAGGTAAATACTATAATAATAAAAAAAAAAAAAAAAAAAATAAATAAATGAAAAAAAAAATCCGATTAGAATAAGAGTGATTAGTCGGTCCTAATAATGGTATCATTCTTAATATGAAAATTTGAGATACTGCATGCATGAGTTTTCATTTTATTTTGTATATTGTTGTTTTTATTATGTTCTTTTATTTTTTACATTTTCGACATTGAAATATACCAGAATACTTCTGTTACAACTATCATCATCATCATCATCATACGGAATAGATAGGTATAGGTAGATATTTATGAACATCCACTTGATATAATAAGTATATACAATCAATAAATCATGTGTGGACCTAGACATGTACGGACGAATATGCTTATGTACATACATATAAAAATTGATATAATAGACGATTACATTACGATAGGATCGATAATGAAAGTACATACATAATTTTTTTTTAACATACTATGTAATACATAATCATGTACACGAATATAGGGATTATGAGTTTAAATTAAAAGTAAAAATAAAAAATGAATGAACATTAAGTACAAAGTCAATGAAACTTGAACATTGAAAATAGAAAATAAAATACATATGTATTTTTTAAAAGAAAAAAAAATTGCAATTTGAATGGAGTGTTATGTGTATGCAATTTTTTAATTCTCACAAACATGTACATACATATGTATGTGCATATATAACAATGCAGTAGATAAATAGTAGTATATAGACAGAGTAATAATAATAATAAAATATAATGATAATAATAATTTTCGATGCAATAAAGAGCTGATCATCACATTCTAATTTTAGTTCTAATTCTGATATACATGTGTTTGTATTTCTATTCATTTTTATATTTCCTATTCACATTAATTTATTTTTTGTGTTTTTTTCAATTTTTTTATCTATGTATGTATTTGCTTTATAATGAAAAACCCAAAACAAAAAAAAAAAAAAACAATAAAATAAAAAGGCAACGAACAAGCAAAAAAAATTGAAAAAATAAAGAAATGTTGATTAGAGAACAAATCTCAAAGGTGATGCAGAATGTGCATTTAAAACTGAAATAACAGTAGTTATGATGATGATGACAATAAAAGGAAGCATGCTCTCTTAGTTAAATGGAACAATTAAATTTTGTTGTTTTTGCCTTTTTTAATTTTTAATTCCATCCTATAAGCACTTTCAGTTCCTCCTTTTTTTTTTGTATATATGCACGAGTATTTTATATCTTTGTCTTACAAAAAAAAAATAATAATAATAAAAGCATGTGAGAATATGAAATTCAAATGATTTTTGGTTGGTTGGTTGGTTGGTTATAGTTGATGTACACAGTTTATCTAAAAATTATTGCAACTGGTCTTTGAAAAGATTTTTATACTACACCCTATATCCGCGTGTATTTTTCTTTATTCGTTTGTATTTTTTTTTATCATTATAGTTTACCACCAACATATTTTGACTGCTTTTAATTTTCCTTTTCAACATTTTAAGCACTTTCCTTTGACTTTACATTCACCTAAAAAAAGAAAAAAATAATAAACACACACAGACACACTCAGACAAAAGAATTAAGAATTGTTTGTTTTTATTCATACAAAAAATTTAGTATATAATATATAGAGATACAGTCGAAATTAAACCAAAATGATGATAATGATGGGATGGAGAATGAAAAGTGATTATAAAAAAATTTTAACATCATCATCATCATCATGTCGTTGGTGTAGAATATAGATAATATATAAATGTGAATAGCAATGAGAAGAAGTAGATAACTTAACATCAAAATCTAAAAAGGTTTCAATTAGTGGAATGGAGGTTTTATATCACAATGTCAACATTAATTATTATTTCTATTCTTTCTTTACTATCATAAAAATGATTAATTTGGAATAAGATTTTACCACTTCTTTTCACGTACATATAATCATACCACCATCATATACTATTTAAAACAAAAAGCAAATAATAAGTCATTTTTAATTTTTTATTTTAATTTTGACCTATTTTTAAGCAATCCATATATGTATATGTACGTGCTATATACAACATTTCATTTTTTATTTCACTTTTAACTTTTAATTTTAACAACGAAATGAATTTCTTCTACTTTCACATAAAATTCACTTGAACTAATTTTTACTTTTACATTATTATACTTTTTCATCACATATGAGAAACGTTTTAATTACTATATTTCCATACTTGAATATTAATGAATGTATGAATTCATATTAATATTATATATGTATACGGTTCTATACATATACATATATACGTACATACATGCATAAAGTACATTACAGAACAAGAACTATAATATAATGCCTTCATACTTTTAACAGCTCCAAGTGTGAAATTTTCACTCATAGTGAGATTAAAATTTAATTAGAAGCAATATGTACTGTAAAACGTTAAAATTTTATTTTTTTGATTCAATTAATTATAAATTATATATACATACGTATATTATATCGTATATCAAATAACTATATATACAGCTCGTGTATGTACAATTTAAAAGTTTTATTCGAATCAGTAAGAAATTAAGGACAATTCAAATAAAATTGAACTGTAAAGATACGTAATTAGTTCAACTGACTGAAGTGTTTAGCAGTTAAAAGGATATCAAATTGATTTTTCATTTTTCCTTTACGGCAAATGAAAATTTTTTAAATTTCAAACGTATTATTGATCTTCGAGTTTAAATTGAAAAAAAAAAAACAGATACTATGTTTACTATCCAATGCTCTACTATACCCATTTATTTAAATTTTGTTATTTTTATTATTTCGATAAAAAATTCTTAAAGAAATTTTTTTGTTATACAGGAAATAACTCTAAGAAAATCTGTCTCGAATGAACGTCTTGGTTTAACAGTTAAATATAATTCTGGAAATGCATCTGGCTCAGATGATACAGATACATGTACAGAAGTTTATATTAGTGATATAATGCCAGATAGTGTTGCGGCTAGAGACGGAAGATTACGACAAGGCGATCAAATACTTCAAGTAAATGGACGTGATGTTTCCAACAAGGAAGAGACAGAATCATTAATTGCTGAAAATAAAAATGCTGTAACTCTGTTAGTTAGTCGTTGTTTATATACGGTAAATTATTCACAATGCATAAAATTTATATATTTTAAACGGATTTTTGTATACATTTTTTGTATTCAATCCATGATATATATTCATATATGTAAAGGACGATGATTTTAATGAATCCGGAGAATTTTATGATGATGAAGAACAACAAATAGCCTATGAAAATTATGCAATAGAACAGCAACAATTTCTCGTTGATAATAACCATTCATTGGATAACGTATCTCAAGAGCAGACAAACACATCTTCAACAAAATCATCATCATCTCCAAAAAATACCAATACCATAATTGATAAATCACAAAATCCATCATATCAACAAGATGAACTAATTTCAATTCTTTCCGCAACTGATCCATTACATCATGCCAATATTAAAGCACATTTAGAGTCTGTTAATAACGAAATTGCATTACTGAATACACGTGTAGAAAATATGATGTTGCATAAAAAATCTCAGAATGAATATTCATCAGGTAATCAAAATTTGAATAGTGTATATCGTGTTCCTATGGACTCCATAACCCCACCATCAGTTCCATTAAATGAAAGCCCAACCAATAAAATAAATTCATGTACAGTCGACGATGAAAAAATATCAAAGTATTCTCGTAATCGTATTATTGACTCAGATACCGAACATATTTATGAAACGATTCCTGAAAGTTCAGAATCTGAACCGTTCTATTGTTCACCTTATGAATCATCCGATCAAAATTTAGTTGAAAAATGGCTTGAAACCCAACAGAATAGCACATTAGATCGATGCAATAAAAAACGAATACAACAAATTAAATTGACTACACAAAAGAATAGTATATGGCAAAAAACTAGCACTAAAAGTAATTCAAGTGGAGATGACCGTGAAAATAGTTCAAGTGCGTATAATACAGGTGGTTCTTGTAATAGTAACAATCAATTAACTCTTGAATTAAATTCAAACGATGACCCAAGAGACAAGGATATTATGAGGTAAATTTTCAAATTTTCATAAATTTTGATTGTGATTTTTTGAATTGAAAAAATTTCGATAATTTCAGATCAACGCTAACCTTGTGTCCACCACAAAAATCAGAATTGGATAATAAGCAAATATTTCAACAGGAAATAAGCGATGGATGCAAACAATGCCAACGACAGAAAAAGGAAAAAAATAGTCCAAAAAGAATAATACCGTTTGTAGTTCCTCAACAAAATTTCCAAATACAACCGCCACAACAGCAACAGCAAATTTGCAGCAGCTATCCGCATCAAAATATTCAAAGATCTCGGTCCAGTAAGTATTCAAAATAATTATTTCTCAAGTAAAAAGCAATAGAAATGTGCTCGTTAAAATTTAAATCATGAATTCACCAAAAACTTTACCAACACTTGTGCGCGTCATCTGATGTTCATTTTTTAAAAATTTTTCAATGCATATATGCGACATCTAATGTTTAGTTTTTAAACTAATCCCGTATAGTACGTTTTTTAATCAAAAGTTTTCGTTGATTCAATTCATAGCTTTTCGATAACTTTTTTAAATATTTTCAAAACATTATAACTTTAAGTTAATATTCAAATCATTTCATATCGGATTTTATTATTTTAAAAGTCTTAGCTAAATATAATTTTTTTTGCATACTTTTATTTTCCGTTATTTTCAGATGAACAAACCATAGGATCAAATTGTAGTACATTGAGAGCGAATGAAGATGGAAGTAGAGTAGGAAAAACGTTTGTTTCAAATACAGCACAAATTCCTGCTGATACTATGTACACGAATAGAGCTAATTTACATCAAACCATGCTATTACAACAAAAACTATTTCGTCAAGCACTTTTGCAACAGAATCAACAAAGTACCACACAAGTTCGAACACACTTTACCGCTCCAAATCTTAGTCAATATTATTTTGTTAGTGGCCAAGAGGTAAAAGTCATGAAATGAAGAGTAATTTAATTATTAAAAGTCGAATGAATCTCTAAAATTTTTTTCAAATTTATAGGTAGCAACAGTATCATCAAAGCCAATAGATAATGATGTAAAAATGGAATGGAAAGTGAAACGACGTCAAGATGGTACTAGATACATTGTCCGCAGACCAACACGAAATCGAATATTACGTGATCGAGCTATGAAAATTAGTGAGGAACGTAACGAATGTACTACAGAAGATGATACAATATCTGAAATTAAAACTGGTCGTTACTGGACAAAAGAGGAAAGAAAAAAGCACATTGAACGAGCTAAAGAAAGACGTCATCGTCAACAGTTGATTATTTTGAATAAAACTAATAATTTACCATTTTCGTCTACAGTATCTAACATAAATAGCGGAAACAATATTGGCTGTACTGGTTTATCATCTACACCCATTAGAACACCAGCTATCAATCAACAAATTCAACAGCCGCCACCGTTTCAAGTAATATCAACTAAACCACTACGTCAAAGTTCAGCAAAAAATCAATCCCATCAAGAATCAACTACTCTACACAAAAAAATTTTAAAAAAGAAAAATAAAGACGAAACTGTCGAAACGAATAAACAAATTCCAGGAAGTAGCAATAGTAGTGGTAGCAAAATGACTGGACTTTTATCTGTAACAACAGTGTGAGTCTTCGCAGTGTGCGAGTTATTATTATACATCTAAAATCCTCAATTTTTTTTCCATTGTTCTATTATTGTATTATTGACGACTTTGATACAATTTTTTAATATAATCAATATTAATAATAATTAAAAAATTTTTGAGAATACAAAAATTAACAGAGAATAATATATAAATATATTCATCGAAACCCACGATAACGTTACTTAAAAGTTTTTTATGTACATAAGTGATCCGCATATACTACATCTAATAAAATTAATATAACAAAAAATAAAAAATTAATAAATAAAAATAAAAAGATTAATGCAGCAGAGAATAAATTTTATTTTTGTACGATTTATAAACCATCCGTCACATTTCCATATTTATAGTAAAAGTATTTGATTTTTTTCGATTTTCAATTATTTTCCAATTTACTTCCTTTTTTTAAATTACAGCCTCGCAATCTAAATTGTTATTCATTGTCATATTTTACTTTGTTTTTTTACTTCAATTATTTTACAATATCCAAAATACGAGTAAATGCGTATACATATTTAAAATTATATCTTTAAAATCTTAAATTTTATCATAATTTTAAAAAATGAAAAAATCATAAAATTCCAAATTTTCGTCCAACTTTGATCATTGATGAAATAAAAATTCCAATTAATTAACTTGCATACGAGTATTTTTAGAATAAAACGATAAAACCTATCCAGGTAATTTAAATATTGAAATAATTTTCATAATAACGATAATAAAATAATCTTTTAATTACCCAGTAATTTTTTTTTTGAAATTATTAAATTCAAATCAAAAAATTAAAATATGTAATAGTATTAATAATAATAAAACATGGAATTTTCTTTTTATTTGTGATATATATTTGATATAAACATATATGACATGAGTTGACTATTGTTGTTGTAAGATTTGCAAAACATTTAAATTATTAAAAAATAAAAATTAAAAAAAAATTAAGAGTTGTAAAAAAAATTAATATAATTAATCAAAGTTAAAAGTAGCAAACACTAATAATAACAATAATAACTAACTAGAAAAAAAGGATATGAATAACTTGAATAAAAATGCATAGTTGTAATTTAGTGTATCGAAAAAAGGATAATTTTAAATCATTTCTTTTTTAATTTAGAGGGCAAAATACTGTTTTTCTTTTTTACATTTAGTTGTTTTTTTCTGAAAAGTTAAGAAATGACATTGCTTAAAACTTTTTTTCAATTCAATTTAAAAAAAAAAAAATAAAAGTACTGCCTATAATTGCCTGATAAAAAAGCCGTCAAGTCAAAGTTTTTCATATCTGTATCTATACTATATATATATATATAATCAAATAGCTGATGCATAAAAAAAAGCAATGATTCTTTATATTGTTCACCATTGCAATTACTTGGTATTATTATTATTATTATTTTTATTAATAACACAAACGTAATAACGTTCGAATGTAAAACTAAGTTAAAAAATTTTTATATGAACTCAAAAAGTAAAAAAGAAAAAAAAAACAGAAGCGTTTGATTACAGAAAATAAATAGATAATACTAATAATACAAAATCGAAAGTAAAATGAAAAAAAGTGTAATAATATAATAAAAAAAATGAGTTCATCTACTTCCTAATATTATTTAAGTATAAAAATAGTATTCAAAATAAATTACAAATAAACAAAAATGTAGATTCTTGTAATAAATGAAATATATATATTTCACGTTAAAATTTAAGCGTTATTAAAATGGTTAGTAAACTTTTGAAAAGCTTATATCAGTTTGATTTAATTTAAGTACATATTTAATTACCTTCAATGTGAAAAAGAAAAAATTCCGTTTTTTTAAGTATTTCTTTTTTTTTTTTTTACTTTTTATTACTTCTCAACATTCTTCAACAAATATGTATTTATTTATTATTTTTTTTTTATTCTTTGCAATAACGTTTTGTTTATTGTAAATAAAAGATTTGAACATAATATTTCTTGGTTATTTTCGTTTCTTGAAGAAAAATTAAATACATTATAAAGGATTAATTTTAAAACAAATATTTTCTATAACAATCATAAGAATCAAGGGACAAATTTCTCTTTTCATCTTTGGGTGTAAAATTAACTAAAAAAAATTATATCGGAACATTTAAAGAGATAATTACATTTACAAGTTATGAATTTTTATAACAAAAGTTAAATGAATTCATAACCAATACCCAGCTGAAAACCTCTATGAACACGATCTTCTTGCTCTCTTTTGATGGGAAAACAATAATTAAATTCGATACGAGCTCTTTCACCAATACGATATGCTAGCCCAATACCAGCCGCTGCTCGCAATTTTTCTATATAAAATATATACAATTCCTTTAATAATTAAATAAAAAATAATTTAATTTATATATAAATACCTGTATTAAAAGCGTTACAATTGCCTAAATTATAAAAGAAATGCGTACGAAAATTATTTGAAAGACGCCCTAAGTAACTACTAAATGGCATTGGAGTCCACAAATGTAATCCAGTTGACCAAAAAGACTAGAACGAAAATACATAAATGTAATGATACAAAAATAAACATAAATTCTTAATTCGTTTTTTATTATTACATGTGTTCCAGTTGCATATCCATCAATATGTGGTCCTACACCTCCAATTTTGAAACCTCTTAACGATGATGGGCCGCCCAATGTGAATAGAGAACTTATGGGCACATTTAAATCTTTTTCACTTGTATACATACATCCAATACGAAAGCATAATTGAGCCACAAGTCCAGCAAATAATGAAACATTAAATTCTGAATGCTGAGTTACAGCTTTATACGAAATATTTCCACCGAGACCACATAATTCACTTGTTAGTTTTAAATAAATGCCTTCTTTTGGAAATATTACACTATCTCTTTGATCATATGAGACAATATAACGTATTAATGACGCCATTCTGGGTCCAGAATTTTCACGAACAAAAAATGGTGCATGTTTTCCTATAGTGAAAAGATCCCTAAATGACATTTCATACTGGAATGAATGAATCAGCTAAAAAAATATTACTATTTAATTAATACTGTGTTAATTGTATTGATTCGAATTGAAAATCACCTCTACGGGTAGCACTGTGAGAAAAGAAAAATCTTTTAAAATGCCAACACTTCTTGTTTTATATCCACTAAAAGGAATTGTTGTTGAGTGTCGAAAAAGAGTGAAAGAAAATCTAATAAAACAAGATTATGTTGATGTTTATTATGATGTAATGTTATTCAAATAAAATACTGAAACATACTCTGGTTTATAATCTCCCAATATGGTATGGTAAAATGGTTTTACAAATTTCAGACTAACGTCACCTGTCATACAGTTACCATATTTTCCTTGTATACTAATTCGTTCACCACGTCCCCAAAAATTTGGTGCTGCTAATTCAGCTGCCAAAAAACCTTGATCTTGTTCAATTTCGGTTCCGATAGTACCAACAATTTTTGATATTTCAACACCTTCGAATGTGATTTCATATCCGTTTGGAGTTGCATTTTCACCCTTGCTTACGTCTATGAACACACGAATGTCCTTGTAAATTCCCAGATCACTTAGATATTGTCTAGTGCTGTATGTAAAAAATATATATAGATTGTACATATACAATTCTAAAACTAAAATACTCTATAATTTAAATAAAATAATTTTCCTACTTATAACATTCATCTACAATATCTTTAAAATTTTTGACATCTTTAAATAGACGATTTGCTGCTCTTTGTACATAATCATCACACGTTCTGTCTAGCCCAGCTATATTCACCTTGTCTACTCTAGCCTAAAATTAAATATTATTTATAAATTAATTTTAAAATTATTGAAAATATATAATATACATATATGTATAAATACTATAAAATATATATTTCAATGACAAAGTCGATTACGTAAAAATGTAATAATTAAGAATATTTCACTTACCGGAATGGCAGTTAAATTAAGTTCTATTGTCTTTTTCGAGGTTTTAAATTTATTTTGTGATACCTATGGATAAAATGAACAGATATTAAGCAATAATGTATAAAAATTAATGAATTTAGAAAGTCAACAAAAAAGCAATCAATGTTATGTTACGCAAAGAATTTACATAACCTATAAAGCAAACCTTTGAATCTTTAGCACCCATTCTCTACAATTCAATTCAATATTCTAGTACTTTTTGAAATTTATTTATTACTTTTTAATTTATAACTATACAGAACATAATTATAATGTCACACATTATTTTTTTCGATTTTTAATTATTTTTGTCACTTCATTCATAGATTTCAAATCGAAGATACTTAATATTTATTTTTGAAATTTCTATGAAACATTCGATATATTAAATTAACAACCACATATAAGAAGATTCAAAATCAAATAAAAGATATATGGGCGCATTTACATTCTCTTTTCTTGCTTTCTTATCTTGTTTCAGAAAAGAACGATAACATTAACATTATATCCATTCTTCCTTTCTTGTTCATGTTTCATCGTATATTTTTATATGCGTTGCCTATTAGTAGTATTGCCATATACTTATTTAATGATTTTCATTCTTGCTTTCATGTTTGACATTTTTCATTAAAATTAAGTTACAAATTCGACTGTGATAAAATATATAACCAAAAAAATATATATACATATAAATTTTTATTTTAATTGATTATTAATTGATTATCAATTATTTAAATTGATTATTATTAAGTATTATTAATAACCTATAGCAGTATTGCATTTTTGTTGATGGTGAAACATTCTACTAATTTTGATTATTAACATACTGGCAGCACTATATTCAAGAAAGCAAGAAAGCAAACCACCTCTGATTTTGGTTTGCTTTCTTGCTTTCTTGTTTCCTTTTGTCTTGCATTTCTATACCTCTTTTCAAGGTAAATGACGTCACGCTCTTGACTTTCAATGGCTGAACTGAACTGAACTGCACACTTGTACACTGCATTGCCAATGCTAAATTATGCATTGCTAAATTAAATGTAACATTTATACCATTTACCAATAATTTAAAGAAAACATTTTCATATATTCATTTTAAAAAAGAAAACAATAATTTATTTTTAATTAAATAATGACTAATTCGAAATCATTATAATATTAATCATCATATTTATTAATTTTGTGTTTTGCAATTTATTTGTGATTAATGAAAAAATAAATTCAAATTTTAAAACATTTAAGTAACGGTAGCCATAAATCTAGTTGACAGATTATATTTCAGAGGGCACTTAAAACATTGAAAAATGAAAATATTTTTCTTTTTTATTCCACTGAACTATATTGCTATCTATTGTCCATACTTCAAATTTCATCAATAATAAATATACGAAAACAACAAACATGTAAACAAATAGCGATTAGCGGCAAAGTTTTTGACAGCTTCAAAAATCAACTAAAATTATTTTAGAAAATGTTGAAAATTCTTAAATTATAATTAATTTAATTCAATTATATTTAAATTCAGTGTTTTAAATAAATAATAATGCCTAAAATAAAAAGGAAAATAAGACGTCGATACGGTGTCATTAGAAGTTCAAGTGAAGACAGTTCAGATAATAATGGTCCAAAAATACAAAAGGCTAATTTTGGAAGATATTTAAAAGAGAAACATACAGATAACTATGTAAAACAGCAGATAGAAACATTAATTGAATCAGATTTGAGTGGAGATGAAAATGACAATGTAACAACAGACAAAAATAAATCAAAAACGAAATGTTTGATTATTACCGTGTCGTCAGAAGATAGTAATTGTGCTGATGGATTTAAAAAGAATATTTTGGGTAAATCACATAAGGAGGACAGTAAGGAAAATTCAAAACGTAAAGATGGAAATTCGATAATTAATTTACAAAGCTTACAAAGAAAAAAATTTCGGAGCCCAGAGCATTCTCAAATTGATCAACAAATTAATTCAATCATTGAAGACGAAAATGATACATCAGATCATACAAATGACGATGATAAACTACTAAAATCTATCATTGAAGTTAGTAGTGATGAAGATGAAATTAATAATGAAAATGATTGCAGCAAAATAGAATTTTGCGAAGATCAAAGTATTTCTAGTCAATTAATTGGCTTATTTGAGAATTCAGATGAATCGAATTCTAGAAATTTATCACAATTAATAACTAAAGAAAGAAATTTTTCGCAATTAACTAGAGACACAATATATCAAAAAAAATCTAAATTACGATATAAAAAAGATGGATTCTTAAGGAAATTTTATTCAATTCTTAAGGGTTGTGAATCAGATGCTATGTTTTGGATACATGAAAGTCATGTAATATCGAACAATTCTAATAGTAAGGGTATTATAAATGACATTCAACCACTTTATGGTAATTCAATACTGTCAATTCAGCTATGTAATGATCAATTAATAAAAATTTTCACAAATAATGATACGATAACAAAAATGAATTTAAAAATTGGATCTTCGGTAAAATTCTTTTTAGACGGGGATAAATACAATTTTGACGGTGATGTTATTTATTTGCCAATCAACAAAATTTCAAATTTCAATGAATGAAAAATTAATTAATGCTTTTGAAAACGAAAAAGTCTACAGTCAGTAAAATGTTCAAGAACATTAAACTTGAATCACCCCACATTAAAGACGAGATTCAACATTATTACATATTTTCGCTTTCATTATAAAATTGAAGAAAACATTTTTATTTGTAAATTAACATATTTTTTTTTTTTTTTTTTTTTTTTGGTTTTATGAACTTTAAAATTTTTTTATAAATGTTTTGTTCTTCTTTTATTTGAATAAATTATACGTTAGTTATTTATTATCAGAACATCTTTTTTTTTTCAAATTTTCACTTTAAATAAAACCTTCCCTCCTCTAACATTAACATTTTCTAGTGTTAAAATTTAAAGAGAAATAATGTACCTATCTCTTTTAAATTCAATTACATATAAATATGTAATACTACATATACAATATAAAATTTTATTTAATATTAAATAAAATCAATCAAAAACTTTTCAACAGAATGAACATAAAATTCAAATTGAAATTATAAAATTCTTTACACGATGAATAGCCTGATAAATTTAATATGTAGGTACCCAAAAAAAAAAAAAAAAAAATACAGCATTATTTCGAACATATAATTTTCAAATTTTATTCACATTTTCACTTTAAAAAAAAAAAAAAAAATTCGGTACATATAATATTCGTTTTTCATTTTTAAAAAAGCGTATGCTTATAAAAATTTTATCACTTATCTTTTATTTAATATTATGAGTGTATATATGTAGCTACGATAGAAATGAAAATCAAATTTTAAATATCACATACGAAATTTGCATATTTATCTCATTTATAATAATAATAATAATAATAATAATACAAAAAAGGACAATTTTCCTTTCGGTAAAAAAAAAAAAATAAATAAAAAATAAAAAACCCAACCCTTCTTTCAGTAAAACAAGAAAAAATCCAATACTTTTACAAAAATTACGTACATACTATACATACTCATCATCATAATACTGCGTACATTGTTAATTTCGTGCAATATTCAAATAGTGAAGACTGATTTTTGAACATTTGTCCCATTTTTATAGACATTCTTAGTTGAACATTTTTTTTTTTTTTTTCAAAATACAGATGTCTTTCTTTATATGCTTGGCTTGGCTTGGCTTGGCTAGCAATAAAGTTGTGTTATTATTTTTATTCCTTTTAATTTTAATTTTTCAATACTATATGTATATACCAGCATTTTAGATATTTATTTTATCTTTTTTATTTATTTATTTATTTTTTTTTTTCATTTTTCAAATTTATTTACCCTATTTTAAAATAATTTTCAAATATTTAAGATCCAAAATTTGCAGTTTATATATTACTGATGATCTGCACTGTTTCGGTTTAATGGAAAACCATATATATTACACATAATATTCGTATATATATAATAATTTTTTAAATCTATTCCATACATACATTGTATTTTTTCCATTACTGCTGCAACAGCAGCAGCAGTATCTAATTTGCATAACAATTACACAATTTTTTTTTTTTTTAAAAAAAGGGTCTATATGATTTGACTTGAATTGAATATGAAGAAAAACAACAACAAAATATTAAAAAAAAAAACATCAATTTTAAATATACAAAAACTATATTACATACATACTCGTAATTTGGTTCCTCATTTATTTTTATACTCGGTGTCAGTATATAAATGTATATATGCATTGTACTAGAGACTAGAGTAATAGACGCATACATATACGAGTACGCGTATAATTTATTTTTTGTTTTTTTTTTTTGTTTTTTAATTTCAAATCTAATCGAAAAAAAAAGTGAACACGAGAGTAATGTATATGTACATTTGTATTTTAGATTTTTAAATTTTTACATTGACATTAAAATTTGAATTATACATCATATTTCATGTTTTTATATTCAAGCATATGAATGCAGTCTTTTCTTTTCAATTGAATTATTATTATTTTTATTATTATGTACTTATCTTTTTTATTTTGTTTTAGAAACCAAAAAATAAGTAAAAATTTTATAATTCTTCAACTTCCATAAAAAAAAAAAAGAATGAAAAATAAATCCAGTAAAAACAAAGAGAATCAATAAAAACTTATTATAGATATTCGTCGTATACTATACATTATGTAACTACTATATATAAGGGAAAAAAAATTAAAAGATTACATGCACCGTGTAAGTATATTACGTACTTAAGATATATTTTTCCATGAGAGGTCAATAATATATTGGTATGTTGATAAACGTAGATATACATATGTACGTATGTGTAAATGTGTAAAGATCAATTTAATATTGTATATACATTGTACATACTTATATATTTTTTTTTTGTTTTTTCATTAAACGCGAAACTTCAAGTATGCAAGAGTAAAATTATATTTTCTAAACAGTTAAACTAACCGATCAATTTGATTTTAAGTAGGCGTACAAATCTTGTATAAACGAAAAAAAGGGATAAATTTGATTAAAAAAAAAATAAATAAATAAATAAATAAATAAAATGAAAAATAGATTTCAGATACAGAGTACCTACATTATCCAGCATCCAGCACATATACGATACGATCAATACGATACAACTACATATAAATACATATATATATATATATATGCATGTACTTGTATATTATATGTGAACTCAAAGCAAATGCATTTATATGTATGATGACGGTAATAATAATGATGATGATGACGATGATGATAAAAATATGTAACCAAACAAAAAAAAAACAAAAAAAAAAAATATTGTTATATTCTTTTTTATACAAAAAACCGAAAAATCGTTTTAAATAATATTGTAAAGAAAAAAGCACAAAAATCAAAGAATAACGCATATATAGAAGGAAAAAAAATTAAATTTTTCTTTTTCTAAAAAAGAATTGAAAAAAAAAAGAAATTTTTTTTTTTTCATTTTCTTTTTTAAGAAAAGCCGTCATAATTATTATATAGTCATAATCGAGTAAAATACGTACGTACAAATTAAGAAAAATGAATTTTTGGGAGTTACAGTTAAACGAAATTAAGTAACTAAAAATTCAATATAATAATACATATTTATAAAAGTATATACATAAAATTCAGGTATATAATAATGTATAATTCATGTACATATCTATACATTTGTCTACACTTAATTACTTATACGAAAAAGGTACCTTAAGTATAAAAGACTATAGAGTCTGTCTAATTCTAATTGTAGATATATATAACGTAAACTAGTGCGTAACCGTATACGTATACTATATAATTTTTCGTCATATTTACATAGTAGAACCACAGAGCTAAATAACTATATTGTATAGTTATTTTACTCTGTGGTAGAACCTTTGTGCAACAACAACAAATCAACAGTATACAGCATCACATACAGTAGTAGCAGTAACACCAGCAACATAAATTCGATCAACTAAAAACTATATGGTCAAGATTTGATCAATATAACAAGAACATAGAGTATACACATTATTCTAAATTACTTACGTTTCTTTTTAGGAAATTAAGTAGGGACTTGGTACTTGAAATAAATAAACAAAAAAAAAAAAAAAATTAAATTCAAAATTTCAAAGATCCAATAATTCCATACTCATATCTGTATACTGTTTCCTATATATGGTATTTGTATGCATTTGTACTTGAAAATGAAAGAATACTCTTATAGTATTTTGAAATTTTTTTATCTTCTTTCTGTACTTTTTATGTACATTTATTCAGTTTTTTTTTTTTTTTTGTTTGTTTTTGCTTGTGATTAAAAGTCATTTTGAATGCAACAAAAGATGAATTTTCCATAGTTTATGGATTAGAAAAAAAGAAATTTTTTTTTTGTTTAATTGATTTCGAAGGTATCCAATAATTAATTTTGTACTTTTTTCAATCACGATATACATTACATTTATGTATCTACATATATACATCATAAACTAACAGATTATATCATCCATACTATCATACTATATAATATCTCTACTGATCATTTGGTGTACGCATAGCTATATGATATTAAATTTTAATATTATATTTCTGTATCCGATACCTAAGTATATACATAGTACATAGTACTTACATACGTGTAATAAATAAGTAAAACCGTAAAACATATTTTCAAAATATAAATTCATTTTATTTATTTTTTTTTTTGAGTAAAATAAAAGTAAAAAAAAAACGCTTAAAATTACATTATTATATTTAAAAATGTATCGAAACATTTATTGGAAAGGAATGTATGTCAAATCCAAAAATATGTTATAGTGATTGTGTTATTATATATAGTATAGTACGTACTATATCTCTAACCTATAACATGTTTTTTTTTTTTTACAACGAAAAAACTTTTTTTTTTGTTATTATTATACATTACATATTATAATAATTTTTTTTATTATTTATTATTCATGTCTACATGCATTCACTTTTTCCGTTGTTTGAAATAAATTTTTTTTTTTTTTTAATTAAAGAAAAATTTGATAAGTTCGATAAACTTTTTTAACTAACTGCTGAAACTAAGTAAAACTTACCGCAGTAATAATATAATGATAATCGTATATAAATATACACATATACATATACACTATGTAGATACACAAATAATAATATGCTACTTTCTTAATATTTATTCTTTTTTTTTAGCATTTTTATTTTATTTTATTTTTTTTTTCTTACCATTATTATTATTATTATTATTATTATTATCATTTATTTCGATTTTGTTTTTGGGAACTATTTAAAATTCAAATAATCATTCATAACTTGATTTTAAATTTTATTTTAACGTATATATATATGTACATGCATACACACATATATTTTGTATGTAAATGTAAATGTAAGTATACCTTATCCTCAAATTTTTTTACAAAAAATTAATTCACATCATATTTGGAAATAAAAGAAAATAAAAAAATACATATAGTATATGTATAATTGTGTGTACTACATATACGAGCATATTATGAAGAGAAAAAAAAAACACAAAAATAAAACAAAATTTTTTTGTCATAAAATTATTGAATATTTAAAAAAAAAAAACACACACATACAAACTATAGCATAATATCTCTATATGCATACATATATATTCATATGTACGTATATATTTGTATACAGAATATATTTGAAAAAACGGAAAAATAAAACATTTAAAAATAAAATTGAATAATAAAAAAAATTTATTATAAAAGAAACGAAAAAATAAGTTGATGAGCACCTATAAAAAATTTTTATATTTAATATCCCATTCATTAGATAAGGCAATATTTATGTACTTATATATACTTATATATATATATATATATATATATGTGTATATGTATGTACCTGAAAATTGATTTTCATGAAAATTAATAAATAACTTTATATAATGTATGTACATATGTATTTATGTATGTACGTACATTACGATACGAGAGTATAAATTTAAATATAATTGATTTAGAATTTATATACTCGCTGCTAATATTATGTACATGTATGTGTTATCATTGTACTTTTAAATATGTATGTACTTGGAGCTATAATGTATATAGTATATGCATCTATAACGTACAATGTACATAATTAGGTATATATGTTTTGTGTTGAAAAGAGTTTTTATAATAATTTTTCAATTGACTTTTGCAAAAATAAAATTGAAATAATAAAAATAAAGTAAAAAAAAGAAAATAAAAGGCGTATAAAAATGAAAATATTAAATACTGTATACACTGAATCATTATTTTAATAGAGAGGTAAATAATATACAAGTAGTTTGTATTGTCCATATATGTATAGAGAACAAAGCTATAATAACAAGGCAGTGTTACCACTCGATTAAATTCATTTTGGATATTTATTTTTATGTTAAAGTTAAAGTGTAGATACATTCATAATAGTAATAAAGTCTAGAAACCCTGGCTCACCTAGAGCTATAGCACTGTTGATGATGATGATGATGATACATATTTCATTTAAAATTACTAATAAATAAAAAAATGTGTCCAAATAAATTATACAAAAATTAGTGGATGGTATAATAATTGACTCAGTGATACGAATATGTAATCTAATGGTATGATATGGTACTCCATTTAGTTAGACAAAGTTAGTTAATAGCTTAGAAGCATTACGAAGAATGGAAACAACCGAAAAATTAGCAATCATAATCAAAGAAATAAAACTAATATACATACTTATGTCACATTCTAAAAGACAAAAAAATATGATATTCTTCGTCTTATATTATCTACCTACAGGGTAAAATACTAGTTAAACGCAGCGTAGAGGAAGAAAAAAAGTCAACTGTTCTGCTCATCGACTATTTAGAGACTAACGACAGACGGAGCAAAGATGGACGTAATACTTAATTACTAATTTCCGCATTAAATACTCAGGTTTTAAGAATTTTCAAATTCTTGAAAAAATTATATGATTTTCTTTTTCAGTGTAAAACATATATTAAAACTCAAAATTTTCAAAGAAACGGTGAGAAAAAAAAAATATGATCTATCAATATCTTACAGTAGAAAATTACCAGAACGGTAACGCTTTTAGCAAGTAATAACTACATACATATATAGTTCCCGTGCTAATATAAAACCTAATGTTTAGATACGCTTTTTTTCCTATTATATATTTCATGTAAGTCGCTTCTGCTTCGAAAAGTATGTCCAATCGATATGTAGACAGTATAACCAATCGTTGAATATAATACGAGTACATACATATACATACTAGCATACACTACATTATTCTCAATTCTCACATAAATACAATTATACAGATCAGTATAAAAAAAATGCACATGCATTATACAAGGTACTTAATATATGTATATATGTACTTCTTTCTATTTATATTCATACATATATATTGTACATACTATTTTTTTAAATAATAATAATAATATCCAAAGATATATTTTATGTGATGTATGAAAATTACCTCACCGGCAAAGTATGAAACAAAACGAACAAAAAAAAAAAAAAATAAATAAAATAAAAAAATAACAAAATATGAAAAAAAAAAAACAAAAGCGTGTTGCTTCTTTATTAAAATGTTTTTTTTTTTTTTATATATACGTATTTATTTTCAATTTTTTCTTATTTATAAATTCGTTTCAGGTATAATATCCAGAAGCACACGCGTAATTTTTCGAAATTGTTAATTCCTTACAAATTTCATTTTACCTTTAAAGTTGATATAAAGTGTTTAGTATTGTGATTTTCTTTGTTTTTTTTTCTTCTTCTTTATACGTATATATTCATAATTTTATTTTATTATAGGTATATGTATGTACTATACGTACATCATAAAATGAATATTTTTTTCGTATAGATACTCGTATATTCAAATATACTTGGACACATAGAGGAATATTATCGAAGCATACAGTAGCGCATATTATTAGCAGTAAACCATATACATATATACATTTCACACCTGTATTACCGCGTATTACATTTATACAAACATACACGTATATATATACGAGAAATATACATATACATATTATAAACATTAATATGTGCTATATACTCATACACCTTAACTTAAATTAATTTGAATTTACGTTTTATATACAGTTTTTTTTTCTTTCTTCTTAATACATTTAAATGCACATATTACTATTATTATTATTATCATATCTTTTTTTCTATGTATCTTTTTTCTTATATAGTTTTTATAATTTTTGTTTTTAATAAATTTATAATTTATAACTTATATTTTTTATATAGGTATTATATGTATATATGAGCACAGTAGTATAGTTATGTGTGTAATTGTACATTTAATTTTTGTTGTATGTATACCTTCATTTTATTTTATTTTTACTTTATAATTATGCATATATGTATGTATGTCGATATATATACATATATATATACATATGTATATCATATATGAATATTATAATATGTATGTACATGTATGCAATATAATATAAGTTTTACGAAAGAATTTCTTTTTGAAAATTTCTTTTATTTCCTCAAAACTAATAATGGGCATGTCTATAATGAAAATATTTTGTCGTATCTACAATTTTTTTATTTTTCATTTATTCTTACTTTTTTTTTTAATTTTATTTTTTTTTTATACTTTTTTATACTTTTTTTGTATGCTGCCATCATCACATATAAGTTCAATTAATTTATTCGTAATCAAGAAACGACGAATGATGAATTACTATTTTAGGGCAGAGACGCTACACAATAATAAAACGTGTATAATGTATAATAATGTATATATATATATAGATATATATATATATGTACTATATGTGTGTTTTATTATTATTTGTAAATATGTATGTATGCGCACGTATGAACAAATTTATATGTTTATAAAAGAAAAGAAATGTAAAAGGAAAAAAAAACAGAATTTCTTTTCTTTTCGTTTTTTTTATTATTAAATAGAATAACGGAAGTTAAGTATTTTCATTTATATACATATATATTAATTATGTACATATGTATATTTTTATCTTATTGTATATGGTTTTTCTTTTACATTAACATAAATAAATGATATGTGTGATATATGACATATACATAATGTACACAAAATGAACACATATACCTATCACAGGTGTTCAGAATATTGAAATGTACATGATTGATACCTCCTCGACTCGCATATATGCATATAAGTAGTATTGTTATATATCTATACGATTATTATTATTTTTCAATTTATTTATTTTTTTATTTTTTGTTTTACAAATATAATGTATTTAAATATGTATTTTATTTTATTGTTTCGTTCGTTATTATATATTTATTTTAAATTATTACGAAGAAAAATGAACAAAACGAAAACAGTTATTTCTATATGCATAATGTTTTTTAATTTTTTTATTTATGAAAAAAAAAAAATTAAATTTTTTTTTTTTAATACTCGTAAAAGTGTTTATTCTTTTCTTCAATTTTTTCATTTTTTTTTTTTTTTTACTTTTAATATTTTCGTATAATTATGTACGAGTATACATATGTGTGCAGATATTTTATTCAACAGATAAGGTAACTACATCATCATAAATACACATCCACATTTTCATAGAACTTACTTATATTTTTTGTAAATTAAATTGATGAATTTTATTAGCCACAATATTTTTCTATATTCGTATATACTACTATAATATACGAGTAGGTACTATGGTAAATGGTACTATATACTTATGATTCAATATACAAGTATGTATATTTTGGATTTGAATTTGATTTTCTTGAATCAAATTCATATAATATATCCATGAGATACTTATAATTCTAACAAACATAATACAAACTGATGCATAGGAACTGATGCATATATCTTTATGTACTTGCATATAAATGTATAGATGTATACGTATGTTATATATACAGTATGTGTTTATGTTAAATTTAAAATCATTTATTAACCCTCACATTGCTTATGCATTAAATATTAGAAAGAGAATAAAAGTTTTTTTTTCTTTTTTTGTTTATTTTATATTTTTTATTGTTTTTTTGCTAATGATATGAATCTGATGATGAGAATAAATTTTTCTTCACCTGCAGCCACGAATTGATATACTGATGACACTGCGGCTTAAATAAATACAAATGCATGATGCATGATGCACGAGTGTATATATGTATGTATCTATATATAGACAATAATGAAGAATCGTAATAATAATAATCATAATAATAATAATGACAATTGATGGTGATGATCATGATGACGATTGTGGGACACTATGATGATGAGTATATCAATTTTCACATTTCAGTAATAAAAATCAAAACTAAAAAAGAATAATATAAGTAGAAAAGATTATTAAAAAAAAAATTAGGTACAAATAAAAAAATAAAATACAAAAAAAAAAAAAACTTTAGACACAATAAGCAAAATAACTAAAGAAATAAATATATATGTGAAAGAAAAAATATAAATTTTCATTATTTACGATAATTGCATACACAAATTGATATGGTAACCAATATAGGTATTGATTGTATATATAGAATATATAGTACATGCAGTAGATAAAATATGAGTATATATACTATATATGTACAAATATATGCAATATGCCATTGATATCTATATGAATCTGAATTAAATATATTTGTGTATGTGTAATAATAGTAATGCAAATTTTATTTTATTAGTTATAGAAAACAAATTAAAATAATAAAGATGTGAAGATGAAAAATAAGAAACTGACATCAAGAATGAAGAAGGAGCACAAAAAAAAAAATAATAATAATAATATGAAAATGTCAAAAGTGTTAATATTATACAAATAAATATTATATAAAATAAAGAATTTATCATCATCATCATCATCATCCAATAACATATATGTACTCGTATATATAAATTCGTATGTGTACCTCTTAATATAAAGTGCACAATACAATAATGTATATGATGGTGATAAGTATAAATAAAAAGTGAGTGAATTATTTTATAAGAAGATACATACATACTGTATATTAAATGCGCCTTCTATATCACCTTATTCTACTGAAGATGAATCTGATACTGAATTATTCACAATATGTAATGTAATGAACGGTATACAGAAACAGAATATACTTACATACATAGATAGATTATATTATAATACACGTAAACATATATACATATAAATGTATGTGTGTGTACGTTTTATAGAATTCAAATATATACTCCTGTAAACTAAGAAATAGAATTAATAATGAAAAATAAAAATATAAAAGAATTAAGAAAAATTGAAGGGTAAATTAAATTTTGCGGCTAAATAAATTTTTACACTTTTTAAACAGTTTGCTGTAATATTATGTACATATATATGTAGATTGAGAATTTTTGTATATGTATTATATACATATATGTATTATGGTATTATATATCAAATGTATTCATAATTTTTAAATGTAAATATTATCGATATCATCAGTTCTCTAGACCCTGTATAATAGAGACACTGTACTTATACTCGTGTATATAAAATGTAGTTAATTCGGTTAATGACATTGCTACACTCATATTGATTTATACATAAATGTATGTACATACTTACATATACATATCTGAATAAATTTAAATATTATCTACACATTCATATTCGAATTCATTTAATTGTCGAATTTAAAAAAAAAAATAAATAAATAAATAAAAAAAAAATTATTATTAACCGCAATAAAATTTATACAAACGCATAAATTTAATTATGTAGAAAAATTATATACGATAATGAACCTACTAGAAAAATAAAGTATCATTTAAAGTTTCTGAGTATCACAAGTATCACAAGTACTTAGTATATCTACATATATTTATATTCATGTACCTAATGTATACAGTGCGTAAGTTTTTTATAATTGAATTTTGTAGAAAAAAAAAAAAACACACACACATACACTCGTACATTTAATAGCTACTTATAAATATTTTAATGTCTTGAGAAAAATAATTTGATAAAAGAATCAGTCTTTGTTTGGTTTAAATTATATACAATAAGAACAAATATATATGTATAAGTATGTATATATGTTTATTTAAAAAACAAAAACGAAAACGTCATTATCATCATCATCATTGTAATCATCACATATCCTAATGGCTTCATAAGCGTTTATATCCTAAATAGTCAGTCGTGCATGTTATAAGAAATCAATAAATTTTTCAAATTTGAAATGTTTATTTTTATGACGAGCACAATAATTTCTCTGTGTGTCGAATTTCATGTTTATAATTTGATTCTTCTTTGGCTTTTTTATTTGTTTTTATAATTTATAAGTTTTTTTTTTTTTTTTTTTTTTTTTTTTGGGTAACAGAAAATAAAATTTTATAATAATAATGAACAAAGAATATAACAATAAAAAAAAATTAAATACTCATCGTATATACACGTATGTACGTACATACAGATACAGTACATATATACATATGTATATATACTGTGTATAAACAAACATATGAATATTTTAATTTCAAAATCGAATTTCATATTTATACATAATTCTCATTTAAAAAGGATATTTTTATTTTCGGATTGCCAAAAAACAACAATTGAAAAAAAAAAAAAACAAAACGAAACGAAAACATAAAATATGAGAAAAAATAAAAACATTTTTAAAAAATTCAAATTTTTTTGTTGTTATGTCGTTTAAGTTCTTATCACCTCATGATATGTACATACATATGTATATACTAACTATATACATTGTATATGAGGAGTGCTATTTAAAAAAAAAAATATTTTTTATTTTATACACGAGTAGCATGTATATATATTTCTCAATAAATTCATTATTATTAGAGCCTTTTACTATAATACGTATATATATATATTCTTATATCATGCATATGCATATACTTACGTATGTAGATACAACACAACTATACAATATAATAAAATACATTGTAAATACAATGTAATAATATTTATTCGAAAAATTTTAAATACCTTATATACGTATAATATTATATTTTTATATATGTACATATGTAAGTATATACCAGATATAAGTATTTCATTTTGATCATAAAAAAATGTATAATTTTTTAATGAATTATGAATTGGAAACAGAACAAAATATATGCATATTACTCTACACAGATATATATAGGTATGTGGTATTTATACGTATATAGATGATTATACAAAAAACAAACAAAAGAGTATTTATATTCTAAATACACATAGTGATAAGTATATTGTATACAAAAATGTGTAGAACAGTATGTGAATTAAATTATCACACAGTAGTACATATTATATGCAATACATTGAATACACTCGTAATGCTCGTATATGTACTCGTATGAAAATTGATGATTTTAATATTTAATATTCAATCAGAATAAAATAAACAAAATATAAAATATTTATGTACATCATTATATGTGTATGTAGTGTATGAACATTATAAGAAAAATGAAATTGATACAATATTTTTTGATACTATGGTATAACGTGTATATATCAATATCAATAAATATATTGTACATCTACAAAGTATGTAAAGTAAATGAACAATTTCAAAAAATAAAGATCAATTATAAATATAATAAAATCGAAATAATAATATTGATCACTTTTGAAAAATAAAAAATAAAATAAAATAAAATTTTTATGTATGTACTTAAATACGCAAAGAGTATGTACATTATAATCGTCTGTATAGAGTTTGTATGTAGATGTACTTAGATATGTATGTATTTTTATCATCAAATTTTTATGTACATATAGGTACAATACATATTGTATATTGGACATTTATACACATAATGCATATATGTATGTATGAGATGATGGTACTCATATTAAAATAATAAAGAAGGTAATTGTATTTTTTTATGATGATTTTTTAAAAGATGATTTAAAGAGGTAATTATTATGATTCGATTTTATTTTATTTTTGTTTCTGTTTATTTTGTATATGGATGCCAATGCAGTATTAAATTTCAACAAAAAAATTTTATAATTAATTTTGAACGTATCAGCATATTACGCATATATGTATACATAAGTAAATATACATACATTTATACAATTGTGCATAATAAAATTTTAATTAATGAAGAAACATATTACTATACAATAGTGGTGGTTGTCTAGTATCGTATAAATATGTAGTAATAAAAATTATATAAATTCATACATAAAAATATTTTAATACTATATGTATTTATCATATATGATATAGATATTATATGAGATAATTAAATAAAGGACATAAAAATTAAATGAAATGAAATTTTGTTATTTTTTTAAAATCTTATATTGAAATAAATTTGTTTTTCTAGAATTTTGTAATGTAATTATAAACACTTTACATATCATCCATATATAAATAATGCACAATTGCATTATATGATGTTTTTTTTTTTTTTTTGGTTTGGATTCTAACTTTGTTTATAATAAAGTAATGAATTTTTTTTCCCTTTTTTTGTTTTTTAACATTTCATATATAACTTTACTCTTATTTATTATTGTAACTGCGCATTTTGTATATTTATTTTTTTTTTTGTAACACCAACGCTTTTATTTCCTGTGTAAGAATTTACATTTTTTTTTCTTTAAATATTTTAAGTATACTCGTACATACTATATAATGACTGTTACTGTTATCGGTCATATATACATACAAATAATATTCAGATTCATATACATACATATATAAATGTAATAATATACAATGTATTGCACATACAAAAATATTCATTTGCCATATTCACTAGAAGAAGTTAATGTATAAATACCTATACCCGTACCTACTAATAAATGTAAAATCATATTTATTTATTTTAATCTTTTTTATTTATTTTGTTCTTATTTTTATAATATAACATTATTGTTTATTTTCATTTTTATTGAGAATTGATTCGATATTCATTTTTCAAAATACAAAGTATTAAGTATATGTATTGTACCTATATGTATTATATGTGTATATCTATAATATGTGAATATAATCTACTCATTTATTCATATTATATACATTTTCATAAACAAAAGAAAAATTATGAAAAAAAAAAGTTATAAAATAAAATTATAATAATAACAATAATAAAGAATGAAAATAAAGGCAAACGTTTGTTTACAATATGAAACAAAATTTCAAATGACATCACGTCTTACTCTTATATATATGTATATGTATATAATTATGTATGTATGTATGTATGTATGTATGTATGCCACGTATGTGGTGACTTTTTTTTTCGCTTAATTACTTTAAGCTTCCATACAGCAGCTCCAATAATAATATATTATTGTAATCACTGAGATACATATACATATATAATTATTATGAATTATTATTTTATACATATTTATGTTCATATATGCATATATAGATTATATGTATAAAATCTTTATATAATATAGTATATATGTATGTAACATATACATAATGTATGTATGTATAGTTATTTTTTAAAACATATTACCATATTACATATAATTCAGTATATGCATACTGGAATTATTGTTCCTGTGTGAGATCTTTGAATTGTTTTCATTTTGATTTTATTTTATTTTTTTTTATTATTTTTAATTTTGATTTGAAAAAAAAAAATGCATATACATAATAAGAAAAAGAATAATCGCACTTTTTTTTATATTTACTTTAAAGATGATGCTAATGATGATGATGATCGTATAGAGATTTAAAGATTTAGAGATTTTCATTTTTTTTCATTACTTTTTTATTCATTCATTTTTAAACTTTTTTTTTTAATTTTGATTTTTAATTTTATTTTGTTTCATTATTATCATTATTATTTTTTTCTTTCGTTCGTAAAGTAAACAGACACACATCGTATAAAATTTTTAATATAAGAAAGAATGTCTGCATACGAGTACATGGGTTTCAAATAACGATAATAAAATAATAATAATATAATACGATACAGAAAAAGTGTCAAATACATTTTTTATTGGAAAACCCATATTTGTGGGGTCTATATGTATATATAGACATTGTATTACACAAAGGTTTTAATATGGAAATTATTTTTATTTATTTATTTTTTTTTTTTTTTTTTTTTTTGATCAGCCAGCCACCTGAATAAACAGTTAACAAGAATTATTATTTAAAGTTATAGTAATTAAATTTTAGTTAAAAAGAAAATTCGATTTAAATGTATCATGATTTATTTATAAAATGCAATCCTTTGTAGGTAGGTAGATTTAAATTAATATTTAAAAAAAATGTTTAACTCGTACATATGTACATATATCAAATGTGTAATTAAGAGAAAATTTTTGATGACGTTATTAATTGAAAATTGATAAAATCCGATACATATTATAATATAAACATTCATGTTATTTATTTTCATTTTTTGTTTCTCACGAAAATACACTATGGGTATTTATGAATACGATATCTAAATGTATGGTTGTAGTAGATCATTAAAAAAATATATTTAATATTATTTTGCAAACTTTACAATACTGGATTGACCATAAGTTTATTTAACTTATTTTATTTATTTTATATTTTTTTTTAACGTAACATATACTCGTATTTTGTCATGAACGGATATTAGTATAATATAATGTACTAATTTGTTACAAATCGACAATATGTGTCGTATGTACATATGTATATGGTATATACAATAAACATCGCGGGTGTTCGAATTAAATTTCATAATGATATTGAATTCAATGGAAATGTACACGGGTATGAAATAAAATATTTAAGATAAACAAAAATACAGACTTCTACTTACTTAAAAAATATTGTACATATGCTTTGATAAAATTTTTATATTCATGCGATGTGCGTATGTAGTTAGTATGTGAAAATAATGAAATTGATAACGAATATTATTTTTAGCTGTGTGGCTATATTTATTATTATAATTAAATAATTTCTATATGCCGTATTATAATTATTTATGGTGTATTATATATGCACATATAAAAACTATAAATATACATATGTACTTATATCGTGAGATGATTAAGAAACTTTACTCACTATGTACATATTATATAATTTTATATTACATGTATTTGACTTTAAATTATTTCAATCTGGTATATAATTATCATATCATCGTTGAGCAATTTAAATGATTTCATCAACATCAGATCATTTTTGCTCTTAAGCGTAAACTTTACTACTACCTGTTGTCTGTGGTACCTGTGTATGCTGTTAATTCTGTTGTTGTTTTTGTTATTTCAGCTTATGTTGCTTCTGTCGGTTGCTGCTTCTGCTGTTGTTGTTATGCCTTAGATATATTGCCGTTCATTCCTTAAAGGGATATTACATTTTGTATACATATATATAATTTTGTTGTTATTGCTTTAACCTACACAGTACACACTATAATGTGTATATAAAATATTGTTGTTGTAGTTGTTGATAAATTTGCTTTACAACAAATTTTTTAAAAGGTACGACACGACATTCATTTATGTATGTATTATAAGTGTATGCCATATATACAGATATGCACATATTATATGTTGTTTGAGTATGTTGTATGTATACATATACCTAAAAGAATAAAGAAATTCAAGCAATTCAAAAATAAAATACGAAAAAAAAAATTATATATTATATATATTATTATTACTATCAAGGCAACACTAACAACACAACATAAAACAAACACATAAAAAAAATAAGCCACACGCACACATACACATATACGCTAATAATATTAATAATATAATATATATATAACAACAAGATTTAAAACGAAATAAAAAAAATTATAGCAACAACAAATAAAATGAAAGTAGACAGGGCACGAGTCTTTTATGTTCCACTTTATATAGGTATATATATATATATATATATATATAAATATATAACTATGGTGAAGAATGGATTGGATACCTTTAAGCTCCATTGCCTACAGCTAAACTTATGAAAAGACTCATTATATGCGTAAACGGGATTCGTGACAGCTAACCAGTGAACTACTGGTTTACACATATAATCGTTGACGAGAAGATGCTCTCTGTTCAGCCAATAAAATTAATATATATACATATGTACATATACATATTTTTTAACTTTTCCGTAGTATTATACTTTTAAATAGGTAATAAGAATATTACGATATTACATAAAAAACAGGCATTCATGCATGCATATATTACATATACTATATAGTATATATAATAATATCTACTGCTATGATACAACGTAATATTCATATATGTACTTTTATAATGAAGAAAATATTCTAATAATATATGTATAGGTATATACATATAAAATACTATTTCCACGAAAATATAGCAAAATATATTATGTACCCAAATACATAATACTTGCACATATACTACATAAATTTTATATTTTACTTTCTTATTCGTTAACATTACTTTTTTTGGTAAATACATTACATATATAATTATGTAATACATTTGTATTTTCTTATTTTACCTAACAATTAAAAATCAGTTTTTAGAAATATGTAATTTCAATAATACATATTTTTTATTCCCTACATACTTTACATTTTCTGTGCATATATGTATGTATGTATGTATATACTAAAAAACAATATCATACTATGTATATACTATTTTTGCTCTTTTAATGAAAAACTTACATGTATATGTATGTATATTCTTGCATTGTAATATGCATAAAGGTATGATACGTATTTACATACATACATATGTAATGTACAATAGGATCTACATGGTAAATGTCTGTGCATCATATAATACAGTATTCTAAAAAGCTAAAAATTAAATTTCAATTGTTATTTAGGTACATATACTATATATATGTACCAAAAATGTTAATTTTTTAAGGAAAAACACACACACATAACTAATTGAAAAAAAATTTACCCTCTTAAAATTAAAGAGAACATTTTGAAAAAAAAAAAAAATGAATGAAAAAATCATCAAAATTTTATGTAAATTTATTATCTATTTTAAAATGGTATAATCATATATTTAAAGGATGTACATTTTTGTTTGAAAAAAATAATAAATAATATTAATATAATGATAAAGAGATTACATATATTCCACAATATATAAACCCCTGTATGTACATATATATAAGTAAGTATATATACATTTATATGCATTTATACAGATGTACATATATAATAAACTAAAATTTTCTCTTCTATTATGTTATTGTTTTCTTTCTTTTTCTTTAAATTTTCAATTATTTAAAATTATCACATTATAATAAGTATATGTATCTATGTAATAAAGTATCTATAAAATATATAATACATAATGTATATTGTTTTATGAAAATGTTTAATTATTCTAAAAATATTTTTCCAATTTCATGTCTAATTAAAAGGAATGTTTTAGTATATATGCATACATATATGTACATATACACATATGTATATAAAATATTTTTATATTTAAACATTTATACACAAGTATGTATACTATATACGAGTATAATAAAAGAATTCTAATAAAAAAAATATGCAATTATTTATAAGAATTTTTTTAAAATAATAATAATTTGTTCCACAGAAAAAATGAATTTACATTATTACATATGTATGTACATAAAAATTTAATATGTTTTTTGTTATATACGATAGAGTATATAAACAATCATATAAGTAATTGTCTTTAAATTGTATATAATTTACAAGAATAAAAGAATTTAAATATTAATAATAATAAAATAATGAAAGATATAAAGCTGACAAATATAAATTTTTCTATATATCTATAGGTATGTACATATATCTAAATACATATATTTTCTCATAATTGTTAGAATATAATATACGAGTACCTACATATATGCATTAATGTTGTCAACAATATGCATTAAAATGTCAATAATAATTATTAACATTATATAGGTTTATATGTAGATATTTTACATATTACGGTAATATCCAATCCAATATATGAGCACAGATTATAATGATGAAAGGAATATTCGAAGAAGAAAAAAGAAGAAGAAATAAAATATTAAAACGGTAATGGTGATGATGTGATGCTGATGATGTGATGATGATGACGATGATGATGACAATAACAGTGACGATGATAATGGCAATTATTATATGATTATGTTACATAGTTCAATTTTATATATTATATGTACACGTATATATGTATACATATATATACAAATATATTATTTTTTACTGTTTATTTTATTATGAATTTAGTTATAGATAGATGAATATGTATTTGATATTAAATAAGACAATTATGAAAAATTTTCACGTTATTTGAAATGAAAGAATCAACAAAATGAAACTGATGAAAATATCAAAAAAAAAAAAACATCATAAACACATCATGGTCTTACCTATCATAATACATTATGTATACAACAGATATGTATAATGTATATGTATATATATATATATTAAGGAATATTTAATGTACATTTATTTGAATATAGAATTATATGAATAAGTCAAGAATCTGATGTGAAAATACCAAAAAAAATTTTTTATGTATACATGGTATCTACAAATTCAAATAATGGCATTAAATATTTAAAATTTTATTTTATCTATATATACATATGTACAAATAATTATTCATCTCTATTAATAAATGAATTCTTATATATGATGTCAAAGATAATATAATTGGAAAATTTTTTTATGAAATTATTTATATACATTATTTGTTTTGTTTTAAATAATCGTATATACGTGAATTTATACATATGTATTATGTATGTATATTGTATATACATAGATGTAATATGAATGTTTTAAAAATGCTTGATAAACTGTGAAAATTACATAAATTACAATTATTTTTATTTGTACATATACATACACATATGTAAGCATGTACGAGTTCCTTTACCAATTTGATTAAATTCTTAACTCTTAGTTATGCACTATAATATACACTTGAATAGTTGTGTATGGTATATGGTATTGAGGTACATATAGTAACAGTATATGTAAGTAATTTTACTTTCTAATCAGTCAAAATTCAATTCGAATTTTTGAATTTCGAAATTACTTAACAATAAAATCTAACAATTTTATTAGAGATATTTGCATAAAAATTATTATATGCAAATATGTACTTAGAATGTAAAAGTATGCAAAATCATATGTTCAATTACAAATAGAATATAGCACATTTTCAAGATATAATTAAATCGATTATCATTTTTATTAAACCATTAATGCTCATATTACGTACATATGTATACATTCTTCTAGTCGTAATTATATCCATAGGCACACAGGTATATACTGTGTTAAATTCTTGGTATTTTTATTATTATTTAACAGTCCTATTTTGTCTGTTGTCTGTTCATGTAAAGTAAATTATTCATAAATGTAATTTGATATGTTTAATATATTATATGATAAAACATATGTCACATACATATTTATTATTTTGTATTGTGGAACACTTGTAGTGTAGTGTGATGATGGAATTATCAATAAATAAATTTGTTTAATTTCTAAAAGTAATCAACATACGAGTATGTATATATAATATGCTTGTAACTTGTAGTATATTACATACATATGTAATGTATGTTATTAAACTTATGCATTATTAAACTGCTTTATGCATTATATTATTAATTTTATTCTACTGTATTTTTTTGTAGAATATTTACGTGTTTCTGTGTTAATATAATACAATACATAATATAATGATGTATATGCATATGTGTATATATATATGTATATAATTCACAATTTTTTTCATTATAAAAAAAGAACTGCAATAGAACATAATACACCATTCGTATAATAGGACGGTATAATAGGACGGTATAATATTATTTATGCATTTATGTCATTTAAAAGGAAAATATATTAAAAGCAAATTTATATATACATTGTATATGTATATAAAAAAATAATAAGAAAGAGTATAGACAAGAATAAAAAGTAGACATAACAAATAAATTACCTGTAAATATAAATGTAGCCATATACATATCTATAGATTTATACATAATATGTACATACGAATATATGTATATATAGGTATAAGAAAAAAATTACAGAAAAATTATTAAAATAATATGGGAAGTAATGATATTATGAATAAATAATATACGACGATTCATATATAAAAAAATTGAATATGAGACTTTATGTCTCTGGGTAATATAATACTAATAATAATAATAAGAAAAAAAATTTTTTGATTTTTATTTCATTATTGTTATTGTTTTGCTTTCATTATATTTTTATTTTTCAATTTTCTTTACATCTGAAAACATAAAAAAATTATAAAGTATGAATATATACGCATACGCACATACATGTATAATGTTTAAGTATAATAATATGAAAATACATACTTGCATTTCTCTACATATATTTATGTATATGTACATATACTATGCATTAATTTTTATTTTTGTTTTTGGTATTTTAATTAAAATGCAAAACATAATGCATCCGCTAACGTTTTTATAGTTTTTAAAGTAAAAGAATTACATTTTTCTTTTCTTTTTTTTTTTTCGTCTTCTCTCATCATTTTGTGTGCTTCATATTATTTTCATTTCTTTGGTTTATTTTTGATAAGTTGCTCATTTTATTTTTCTCATTCATTTTTATTTAATTTATACACACATATGTAGGTATGTATGTTAACATTTTTTCCAGATTTTTATGTTATTTATTTATAATTTTTAAATTTGTTATTAAATTTTAAAAATATACATACTTATAAAAGAAAAATAATTATTCTACTCAATTTGTTTCTCTAAGATTCTCTTATAAAAATTTAATTACTTAATTGATGTTGATAGTTTATAGTTTTATTATATGTAATGTACATATGAGTACACATACAAAACGTATAGATAC
Organism: Villa cingulata; assembly: GCA_951394055.1. Taxonomy (NCBI): domain Eukaryota; kingdom Metazoa; phylum Arthropoda; class Insecta; order Diptera; family Bombyliidae; genus Villa; species Villa cingulata. The sequence continues at coordinate 58,052,554 of OX596017.1, forward strand.
AAAACTTTTACAGATATAAAATGATTATTGATAAATTTCGTTTACAAATTGCACAAAATTATTTTTATATTATAACTAAGTATATAAATTTTCATTTAAATTCAAAGTTTATTTTTGAATAAGTAAAAATGATGATTCAATCCTATTTGCCGAATTACTTATAATTCTAATAAAAGATTCTAAGCCGCAACTCGCAGCTAAGTTAACATACATAATGTATGTGATGCAATTATTCTTTACTGACTTCATTAATATCTTTGCATCCATATTAAGTTAAATTTACAATCCAGACCATATTTAGATGCTAGATTAAATTTTATTCACTTACATATGTAGGTATATAAGTATTGGTAAACAAGTTTTCAATATAACTTTCGCTATCGCCAGCATGAGATTAGAAATAGAACCTAACTTCAATCTCACTCTGGTATAATCTGGTCTGAGCGGAAAAAGGATTACGTGAAAAAATTTCTCGAAGAAGAGATAAAAAACCTAACGTTAAACGGCGTAATCTGGGCTAGAATATAAATGTAACATGAACTAATAATATAAATACTTATGATGATAGTGTAGTAAGTCTAGACATTATATTTCGGTATGAAGATCTTGTCTAAATTTCAATTGTGCTCAAATACAGATAATTTCATTTACACATACAGCGCCGGTTTTAGCCTTTTGGGCGCCCGGCGCACTTCCAAACGTTTCACCCTCTAACTAGGTTGAAACTTTACTATACAAACTTTAATTTAATTTTTTAGAGTGCAGTACATAATTTACACACGAAAATTAGAAGAGAACGTAATATTCACATATCTTTTTACTTTTCTTTCTACTCTCTTTCTACTTCTCAAATACTCAAGAGTTCAATGGCCATATTTATTTACAAATGAAAATATATATAGGTCAAAACATTTATCGGTTTTTCTTGTATACACGGATCTTGTTTTAATTTATGAACTTCTTCTTTGTAAACGCCTACTACAGTGTAATACATCATAATTTACACAAGAACAGAAGAAGAGGATATACTATTTGCGCATCTTTCTACTTGTCTTTCTACATCTCAAATAATCGAGAGTTAACCTATAAAAGAACCTGGTATTCACACATACTATTAATAGCATACTATATCCTATAATATTTTTTCTATTATATTCTGACATTACAGTATCACAGTATCACTATAAAGCAAGACGTAATGATATTTATATTTAAAAATCGTTCATAGAAGTTTCAAATAAATTTGAGAAAAAAAAATTTAAAACAGCAAAAAAAGGATTATACTCGTATATATGTAATAACATAAATATGTAAGTACTAATATATGTATACTATATACTATACATTTTTATAGACAATAAAAATATTATATATCTCTATAAATTATTGACAAATATATAATTCTCAATTACTTTGATTTTTATATTTAACATACAGAGAAATATATATGTATGTATGTACTAGATATGTATGCATATAAATTCACATGTATGTAGCTACACAATATTGAAAATAATGAAAAAAAAATTTAATTAAATTTGAAGAAGGAAACAAAAAGAAATTTATTTTATAATTTTTTCTTTTTTTTTTTTAGAAAAACGTTATGCTAATCATATACCCTATTATACTAGTATCGATTATATGTACATCAACATAGATAGATATCAAAATCATAAAGTTAAATTGGTATAAAAAATACCTACATCGATGCAAATATATTTTGAAAAGTAACATTAAAAATCATGAAAAAAATGGTATTGTAGATGTGTATATGGTATATGTATGTATGTATGCACACATATTAGGTATAATGTCTATAAATGTATATATGCCAGTACTTATATGTAAAAATAGTAGTATATTCTGCTTTCCCTTTACCTACATATTAAAAAATTGGAAAAGTAAAAAAACAAAATAAAAAATTAGTTAGTCTATCATCAGTTAAAAATTGACATGCTATAATATTATAACCATTTTTGATCTAACGTACTTTATAATATACAATCAAACACACTGCGTAGACATTTTTGTATTTATCGTGTACATGAAATATACAATACATATCCGAGTATACATAAATATGATGTATAAATGCATATATTTTTAATATTATATGTATGTATAAAGCGATAAATAGGTATTTTTTTCATATTTTATTATTTTAATGTACACACATATAGATATGATTATGGTATAACACTATTTATGTACTATAAAATATGTACGAGTACATATTCGTATGTAATTTAATATCTTCATTTGGTATAAAAGATATTATATTATGGAATTTTTTGAAAATTAATATTCAATACAAGAAAATTGAAAAAAAAAAAAAAAATTAAAAACATTATAATAATAATTTTTCCTCATATGAGTCATAAATACATATACATAAGTTTTTACGTGTGTATACACATATACAAATTTTATATGTATCCACGTAAATACATACATATGTGTATGTCTAATGAACACATTATATGGTATATGTATGATAAATTAAAATATGTATGATAAAATAGCAAGCTATAAAGTACCTACATCTAGCTATATATAATACATAGGTGTACTTTATTTACTCGTATATACTCGCGTATAATAATAATAGGTAAGTAATGAATGAATGAATGAAAATTGTGTTGGATTTAAAAAAAGAACAATCGACCAATTAATTGTATAGCACATATTATCAATGCATATACGAGTATATAAAATTATAAAAGTTTATTGTGTGTATTAGGTATATATTTTGTAGGATGATATGTGATTATGCGTTGAAATTTTTTATTTTTATTTAATTTTATTTTATTATTTTTTTTTTTTTTTGTATGACAGGTATATCAAAAGCGATACTTATAAATATATGTATGTACCTACCTAGCTACATGTTAAATTATTATATAAATATGTATGTATAAACATACATATGTCTATACTGTATAACAATTAAGAAATAATTGTGTTAATGTTTGCACGATACACGGAAGCTAAAAATAAATTTTATGAAAACTGTGTAACTGTGTGTATAATTCTGATTGTATTTTTTTTTTTTTCTATTTTTTTTTTCCTTTTTGTTTTTCTTTCAGATTAATTCTTATTAGGAGAGTGTAATAATAGAAAACGGAAATTTCAATTATACCTATAAACGAAGATATACATAAGAATATGGATGAATGTAAGTATGTGTGTTTATCAAAAATATATACACATACATACGAATAAGGTAAGTAACATAAATATATGTATATGAAATTATTTTTAAATAAATTCAAGAATATAAAAATTAAAAAAGAACATATTTAAATCAAACTGTTCAAAAAGTAAGAAAAACAGAATGAAACAACAACACAAACCCAACAAAAACGACTAAAAACAGCAAAACAATAATAGCTATATCTAAATGATGATGATAACCGAAAAACCTAACTTCGAAATTATTGAAATTTATTGTATTCTGATAGAGAGAAAAAAAAAAAAAAAGTATTTTTTTTATTCTACCAAAATTTGAATACATATTAAAATATACAAAAACTCATATGAACTGGTATATATATACGCACGTATAATTGTAGGTTAGGTAGTATACTGTACGTACACAGCAGTATTCGCAATTTGAAAAAAAAAATACTCATAATTTTTATTTCTCCTTTTTTCATATTTTTTTATGATTCATTTTTTTTTTCTTTTTGGCATTTTGTATTGTTAAAATTTGTATAATTTTTTATATACAAAAATTATGCATATTATATAAAAATGAATGTATTATTATGTATATGCTTTTAAAATTTTAAATATTGTTAGATTATTAAAATTAGAATTCTGGCAAAATATACATTATTCACATACATATGTACATATACATTTGTAAATACTCGTATATTGTATAGAAAAAATAAAATTTGTTTACCTGCTGTGTTATATATTCGTTACAATACATTTAATAAATATCGTATGTTGCATATTTTTTTCTTTTTTAAAAGAAAAAAAAAAGGGTTGAATAATATCTTACATATTAAACATATATGTATATTGTATGTATAATACTGTGATAAAAAAATAAAGTGAATTATTAATCTTCGATTATTGCGCGATGTTTTATGCATTATGAATTTCTTCTTTCATACCGCAAAATTGTTAACAAGGAATTCGCACTATTTGATTGTTATGCGTCGTTCGTTTGCATGAAGCTATTCGCTTCAAGAGGCAGCAAATTAAAATTATGAGCAGCAAATTCATTGTTTTTGTCCTACAATGCACTTTGTTCTTCGAAAATATTTCGCCGAAAATCGAATTTTAAATCATATTGTTTTGCATAACTACCGTATTTGCCTGATTTAGTACCGTGCAAATTCTGGCTGTTCAACAAAACACTCTTTAGACAATCAAAAAATTCGAGGTTAATATTGAAGATCATCATATCTAGGAAAAATACTTCTCTGACTCTTTTGGGAATTGGAAAAATCTTTGTCACAAGTGTATTGTGTCGAATAGGGAGTATTTTTGAAGGCGATAAAATTAATTTGAAGGAATGAATGAATAATATTATTCATTTTATAAACAAATTCACCATATTTTTTTATCATAGTAGTATATCTGTATGTACATATATTTAAGAATTTTGGTTTTTTTTTATTCAAATATTCATATTTTTATTAAATGCGAATTTATACAGAAAGAAATTGTTTCTTTTTTTTAAATATAAAACATACATACACATACTGTGCAGATATATGATCAGGATACATGTATTATTATATGTATTCTCATGAAGGTTTAAGAATAAAGATCATTAGTGTACGGTATACGCATATAATATACCTATATATGATGTTTATAATAACTAACTTTATACACTTTTATGTACATAAACATAAGTACATATCTACATGATTTTGAAATTTTTTCAAATTAAAGAAAAAAATTTTTTCTCTAGATTCTCAATGATTTTTTTCTTTATTTTTACCTTTTATTTCTCATTCAAAAAAGAAAAAAGAAAAAAAGATTCATGCAATATTATATGTGAAATATGTATGTATACCCATACGTACATATATATATATATAGAGGGATATAATATATATTTATATATTTTTTAAAATAATGATTTGATGGCGTGCATACATATACATATATATATATGTGTATGCAATACGTAAATATGTACATATTATATTATATAGAAATCCTTCAATCCTTTTATACGATCATGTGTCAAATATGTATACTCGCCGAATATCCATGAAAAGAAAGGATCTATATGAATAAAAAAAAAAAATTTTTTTTTCACTTCTGATTAATTCTGCGTACAAAATTATACTTTTTATATGTATAAGTAATTGTAAATTGTAACCCTTTTTTTAAGATTTTATTACAAAGAATAAAAAATAAAAAGTAAAATATAAAAAAATAAATAATAATGATTTCTTCGTTTTCGTCTTAAATCTTATTCTTATTCATCATATACATACAATTTTTATATATATGTATGTACATATATAAGTAATTCGCATTCATAAACATTTTCGATATTAAATGATATAAACGGATACATATCATACATACATATATGATATACGAAAAACTGTGAAAAAATTATGAATTTTTTCCAAAAAAAAAATTTTTTTTTATTCCATTAAAGGGTCTTTTTTAAAAATAAAAAATTAAATTTAATAATAAACACAGCAGAAGAAGAAGAAAAAACGAAATGAAAGAATAAGAGAAAACAGAAAAAAAAGTACTTTTTTGATCATAATTTTTTTTTTCATTGATTTTTCGTGTGATTTTGTTAAAAAATATGTATGTATATGTATGCGCAAGTATACGAGTACATATATTTTATATAAAAGGGTTAAAATAAAATTATCAATACTCTATTATACATATAATATGATCGTATATATAGGAATATTTATAATATTACGTATATTATTTGTATACCTGAATTCTGTGTGTATAATGTAATACAGGAGCATAGCAAAGTAAAAAAACAAAAAAAAATATTACATGATTCTAATATGTTACAAAGGACACAAATATATTAACTAACGATCACATTATATATATTAAAGTATCTATATGTATATATATATACCTATACTTATGAATATGTACAATATATGGATGTGAAATAGTTAAAAAATATTGAATATATACTGCCATACGTTGACATATTATAGTGTTTACACATTACATGTCAGGTATAAAATATTTTAAAAGTATATAATTTCTTTGCAAAAAACAAACATAAAAAAAAAATAATAATAATAAAATATCTGTATTTGTACATATATATAAACTAATCGATTTACTATACAAAAGGGATACAAACAAAAATCTATTTACGCAATACACAAAAAAAAAAAAAAAACAAAAAAAAATACTATGAAATTCTATATGAGAAAATTGAAATCGGATAATGATGATCAAAAAAATACAAAAAAAAAAGAACGACAACCAGCCAAAAATATAAAAAGAAATTTAATATTGGTTATCACATTTATTGTACGACGTTTTCACGAAATTTCCACATACACATCTATACATACGTATATATATACATAGATATGCGTATACATATATATACTAGTGCTTACACGTACGTATATGTAATTCATCTATATATTATATTATGAATATCGAATATTGCATTTATATATAATAATTTATTATTAATCATATTACAACAAAATATAAATGAACCTTTGAATTATGAATCATATTTGACAATAATTTCAATTAAAAATATACACAAACATTATACATACAATGCACATATATTACATATACAAATGTGTATATGCAACATACTCGTTTCATCATTATATATTATTTGTATTTGTATGTTTATGAATTAATTCGGTTCAGTTTAACACGTTTCCACGTTTTATAGAATGTATTTTTATTAACAAACAAAAAAAAAAAAAAATCATAAAAATCACAAAAAACAAAACAAAAAAAAAGGAAAATTAAATGAATTATTGTTAACTTGTAACTCAATTTACGTATATATTTGGATAATTTTTTGTTTTTTTTTTTTTTCAATTTTTTTAAAAATTTTTAACCTTTATTCTTCTATTATTGCATATTAAATCTTATATGTACTTATAACATATTTTTCTCTGCACATATAAGTACATATATAGTATATATGCTGATTCATATAACGCGATTCATCGATATTTTTAATAAATTACACATTTTTCAATAATGAAAACTAAGCGTAAATACACAATGTATATAGGTACATGTACTCTATATTATATAGATGCTATATATAAGCTATAATAAATATACATAAAATCTACAAATTTACAATATACATATATTACTGGCGCATAATATTTAAAAAACAAACACACACGGAAAAATTTAAAAAAAATAATAAGAAGAAAAAACTTAAAACTAAAAGTTGTTTTTTTTTTTTTTTGAAAATTTTTATTTATAAATTTATATTTCATGCAATTACTATATTACATATATCTTCAAATTAATAACGAAATCATAATTATTTGCAAAAAATAATATTATGCATTCTTGTATATCTGATCATATAGAAGAAAAAATAAAAAAAAAGAAAAGACAAATTATATATAATATTGATATACACATATGTAACATAAATATAATGTACAATATTATATCAATGACACATTTTATTAAAAATGTGATGTGATTAAAACATTATACATACAAATAAATGTATATTATTTATACGTAAATTTAAAACGACGTTCAATGACCCATAAATAATTTTATATCTAACATATATTATACATAATTACATACATATACATATATAATACTATCTTATCATACATGTATATATATAATATATATGTATGTATATATCCATATATGTACTTTTTTTCCAAAAATAATTAAAACAGCATATAAAAGCAAAATTATTTTTGCAAATTAATCAGAAATTTTATACGTAGCATATATACCTACATATAATATACATATCGTATGAGTATGTACATATTTCATTATTAAATATTGTATAAAATAATGTATAAAAATATAATTTGAATAAAATGAAAAAAAAAAGCCAAATAAAATAGTCAGAAAAAGGGAATTATGAAAACAAACTCGAGAAAAAAAAAATAAATAAACGAAACTAAATAACATATAGAACAACAAAAAAAAAAAAAAAAAAAAACACAATTTTAAAGAAAAAGTAATGAAAATGAAAAATAAATTTTGTAAAAGAAAAATGTAAAATAAAAATAAAGACAATAAATAAACAACAACAAAACATTATTAACAGAGAGAAATAACACAACAAACATTTTTTAACATCAAAAAATTTTATGTGTATATATACAAATTAAATGCAAGCAATTGCATAAAATATATGTCATTGGCCTCTCCTTTTTGTACAAAAAAGAAAAAAATAATAATAATAATAATAACTAAAAACTAAAAACAAATAAAAATAATACGAATAGTGTTAGTTTAATATATTGAGAAAATATACTAAAAAACAAAACACTGATAAAAGTATACATTATAGTATATAATATGTAATATATTTTGTATAATATAGATATGCAAATAAATAATTAGATAGATACAAGAAAATCACATTGGTGGATACAAGAAAATCACAATTTATATTATACATATACATATGTAACATATGTAGAAGAATGTATAAACTACAAGTATGTACAGTAATCTACATAAATGCAATCTTATTTATTCAGAAAAATAATTAGATATATTGCGATATTTGTAATATAAATAAAATAGATTTTTAAAACAATTTTTATTTTTACATATATGAATGTGAATTTTTTGTTTTTAATTTTCTTGTAGGTACTTGTAAATCACATAAAATCGCATACATATACGAGTACAGTATCTACATATGTATTCATAAAATAATCATAATAATAATGAAATTAATAAGAAAATATTTTAAATATAATTCATATTGATGCATGTATCATATATAAGTATATATATATATGTATACAGTATATATATGTGTAATTGTAATATCACACATAAACTAATATACATATATTATATGTATAGTACAGCATCTAATATTTTTCATATTCTATGCACTATGAGTATATGAAGATGCGATTATTATTATTTTGATGATATATACATAAATGTAAGAGTATGTATATTATAATTATATATCTATATATACTCGTACATATGCGGTGTGTCGCAATATTTTTGTAATTCATATATACATAACAACGCATATAGAATTTAATTGAATACATCACTATTATAATTTTTATATCGCGTATACACATCATAATGCAATTGTATGCGTGTAGACGTTGTTGTTCATTCATGAGAGCATGTAATATGCAAGAAAAATTAATTTTATAAAATTATTTTTGAAAATTTTACACATTATCTGTATAATATGAAATGTACTTTACACTTTACACATTAATATGTTACATATAGATATATGTATACATACATATATTCGTCGTGTATATAAATCATTTTTATTCTCGTATACATACATATCTACAGAAAAGGAAAATGATAAAAAACAAAAAAAATAATAATGAAATTTCTTTTTTTTTTTTCTTTTATATCGTCTGGGTGTTTATTTTTTTTATTTTTTTATTCTTTTACATCTTTCTAATTATTAAACTTTCATTTCAATCTAATAATAATTATGAATTAAATTTTATCTATGTACATACATATTTGCATACGAAAATATGTACATATATAGTACATATAAGTATTTACATGTGTATAAAATGTATCTAACATCTACATAATATGTGTATATGATATGTATGCATTTATGTACAAGAATGATGTACGCATATATATATATATATATATATACGTTTGATTACGTACACATATTTATGTTATTTTGGAAATACATATTGATTAAATATTCTTAATTTTATAATCCCTATAGACAAATATGTTTCTTAATGTACTTGACATATAGTGCAGATAAAAAATAAGGAATAAAGTACATAAATTATTATTGCGGCATTTCATTATTTAGCGCATCTATATATGCATATATTTATTTACAAATGAACTCTTATAGTTATATGTTATATTATATATAATGTAAATTTCATTCTAAAATGCATACCATATGTACATGTTATATATATACAAAACATTATAAGATAATGTAAGTATGTACAAGTATATAAATGTATTTAAAATGCATATGTAATTTATTATTTACAAAGAATTGTTAAATTTATGTTTTATATATATATGTATATTAGTGTACGAGTATTATTCACATACATATGTGTGTTTGCGTGTAATGCATATGTAAGTATATAGAATTTGTGGAAAAAAAAATAATAATTATTTGACGTTCAAAATAATTAATAATTTTGATTTTCAATTTCTTCATTTTATAGAGCTCATTAAAATATAAATGTATGTTTGATAGTACTGGCATGTATCTGTCTGTACACGTATATGTATGTATATATTATATAGTATACAAAAGTTTTATGATATATACAATAAATTTTTGTATGAATGAAATATGTACATTATGTACATATTCACCTAAACATACACTTGTGTGTATTTTATTAAATTTAATTTTGCGTAAATGCATTACAATATTGCATATGGTATACACAATTGGGGGAGGAGTAATACACAAATATTCGTATGTATGTATATATGTACACTTCTGCACGGCATATATTATATCATCTTATAAAATATAATACATGAAAAGATTAAAAGATTATAAAGTTTGTCATTTAATTAATTGATCAAATTTTATAATTCTTTAATAGAAATTGAAAAAAAAAAAATATATAAAATAAAATTATTTAATAAATTTACATATGAATATTATCGTTATTTTCAAGGAAAAAAAATTAATTCTTAACGCCAATATTTTTGAAATATTGTGCTAATCACATAGTATACATATCTACAAAAATATATATGTATGTATATTTTTTTAATTTCTTTGAAATATTATACATAAATAATAAAATTTCGTACCTAAATGTAACGAAAACGAATAAAACAAAAAATGTTACGAAACACAAATTTTGAACAAAATAAATTTCCAAATTTGTAATTCTTATATGATATATACCGCACAAAGCTACACTACTATATTATCATGTAACATGAAGAAGGCGTTACACTTTAAAGGAATTTGCTAATTACATATTTTCTAAATTTATACAAATTGTTATGAAACGTGTATGTTATATTATGCAAAAACCTAAACAATACAAAAAAAAAAAAATACTGAGTAAGATAAAATATATAGATATATTATAAAAAGAGAAAAAAAAAATCCTTAAGAAAAATGATATCCGTTACAAACTGTCTTGAACATAATATGGCAACGAAAAAAGAAAAATTGATTTTTATCTTTATATATACGATGACATCCTTACAATATGGTACTTGCATGTACGTATGTACATATTAAGAAAAAAGATTTTAGTAGTTCAAAATTTAATGGAGATACTATTCAAATTAACTGTGTAATTTTATTTTTTGTTTTATATTATATACATACATATATGTATGTACTTGCATAGTCGTGTTTGGGGATCCTTTCAATGTATATCTGTATAAAATTTAAATTAAATTTGAAATATGTACGTATGAATCTTATAAACAATATAAACTAAAGGACATACATACATACATAAATTATAAATAATTTGATGGTAGCTAGATATATTTTACAAAAATTTGCTAAAAAAAATATGTATATTGCCAAAGAAATATTACAAAATGGAAAAATAAAAAAAAAAAAGAAGTGAGAAAAATTTTACAGTTACCGCCCAAATAGTGGATGCATTATTTAAATGTTAGAAATTATACATAATCTACGAATATGCATGATTAATTTTTTTTTTCATAACTTTATGGATACCATATATACATCATACATCATACATATACATACAATTGAGTACGAGTACATTATATTGTACTTAATGGCGAGATTACGATGGGAAGAATTTCTGTTTTTGACATCATCATTTAATTTTTTTTTCGTTTTTTTTTTTTTTTGGTTTTTGACTAATTTACTATATCAAAAAATTAATTGAAGAAAGAAAAACTCAACATCAAGAATATAACCATCAAAATATTTTTTTTTATGTTTTTATGTCTGTCATGAAATATGATTTTATTATATATGTACATAGTATATATATGTATGTACATACATAATATAAATATAAATTTCATAAATCTCCCATATGTATCTGTGTCTGTGTATTAGTGTGTATTCGTATACAAATGAATTTCATTTTCTGGAAACAACACAGAACTATGTCAAAATTAACATTAAAAAACTGTCAATAAAAAGTAATAGATTTAATTGAGAATTTAATTCATACAATGCCTATCATGATGTATACTCGACTCGTATTATACATTTACTAAACTTCCTTTTTGCGTGTATAATATACATTCACATATACATTGTAATATGTTATATAAAATTTTATATATTATATTACTATCTATCAATAGATAGTGTGTTAATATAATAGAAAGAAATGTTGGGTCACTATCAGAACTCTTCATAAAAACGTGATTTGAATTATATTTTACAAATTTTTATAAAATAATCTTTTATTATTTATTATTATCATTCTTTTTCTATATATGATGATAATATATAGGTAAATTTATACACACATTATTATATGCATGTATGTAGTATATGTATGTATACTTAGATATAAGTATGCAAAGAGAACAAACAGCGCGATATAATTAAATGAATGTATCATCCATTCTATGTCACACACACTTTACTTACATGCATATTTACATATAGTTCATATATACGAGTATATATTTATGTACATACATATATGTATGTGTATATCTAGATATAAGTACGCTTAAACTGTATACTATGTTATATACTGGTATGTTCGTATTATACATATCTACATTTTGTTTTATATTTTCCATTCATTTGTTTTTTTTTTTTTTCTTCTTTAACTTGAAGATTTTATTTCATTTCTTTTTATCGCGTTTCTCCTTTTTAGGAATTTAAGAATGAATTAAAGTATTGGGTATGTATGTTATTTATGTATTGTACGTATACACATATAAGCACGCTTTCAATTGATTCATTTAATTGATTACCGTGCGCTGATCTGAGCTTATACATACATATTATCTGTAAAATCTTTTCTGAAAACAAAAAAAAATGAATGAAACCAAATCAAAAAAAAAAAAAAAAAAAAAACAACAACAAAAAGCAATCGGTATGTATGAAGAGAAGACCCTCATTTCTTAACTGCTTTTGTACGATTTAATTAAAAGTTTTTTTTTTTTTTATATATTTTTTTAGCCTTTTTCATTATTTTCAATTTTAAAAAATTTATATAGAATATAAGTATTCACATATGCATTTATATTATAGATACATAACATATAACATGCATATTTATACATATAGACATACATAAAATGATCATTTTTCTTTTGTTGTTTGGTTGCGCATTTGAACATTTTTCAGTTTATATATGGACTTTATAATATTCTGAATTCAGACTTTAAAGAAAAAAAAAAACAAAAAGGAAAAATAAAAAAAATCCAAAAAAAAAACAACATAATAATGAATAACAAAGAAAAATAACTTTGATATGTGTTAATGCAATAAATGCATACATACATTTTTGTGTATTTTAATGAGAATCGGATAAAGTACAATCAGGTACAATATATATGTACATGCATATGACTATATCTATGTAATACATACATTAAGTTGAAATAAATATACACGATGAGTATAAATGTATGAATAACAAATAAATTAACATGAAATTTAATTGATTACTGAATTAAATTATTAATAATTAATCCTCTAAAAATGTTTGCATACATTGTACATATACGTACATACATATATGTATTTATACATGAACATACATGTATATGTCACAAATAATATTGAAAAAAACATAATGGTGAAAAAAAAAAAAATGTACCATATAGTTAAATTTTTATTAAGACTATAAGAGCACCATGTATAATACACATAATTTGAGTGCATTTAATATACATACATACATAGTACTCGTATTCGGTATATATATGTACATATATTCGTTTTGGGGAACAAAATATTTAGGTAACCTTAATTTTTGTTTTTTGAAGTCGAATTCGCTCGTGGAAATAAAGAAGTGTAAAACGTATATAAATGCATGTAGAGGTATATATTACCTACAAATACAATACAATAAGTACAGATTTTGTCTTAAATTAATATTGCGAATTAATTACGTACATACATTATTATACTTTATATATTTTATGCAGATATGTACGTGTAAATTATTTTATATACTTACTTATATTGCTCGACAAAAAATTTATATACTATATGTTATGTTATGTTACATATATAAATTTTAATTTTTTTTTCTTTTTGGACTACATTACAAATTTGAATTTTTTAAATTTGAATTCATTACAATTATTTCGGATATTACATTATACGATTATTCTTATTTGTTTTTTCGTATTTTACTTTGCTACCAACTGACATCATTAATTTATGAATTATTTTGCATATTATTTTTGATATTTTATCAAATATAGGTATACAAATATACAATACAGACATTATATTATGTACTATATAGTATAATTTTGCGTACTGTCTATGTTGATATACTGTACGTATAGTAGTACACTATGATGTAGGCAAAGATAAATTCAAATTTGAAAAAAAATTTATTCTAATATATAACTAAAATATAATTAAAACTGATATATATATATATTATATATATGTATATATTACGTATATATACATATACATATTTGTTGTACTCAATTATTATATGTATATATTCGTACCTATTATATATATATATATATATATATATATATATATATATATAACTGCGTATATACCAAATATGTTTTCAATTTATTTTAAAAACAATACGTAATTTATTTGAAATATTCCAAAAACAGTTCAATAAATTTAGCATATTTTTTATTTTCATTATTATTTCATATTCATTTTCTGATGGTGTTCATTTTATTAATTCAGTTTTTTTTTTTTACCGATTCTCTCATTTTTGTTGCCGTACATATACATACATACTTATGTATATGTTCCATATTCGGATAATAATGAAAAACAAAAAAAAAAAATTTAAATTACGATAAGTATTATGGAAACGTGTTAAAATATGGATTTAATTAAATATCACATTTTGATTATTTTGATTGAAGAAAAAAGAGAAGTAAAAATATAATTAATCGAATAGGTAGGTATGTACTATGTACTATGTACATATCATATATCATATATGTAAGTATGTATGTAAGTAATAATTCTTTTATCGGTTTTATGACTATATCATGTATATATATCTATTCCTATAAAAATTAAACTCTATACGGAATTATTGAAAATTTATGAATTTTTTTTTTTTCATTGTTTACATATACATATCATGATTCATATACCATGTAATTTCTGTCATAAAAATCACATTATATTATTATATATGGATCTTACATATTTTATTATACATACACATGTATGTATTTCATTATAATATTATGTTATATATTATATACAAAAGTATAGGAATGTGGAAAATTTCCATATAAATATATTGTAATATGATATGGCGAATATGAAAAGTTATTTAAAAAAAATTTATCATTACACTGAATAAATAATATTTACTGAATCAAACAAGTGTTTATATTATATGCATTATATGTATGTATATATATATACATATATTGTACAAATACATATATAAACGAATATTAGTAATTATATTATAAGTATAAATATAAAAGAACATAATGTTATTTTTATAAGCATTTACCTTTTTATATAGAGTTTATTGTGAAAATTACCATTTAAAATCCTGTGTGTGTATATAATATGTATAGTAGAGAATTGAAAATTAACCAATCAGAATATTGTAAAAACATAAAACTACCTACCTATCTATATATGTACACGAAATGTAATATTGTATTTATTATACGATGAGTATATATAGAGTATACTTGTATTATATGACTAATATATGTATACATATTATTATTATTTCAATATATGTACATGCAAGCAAACATCAAACAAAAATATTTCCAACTGCTGAAACTCTAAAACATTTTATAACATACTAAATGAATATGTTTTATATAAATTATGTGTACATTATCATCATACTTATGTAAGGTTAATGTTATATATGCATTATTATATACAATAAAATATACAAAAAAATTACAACAAATATGTATAATACATACATATATACCTAGATATAAAATTTAAGAAAAATTTTACAAAAGGTATGTATACCGCATGCCACAAATAATGGGTAAATAGTAAAGAAAAGAAAAGAAAATTATGTGTATATAAATAAAATAAAACATAGAAATATTTTATATATATGTTTGGACTAGTCACTAGTTTCCGTATGTATACATATGGATAATTTTTTTTTTACTTAAAACACTAGTAAAACTATACAAAATACGATCAGTAGAAATGTTAGGTAGGTAAGGTATACTCATATACTTGGTACTTACAATCTTATATACATACATATTATATACTATATGTACCTTATGTACTCGTATATAAGCTATTTTGTAGAGAAAATGAGAAAACTGAATTTTTATACTAGATATAGATAGTCGGTCAGAAAAGATCACTACTACTTTGTACCTACCTACTGCATTTATTTTTATTTATACATATAGGATATTTTTTTTTTTGAATAGGTAGTTAAATTATGAGTAATAGTGGTAACATACATATAGGTGGTAATAGTATACTCTTTTATATTTGATGTGTAATATCAAATGCAAAATATGTGATCTATGAGATAAGGTGTATAAGAAGATAATTGCTTACATGCTTAAATTTAAAAATTCTTGTACACTTGAACACTTTTTATATAAGAAAAATTTGAGCTGAAATTGAAATGTCTAGAAAAAAAAATGAACATAAACATTCATTTTTGATAAATAAGATTCAATTTTATACATTATATAAAAATGATCTATTCGGTATAATCCTCCTTTTTTTTCACGAGTTATATGTTTTGTATTTGTGATCCTATTATTCATTTATATAATATTAGATATTTTTAATATTTATATTATTTGTGTAAGCATACAAATACATATTTATGAATTACATACAACATTGTACATACATATACATAATCAAAAATTTTATAAATAATGTGTAAAGTTAGAAGAAATGTGAAACACAATTCATGAATAATTACTCTGGATTGGATCTGGATAATATTAAATATATACATACTATACATACAATACATTATATGTATACATATTGCAGTTCCAAACATATGAAAATACATAAATGTAGGTACTCGTATGTAAAATCGCGATGTTTAATATATCTACAATATGTAGGTAATTATACATAATATTATTTCTGTATTTGTAATATGTATGTGATATTTACATAAATAAGATATGCATAATTGAAATTAATTAGTTAAATGTTAAATAGAATTGCTAGGTAGTGTTATGAGTTATAGTATAGATTTATGTGTACATGGTAATACATACATAATATGAACTCTAATCATTATTCTGAAAAATTTTTTGAATAGTTCATTATTATCACTTTTTTAACAATTTTTTTTTATTCCTACATATGTATTTGTAATTTAATAGATTGCAGTATTTGGTAATCAAAAGGAAACGATAATGAAATTATTGTAATTTTTTTTAATTAAAAATTGTACTTTTGTGTTGCAAATACTAAATTGGATTATTATTGTATACATCATATATGTATGTACATGTGCATATATTATTATTCATTATTAAATATGTATGTAAACTTATTTATATAACATATGTACATACTTTATTATTTTAATACCAAAAAATTTATTCAAATTATTGCATATATTTATTTGCACTACCTACCTACCTACGTACCTACCTACCAGCTTTACCTTCTATTTTAAAAATTTTCATATACACATTCCCCCATTTTGACTGTATAAAAATATACAAATTTACATACTATATACTATGTAGATTCATATAAAATATGTATGTATATTTTCATATTATATATTCGACGACGATTTTATAAAGCTTAAAAAAGTATAATTTTTATGGTTTTATATTTTTTCTCAGTTTATAATATTTTTATCTTTTTTTTTTTAGTTTTATGTTTTAGTTAAGTTTAGTTTTTTTTGTTTTTTTTTTTAGTTTTTATTTACGTTTTATTTTTATTTTTCAACAAGATCTAGCCAATCAATTAGTTTCACAATTTCGTGTTTCGTTCGTATTGGCAGCTTAGTTCGAGAGGAAAAACAAAAAAGTTTATTTTTCTCTTTTATTGCTTTTTCTCATATCAAATCAGAAGTTTGTTTTTATATTTATATGTAAATACACGTGCCTGTATTGTTTATACATAGTATACATATAAGTATTCTGACATGAGTGAGATGAGATGTAAGTATGTTATACATATATATGTATATGTATGTATGTGTATGTTATATATACTTATATATATGTATATACATATCAACATACATACATATATATATATAAACATCTGTAAATAACACATTTTATACTCTAATACATTAGATCGATTGGTAGTTGAGTCTGAGTCAAGAATTTAAAGATTCTGTTAATACATTATTGTAGGTACGTTTCACACTCAAACAAAGGTAATGTAGATATATACAAATTTTCTTATTAAAAATTATTAAATATGCACCTAAATTGCATATATAAACATATTAATAAATATATAAATATGTATATGTTTTTATAATTTTTTAAAAATGTTCTTCCTAAAACTACTAAGATTATTCATTATTATGTTCAAATGCATATTCATTATTACTTATTTGGAAATAAATTTCTAGACTGGAAAAAAGATGAGAATAAATTTATTTAAACTATTTCAAAATAGGTACTAATACATTATGTATGTACGTATGGGATTGGGCTAGTAAAATATAATTTAATTAATAATATCTACATATTTGATTTTTAATTTCAAATGTTGTGTAATTTGAAAATTTTGATTTATTTTTACATTGAAATGCTTTATTATTACATTTTAAATACCTAATTGAAATTCTAATAGGTACGTCTACCTAGATAAAATAGATGTCGAATCAAATGTTTTCCTTTAAATTTCTAACTGCGAATTAAAATTAAAATAGGTTGTTCAAATGTTCAAAAAAAAATTGCAACTTGCAGCTGTGACTTATAGAATATTCAAAAATTATATATTTGAATTAGGTATATGTAAAATCAACAGTTATAATAATAAAATCATTGTTAATAAAAATATTGCCCACCTGCATTTAAATTTGAAAACTATTATTAAGGATATGAAAACATGAAAACAAAGAAATACGTATATATATATATATGGAATTGTAACTGCAAAACTAAACAAATGTTTTGTTATTTTGAAGATTTTGTTCTCTTTTTACATCGATATCCTTTATCTTATTATGAATTATTAAATGACAATATACAATATTTAGCAAATTGTAAAATAAAAAAAGAAAAATAATAAGTTTCAGGCCTTTAGAACAGACAAAACCATAAAAAAGAGCCAGAATTTTTTACAAGTTCAAAAGTTTAAATAATAAATTTTTGTGATTGCATACGTATACATATATGTGTATATTTACCCGTTCCTATATACGTATATACATGTGTGCGTGTATGAATATGGTTATAAGAAAACAAATTGGAAAATAATATCAAATAATTATATTATTATACATGTATGTCGTTTTACCTCTCCAAAATTATTTCGATACTATACATAATACCTATAAGTACATTACATTGGATAGATACTAATGTATTTTAAATATATTTTGCTTAGTTGCATATGCATTATTTTCTTCCTTTTTTCTCCTTCTAAAACTTGACTTTTATCAATTATAAACTTACCCACCAATTATATACCTTTAAAGCTTTTTATACCTGTACTATTATAATACATACGTCTTATGTAAAAATATGTGATAGAATCTACAACATCTATTTGTAAATGCAAATATTATACATACTTGTGTCCGTACGTACGTACGTTTACTATATAAGTGCAATTATCATACAATAAAAAAGCAAAAAAAAAAAAACTCACTTATGCAAATTTATAGTCTCTTAATAAATATGTACTTAATTTTCATATTCATGCTTAGTCTTTCAAAAAAAAAAATACTTTAGATACTATACTATACAATAGATTTGAATTTTTCTCAAAAGTTCTTATTTAAACGATATGTACATATATACATAAACATATGTATGTATGTACAATAATTGTATTTATAAGTATATTAATGTCTGCATAAATCATTTAATGATATTATACATTCATGAGTAACTTATTTTTACACATGTATTATAATTTGTGTACTATGTTCATAAATAAGCCGGTAAAAAATATGTCTGTATATTTATTACAATTTTTTTTTTCTTAGCTCATGAATACATATTCTGCATCCATATTGTAAATAATAAATTTTAAGTTAACCATAATATCATATTATTATAAATAGTACTAATATAATAGTGTACAATATGGTACAATGCAATTTTTATATAAAATATTGAAATTTTACAAGAAAATATGTTTTATATACAAATATGTATTGTTTAATCTTTTCCACCTCAATGTTGTCCAATTTATTGGTTATTATTATTGAGTAATATAAACTAAAGAATGCACATTATTGTTATCATTTTCAAAAAATAATAATAATCCAAATTTTATTCCCGCACTGTATCTTTAGTAGCTTAGCTAAAGCTAAGTTAATAGAACAAACAGAAATATGAATTATGAATATCACCATTCACCAACTATAATAATCACTTATTTTTCTTTTTTTAATATGTAATCTTAAAATATTTAAATGTTGAATATGTTATGTCTATGTGTAGGTTGTGTTTTATTTTAGTTTAGATTTAGGATTAGATAGGATGGTCCGGCAGTTTAACCGAGTTTGTGAAATTATTTTATTTATTTTTTAAAATTTATTACATATTATTACATAATATGAAAAAACAAAAAAATATTCGAATAGGCTAATTTGTTAGATTATGAGTGAATTTTGATTGTAAATTGTGTAATGTAATGAATTAATGATAAACTGATAAAATAAAGGTGATATTATTAAATTGAATGAAGATTCAACAAATTACATATAAATAAATTGTGTGATTCGCAAACGCAATTACAAAAGTTTTATTCAATTTATTGCGGTCTTTTTTTTTTAAATTTTCAAAATTATTTGCATAAATAATAGGTACTATATATATGAAAATAATGCATGTGTTTTAAAAACTCAAATATTTGTGTATGTATGCATGCATGTATTTATAAAATGAAAATAATATCTAACAAATATATACGTACATAATATTATACACACATGTTTAGCATAAAACAAAATGAAAATGAATATCATATACATATACGTATGTATGCATTAATATAAATGTTTTCATTTTCATATATGCATAAAGTAAAATGTTTTATTCGTTTGTATTGTATTTGTATCTTATATGCATAGTCGTGTCGTATATATAGATATAGAAAGGCCCTTAAACAAAATTATAAAACAAACTACCGCATACAAAACACATAACACATGATCTCGTATAAAACATTTATATCTATATATGTATATGTATTCTCAAAAACTTCGTCAAACTAAAAATAATTCATATTCATACATACTTTTTCGGTGTTGAGGTTGAGATGTATAATTTAATGGTGCGCGAGTATTTCATTTCACATAAATGTGGTAATACAAAAAATAGATACAAAATTTTGGATACAAATTTGTTAACGGTTATGGGATTGTAGTATTTATCAGTGATGCCCCCATTTGAGCTTGTATACGAAGTAGATCGACACCAAAATAGTAGTAGATTGGTGCTAAATAGTAGTAAATCTCAAATTAATTTCTAAAAGGCTGGAGATAAAAAATTCGGTAAATTTTACAAAGATAAATCATTATTATTAATGTTTGTACTTTAAGAAAATCCTTCCATGATTCATTTATTTCATTTTTTTTTTCAGTTACAAAAATTAAAAAAACTAAAATAAATTTTGAAAAATAACAAAAACATGAAAAAATCCAACTTGAAAAATAATATAAACAAATTAAAATTTCAAAAAATTTAACAAAATAAAATTAAAAAAAGGTAAAAAAATAAAATTAAAAAAAATTATTGCTTGAGTTTAAATTGTCCCGAATGATATGTAAATCTACTTGAATATTTAAGAAGATCTTCTGACGGTGTCCAAATTGATTCTTCTTCAAAGTTGATTAATAACTTACTTAAAAGAATATTTTCGGTTGTTTTGACAGAAAGTCTGTTTGTTTTTCTAGTTTTTAATAAATTCATATCTGAAAATATTCTCTCCGCAGCTGCACTGCTATGAGGTAAAATTGCAAGTTTAAGCATATATTCAGCAAGATCCTTATATAAAAATTCACCAAATACATTTTTGATATTTCCTAATTTGATCCAAGTTGAAACCACATCTTCATCCTTGTGTTGAAGAATTAAATCCGTTTCGGCAACTAAATTTCTCCATTGGTCATTTAAAAGTTCTTTGCAAGATTGTTCATAATATGGAAACGAATTCAATAGAGGCAAAATGCACGGAAGTTCACCTGTAGCAATTAATTCAGGGTCAATGAATCTTAGAAGATTAAGCCTCTCATCAGCAAAATTAACTCTTTTCTTAATTTGAATACAGAATTCAATGTAAAAATTTTGAATTCTTTTTTTTACATTTAATACTGCAGAAGAATCCAACTTCGCTTTTTGAACAAATTCGTCAAAATTTAAACCACAATATATAAATGATGGTTCTATTTGAAAATTATTATTTTTGTAGTCAATGTCAATATTTTTGGAATATTGTGGTTTTATAAAATTTTTATGAACTGTAAGTAGTAATTCTTTCATTGTAGGAATAATTAAATGTACTTGAGTAGATTCAGACTGGAACATTTTATTTGCTTTATTCACAAATTTTAAAATATATGATAAAAATATCAAGTATAGTTTAGACTCTGAACTTTGAAAGAATTCAAATATTTCTTTTGCATTTGAAGATTTTGTACGGGATTCTTCATGGCAATATAAAATAAAATAATGCAGCAAAGGCTGCCATTGCTCTAATATTCTGTTTGCAGCATCTTCATATGATAGCCATCGTGTACTGGCTAAGCATAAAATTTTATGTTGCATCACATTAAAAAGTTCTTGAAAATCCTTTAGCTCTTCCTGTCGTTTAGGACTGTGTGAAAAATGTGAATGTATATTTTTAATATTTTTTTCTATATTTTGCGGTAAAGTTTTAGCTGCTGCAGATGCAATTAAATGTAATGTATGACACATACAGCCAATATAAAATAATAATTCATTGTCACGCTGTAGTTTTGCTTTTACACCATTAATATTCCCAGACATAACTGATGCATTATCTGATGCCAATGCAACCATGTTTTTCAAAGGTATTTTTTGTTCTTTAAGTTTATTTATTATTGCAGAATAAATTCCATCAGCATCTGCATTTTTTATTTGCAATAATGCTAGAAATTTATCCTTAATTTTTTGCCTGTCAGAATCAAATATACGGACAACAAGAACTAGAGACTTTACCGTGCTTACATCGGTAGTTTCATCAATAATTAATGCAAATAAATTATTTTTCAGATAATCAGATAGTTGCTTTAATGCATATGGTGCTAAAATATTATTAATTAAAGCAGTAGCTTTAGTTCGTCCACAATTTACTTCTTTTGTAGAATCATAGCATATTGCTTTAAGTAACCCTGGTAAGGAATTCATTAATGAAAGTGATAGATGATTTTTAATACAATACATAACTAGCATGAGCTCAATTTTTTGTTTTGAATATTGTTCTTGAAGTGTATTACTTTTTTGAATTATTTCAATTATATTCAAACTTTTAGCTTTATCATTTTCTTTTTTTTTATGTGAGCTTGTTTCTTCGTGCCTTTTCAATAAAGACTTATTATTCGCTAATTTTGTAAAACAATATTTACAAAAGCAACAATCTTCAACTTTTTTTAACCATGGAAACAAATTTTCCCACTCAATTTTATATTTTTGTTCATATATTTTTTTTCTTTTACGATTTTCGTCAATCGAATCAGATCTGATGAGATAAATGTAAAAATATATTTATAAACACTAGTGGTTTCCTTAAATAAAAATTAATAAATATTATACTTACTCAGACACGGACGGGAATATTGTTTTTATAGTCAATTCTTCAGAATCTGTATTTAATTCTTTGTCACTGTAAATAAATTTAAATTTGCAATTCACGATTTTCATTTATTAAAAAATATTTTCTCACCTCAAAGTATCACAATTTTTTGTTATCGGCTTAAAAAATCTTTTCATTTTAAATTAAATTTTGCACCACCGGTATTGATTAAAAATTGAAAGTATTATGTATTATATTGTATTATTTCACCATGATTGTATTGAAAAAAGCACATTTTAAAAAATTGTGAAATGCTAAGATTTACTGGTAAGGTTAAGGCTGGAACAGCTGATGAACAGATATATTCGTTCGTTTGTCTCGTTCCTACTTGACAGTTTTCTTGATGCCGACAACATACTTTTTATATGAATGGAAGCAGAACTAGTCTAGTGCTAGTCATATAGAAAAAAAGCGAATGAACGAGTTTTTCATATTCAAAAAAAAAAAAAAAAAAAATAGAACGAGAGAATAAAACAGAAATACATCTGTTCTGTTTCAGTCTTTATTATAAAAATTATGAAAAAATAGTAGTAGATTTCGTTTGGTGCGAAGTAGATTTTTTTGGTCACAAAATAGTAGTAGATCTACTACAATTGTAGTAGGGGGACATCTCTGGTATTTATTCGAGATTGAATCATACAAAATACAAATTTGAGTTTGATGTTCGTGATCGGGCATTTATTGTAGCATTCGAACGAAATATGCTGTGCTGTTGCTGTATAGTGTACTGTACACACTACACACAAACACAGAAGTAAAGTTCAAGTGATCCGATGTTTGTTGCATGTTGTGTTTTGTTTGAAATTATAAAATTCAAATATTTTCTTACATACGTTGTATTCGTTTGCATTGAAAGAAAGAAAAACAAGTTTAATTTTAGGAAAAATAAAAAAAATTATTTTTCGTAAATTGAATTATTCCGAGCAGTAGAAATAATTAAAAAAAAAATGTTTCTCTGTGAAAAATAATATATAAATTTAAATTTCCACTCCATATTTTGTTGTATTTTTTTTAACGTCTAATTTCATATTATTGTGTATTATTCATATTTTTCTGTTATTTTCTATTTTTTTTAATAGTTTTTATGATAATATTTAATTATTCCTTTGGTAATAATAAGTAAATTAAATAAAGCAATTTTTATTACCTACCAAAAATGTGATCATTATTAGTTTTTTTCTGTCTAATTCCAATAAAAATGTGTATGCGAATATCATCAGTTAGAATACAATATTATATGTAAATCATTCTATCAAGATTTTCAATAATAATTGTTTGATTCAATTATATTCAAAATGTAGGCATTTTTATTTTCACTCTAAAACAAATTGTTTAATGTATTGCCGGGCTTTTTCTTTACATTCTTGTTTTAATCGAAAAACAATATAATTATTATTATTATTTTTGTTTATTATCCTTTAATATATACCTGTGTAAATAAATACATACATATATATTATTCATAATCTCAATTTCAATATTACAGTATGTAGATTCAATATAATATTTAGTATTTTAGTACACAATATTATGTATATGCATATAGGCAGAGGTACCCAAAAACATGCAGTATACAAATTCATACATATACAAAACAGATAAACATCATTATAAAAGCATGATATGATATGATACGAAAAACGAAACGAATAATCACGATTATACTAAACTTACGAACGAACATAATTATTTGAAAAATATACATACGTAATCATACAAACCGCTTCAAACCTCTGAAAACGTCGAGTCGAGTCGAGTCGAGAATTAAAAGAAAACTACTAAAAACAAAAAAAACAATCATATATCGTTCGATCTGACTAAATTTGAACGATTTGAACTTGGGCGGCATGCTAAGGCCGCCTACTCCTAGTACCCAACGATTATCCATCCATTTGGCAGGTCTATTCTAGACCTCGTGTTCGCTTTAAAGTTCGTTGGTGTAGGGAAACAGAATTTTTTTTAATTTTTAAATTTATTTAAAAATTTTTTCTTTTTGTTTTTCTTCAATGTGTAATTTTTTTTTCTAATTATATACGGAATATGAGAAAAAGGATTTTCAATTATTAAAAATTTGAAACAGCAAAAAATATAAAATTAAAATTCTAATTACATGTAACGAAATTTGATTTTGAAAGTGAAAAAAAAAAGAATTAAAAATTATTTTTGATTAATTTTCAATCTTGATAAAGTATAAAAAAATCAATTATTTGAAAAAGGAAAAATAAATGCTGTGTTAAATGTTTTATGAAAATATAAATATTGATTTGTTAATTTGTGTTTTAATTTGAGTTTCACTACATAAAGTGTCGTATAATTAAACTCAAATTTTCTTTTGCAATTTTTATTAATATTTCTATTTTGGTAATAAAATAATGTACAAAATTAAAATAGAGATATTCATTTCATTCAATTACTTATATCCGATATATAAAAAATATTAAAAATTTAAAGTGACCATAAACAGTTGAGTTAAAAAAAAAAATTAGGCGACGGATTTAATGAAAGTACATACATACATAAATTTTAATTAAGCTGTGTGTAATTTTTTGTAGTGAAAATATAATTGAAAGCCAACTATATATAAAAAAATTTAATTATATCACATAATTAACCTAAAATTTATAATACATATTTAGTGAAAAGTATATCGCGCAGTGTTTTTTTTTTTTTAATTTTTGTTTTTACGTTTGATATTTGGTTACGACGTTTAAGTTTTATATTTCATCAAATAGAAAAAAGAAAGTACGCAGGTACACGTAAGTTGTGCTATTAAAAAAAAAAAATTTCAAAATGAATAATAACCATACCGCCAATTTACGTAATATAAATTTTATTTCTGATAAATCAAACTTAATTAAAAGAAAAATATATTAATTAATCCATTTGTACATATACGTAAATGTTTTAATTCTAAATTAAGTGCAAATATTTGAAAAAAATAATAATGTACACATTTAAGAATAATCAAATTGTGATTAAATTGACAAATGATTGTGATTTTTGATATAAAGACATAAAAAATATAATATATAATTTATTAATAAATATCATTATAACAATAAGGAATCAACTACTATACTACTAATAACCAAGAAGGTGAATTATTTTAAAAAGGTAGGAATGGGTACGTAAATAATTTATTTAGGAATATTATAAATTGATAGTTAAAATAATAAATTCAAATTAGATTTTAAGTAATTTTTTGTTTAAATTTGAATTATTATAGATATTACTACTCTTATTTTTTAGTTAGAAAAGTACAATGAAAATAATTGAACTACATATCTGTATGTTATCTTATTAAATAACAAGATCAAATAAGAGTTTAAACTAATATCCAGTTCAATTTAGAGAAACAAAAATGTCATTATATCTACATTATAAAGAAGAAAATTCAAAACATTTGCATTTAGTATTATTGAAAATTAAAAAAGAAAAAAAAAATAGGTATTTTCCAACATTTATTATGACATGAGTACGAGATTACAGGTGGTGAGGAACATATGACATATCGATGATCTTTACTCATAAAATTCAATTTTTTCATTTGATTTTTGACTTTTTCTTGAATTTTTATTTTTCAAAATGAATAATTTGAGGCGAGAAATTGTTTTAAATAAAGAAATTCATTAATTAATCAAAATTCAATTACAATGTACCTAAAAATATTATGCACCTTATTTTATATTTTTTAAATCAACTCAGAATCTTTTATTTTCATCATTTATCTATGATGTAGTGATGTATAACAATAATATTCTACATTATTTGATGAATATCTACACATTATTATATAAATACTTAAGTGTATAATTTCATTATTATAAATATTAATTGGGATATTGTATTTATCGTCTATTAATGTTTTAGATTAAATTAATCACATTTTAAAAATTTATATTTTGTGTACATATATTATTCGTTATTGAAAATATTTAACATAACGTTTTTGTTTTTATAATATTTGATGGTATAGTGCAAATATAATAATTTGAAAATTTTCTCTTAATATTGTTAATAAAATTTAATTCAGAATGTTTCTGGGTTACACGAATAATAACAATAATAATTACATATAATGTATATATATTTTTTTACTAGATACACTTTTGTATACTGTATTGCATATAATTGTAAACTTTGTTTTTCAATTTTTTCATTTCAATCTTTTTTTGTATTTTTCAATTTTTTAAGTGTTAATCGAAAATTATCACTTGCATATATGTATATATTTTTTTATTTTCTTTTTATCTAAAATATGTTAATTAAAATTCTAGTATAAATATAATATGATGGTTGGTAGGTAGGTAGGTATATAATATAGAAGTATAGAAGTACACAGAGCTTAAAATTTAACTTAAAATCTGAAGAATATAACAACGAACATTATATGATGCATGTAAAATGAAAAATAAGAATAAGAAAAAATTGCAAAAACAATGAAAAAAAAATAAAATAAAATACAAAATGAAAACAAACAAAAAAAAACCAATATACATATAAATAAAGTAATTATAATTAGAATTCTTTTTTTTTTTACTTTTATTCATTCATCATATTAATATTCATATATACTATATATACTGATCGTATATTTATTGTTCTTAATTAAATAATTTTTTTTTTTTCATAATATTATTGTAGATCCATGGTATAAAGAATACTACGATTACTCTTTATACCGTATTGTAGATCTACATTTTACTCGCATTTACATATGCATATTACAATGAGAAAATTTTTAATTGAAAAATTTGTTCCAGAAATCATATATATGAATTGATCTTGATAATATTATAGTAGAACTTTTACATAATTTTGAGAACAATTTACATACTTACATAATACCACATTGTCTGTGATAAAATACATACTATGTATACCTACTGCATATATATACTTACGAAATGATTACTCACATTAAAAATCGAGTATATCTGTGGTAAATATGTAGGAAAAATTCCAAAAATGTAAATTAAATTAAATCTAATTTAAATTTGTTTTATAAAAGCTTACATATATATATTTTGTTTTTTCATATAAGTGATTTATAAAATTTTTCTCAATAAATAAACATTTAAAAGTAACATAAATTCAAATTTCAAATGAAAAAAGAATAAAAAAAAATAAAAAATAAAAATAAAAAAAATTCATAAGAATTGTAAACATACAAACAGTTTTATATTTATTTGTAAAAACAATTTTGTAAAAAAAAAAAACAAAACACTCAACCAACAATAATATATTTTGTAATGGCATGTATGTATGTATGTATATCGTACGATATAAATTGAATTAAACGAGATCTACGCTTTTTTTCAATTTATTAATTAGAAGATCATGCATTTATAAAGAATATGTAAACCAAAAGAATAAGTATAGACTTTAAGACATAGTACATAGAAGTAAATAGAATCAAACCAAAAAAATTGTATATACATAATATACATAATATTACATATTCAGATTTTATTATGTGGTGGACATATGATTCGAAAAAAATATTTAATGTAAATAAATAACAAAACAAAGAAAAGAGAATATTATGAAAAATATGTTACAAAACATATTATTACCCAAGAATATTGTATAAATATATGTATATATATACTGTACATACATATAATACAGATCATTAAATCAATAAAAAGAAAAAAAGATTTTATTTCATAAAAATGTTCGTAAATTGAAAGTTAATTAAATACACATTACTTTATGTATGTATGTAGGTAATGTATTTAAGTTATAAAAAAATATATTTTCTGTACATTAATATGAACAAAAATTTGAATACTCAAGAATTTCGTTTTTTATTATTATTTTGATTGATTTTTGTTTTGTTTTCAGAATTTTGCTTGAATCGTACACTACTACAGTAAATTAAATATACTTCTTACAATGACATTATATGAGTTATAAATATGTATACAACATGTTTAATATTAGAATTATGAAAATTTTCTTTTGAACCTACAGTATTGATCATAAGTAGTTTTACACAGCAATATTTTTCCAACAAAAAATATAACAGTTGCTTATCTTTTTAATTTTTTAATGAATCAATTATATCAATATCAAATTTTTTTTTTTGCATTTTGTTTTATTATTTGTTTAGAAAAATAATTTGTAATTTTTTTAATCCAGCTCAGGTGTTCAGTAAATTAAGAGAAAATAGCGGTAAATCATTGTTACTTCGTGCGACAAAAGTATTTTTACTTACATTAAATTACATTTTTTTTTTTTTAAAATATGGAAAGGTTATTTATTTTATTTTATTTTAACCAACGTTACAACGTTTCGAATTTTATTATTTTTTACATACATATGTATTTAATAACATGAGTATGTCCCCCTTTTGCATTTTGTTAGAAAAAACTTGTTACTGTATAAAATACTTATGACCAATACTGTATACAATCATATATGTATTCTATTTCTATGTAGTTTATTGTGGTTTTATTATTACTATGTACTATAGAGGGAGTATTAATTTGTAATATAATTCAAAGACAGAATATATGTACATATTTCGAAAATTTTTCTTAATTTTAGATATAAAGAAAAATATAAATAAATCTGCATGATAATTTCTAATACATATTTAAATTGGAGTTTTAATTCAATTCTAATTTGAACTGCATTTCGTAAAGATTATATGTAATCTAATACTTATTCAATTGGAGCTTCTTTTTGTTTCAAATTAAATTTAAATGAACATATGTGCAAATTAGTAGGTATGTATCTACATATACATATGTATAATATATTTAATTATTTTTGTATAAGAAGAATTGTCGCACTAACAGAATTCTTTTTATACTCAAAATCATTAATAGTTGCATATAGTACCTACCACCTACCTATCTATTAAATTTTATAGTGTAAATTTCAAATTTTTCATATAAATTTTAAATTAGATAATCATAAATATACTAATTACATACATTACATACATATATATATACAAGTATGTGTATATGAGTATTAAAATCATTCAATTGTTAAACAAAAATAATATTCTTTCTATATACAATTTATGTTCGTATTATGTATTATACAGAATATGATTAGAACATCATCAAATTAAAAAAAAAATTTTTTTTCTTTATTCAAATTAAACTATACCTATTGAGTGAAAATAGATATAAAATAATAAATAACACAGACCAAATCAAATATGTATCTGCAAACGAAATAAATATGTCATAGACGATTTGCAGAAGTTTACATACTATACATACATAAATGCAACATTATACATATATATATATTTATATATAGATTCAAATTAAAATGCAAACTAGTAATATGAATTCATATAATATTATATGTATACGTACATATATGCATACACAGTACAAATTATATATGTGCTAGTTTATACACACAATAATATACATAAATATAATGTAGTATTAAAAAAAAAAAATAATGTTAATACACATGTACATATTTATATTTGCTTTCAAAAAGGGTTTTGTAAAATGTCAATAAATGAGAAATACATGATTTTAAGTTAATTCAATTCTTTGTAATACTCGCGTTCGTGTTGTATTTATATAAAAAACATCACAGAATTTTCCGATAAATAAATGAAAGTCGTTTGTCTGTAATATTGCAAATCATCATTCATTACAAATACATCAATAATTGTTTTTTTATTTATAATGTTTTGTTTTAGTTTTTATTTTGTTTCTATTTATTTATATAAAATTTATGTATGTATGTATGTGTATACATTAGTTGTTTATATAACATTATATGAAAATATATAAGAACTAAAAATAATAATCAAAAAAAAAAAATTGAATAAGTAAATTATAGACACACAGAAAAAAATATATACCTACGTTAATATAAAAAGAAATAACACAATAAAATTTATTATATGTATGTATACATATGTAAATAGAAAATAGTTTACATTATATTAAATTATACAATCCTATAACATTATAATACATATAAACATGCTCACATCACAAACAGATATTTATCTCACTCTTAAGAAAAATTATCATACTTGTCTACAATACTTTCATTAATTACCCGCAAAATGCAAGAAATACTATAAAAGATGAAAAACAAAAAAAAACAAAAACAAATAAAAATAAAAATGCATAATATATTTACAACAAAATAAAACAGATCTAATAATAATTATAATAATAATAATAAAAATAAGAATTAAAGATTAAAAATAAATGAAAATAAAAGTAATAAAAATGAACAAGAAAATAAAAAAGAATTATATAAATAATATAATATGAATGTATGTATGTACAAAACAAAACATTTACAGAACAGAAAATATTTTTCTTTTTTTCGTTTTTTAAACTCAATTTCTTCCGCTCACAAACTTCACTAAAAATATTTTTAATTCAAGTTCGGCTTGTTGTAAAAAACGTTCACTTCTTCATATACCTAGTAGTATAATTTTTTTAGCGTTTAGTAATCAATGGTAAATAATACATATAAAAATATATGTATGCATGTTCATAAGCACATACATATATATAATATAGATTTGTGTATATTTGTATACAGATAGATACAGATATAGTTGCCCCCTTTTCTTAATAATTCCTAATCCCTTCAGCAGACCAATTCAACATTTAACATCTTGTAGAGTACTGACATTTCTGCAACGTTTACCTCATGTGTGTGCACAAATCTTTCGCACAAGGAAAGGATAATTAATATCCGATGTTAATAAACTTTGAAATTTATCTGTTCAAAGATATCTAAATAAAAATAATCAAAAAAAAATATATATAGAAAAAAAAAAGAATTTGCACAAAAGTTAAAGATACATACATATACATACATATATACAGATACAAACAAATGTATACATACATATACGAGTATACATATACCTATCTACAGTATTATTATGTATACTCCAAAACGACAGGATAAGAAAAGGGTATGTTAAAACAGATCTATGTATGTATGAAAGTATGTATGTGAGCATTTTTATAAAAAAATATAAATAAGAAATAATAATAAAAAACAGCCGGATGATAGTTTAAATGGGATTGAGATTGGAACTATATAAACATATTTATATGTATGTATATATACGAGTGCTCTAGTGTACGTATATGTATCATATTATACGTAAATATGGAATATAAGTATGTATGTATAAAAGAAAGATTCATGTATCTGTCAGGGGACAGCGGAAATTAAGGTTAAGTTAAAAATAAGATTAGAGATTTCAGATCAATGATCAGAAGAATATATGGTACATACATATATTTGTATAAGGCAAAACTTTTCATAGCACCAACACCGTAAAACGATTTATCGATGTAGAAAAGATGTTAAAAGCAATTGAAATAAAAATCATTGCGCGAAAAATACCTTAAAAAGTCAGGGGCGGCAAATCGTATGAAAATTGTTTTGTTGAGAATGTAGTGGCGACGGCGGTGCGGCGGTGGGTAAAAAAAAATAAAAAATCAAATCTTATGGCATCCTTCCTTAGCCTTCATAGCTTAGTTATCTAACTTCTACGCGAATACTATGTTTGTTTATTGCAAAATTTAAGACGATCAGATCGGGTAACGGGCACGGGTACGGGCACGGGAGGTATTCGATGCGGTTTACTTTTTTGCATATATGTATGTACGGATGTAGAAGGCAAATTAGGATTGGCATACGTTTAAAAAAGAAAACTACACACATAATATGAAATATACATATGTGTTTATGTACACATATGTTACAAATAGAATATACAAACCTCAACTGTATAAGTATATTATAAATTTTCAAAACGTAAATACATATATGCTTACATGTATTTATGTGTACGTATATCTCGTAGTATAAACTTTACAATTTTGCTTCCTTATTCCCTGTCGTTTTTTTTTTTCCGTATAGCAAAGCGGGAGTTCTTTTCAAAAAATATAAGTACATACTAATATGTACATATATGTACATTTTAAATACATAAACATTGAAGTATCCCACAATTAAAAACAGTAAAACATTTTCATGTCAAACCTTTTTTTTTTCATTTTTTTTCCCGTATTTCCATTTTCTTTTTTTTTTTTACGTTTTACATTTCATTTGTAGATTTTAATAATTTTTGCATAAATAGTATTTATGCTTATATATCTTATACTTTTATATAGTATTTATATTCTAAATGTAAATTATAACGAACATTAATTTTTCTACATACTAGACTGAATTTTTTTTTTCTATTTTTTTATTAAATGGAAATCGAATCAGAAAAATTATTGTTAAGTAATATAGCGACCAACAAATATGTACGTACATATTTTTGTGCGTATACGTAAAAGATAAATAAAATATTCTTGCATGTTACGTTTTAAAATTAAGTTCATAATTTCGAAAAAAAAAAACCCAGTCTTTGGTACTTTTGCTTTGTACACTCAATATATATGATACCAATGATACGTAGATACCTAGTTTATCACTAAAAACTGATCGGAATATCTGAAACTGTAGAAGAGAATGATATAAGATAAATAAATAAATTTGTATGTATGTATAGAATAAATTGTGATTCATGCATTTTGAAATTTGATTAATTTTATTACGTTCATATATACATATGTACATACATATGGATTTTCACGCATACATAATGTGCTAATATATGTAAATCGATATATATACATATATATGCATATATATTTTCCCAGATGCATTAATTTTTATAACATATTGTGTATGTACGTACATACAGTACACTTTAAGAAATTATCTCAAAAACATCCATGAAATGTGAATATCTTTTTAAATTTTATTTTGATTTTTTGTTTCAGTTTTTTTTTTTTTTTCAATTTTTTATCGATATCGATATGCGTATTATTATATTCAATATCATACATACTCGCGTACATATCAATGTTGTATTTTTCGATTTTATGTTTTTTTTTTCCATTTTGTGCAATCAGTATTTTGCATTTTTCAACTATAAATTCCTTTTTAATACGTTCCATCTATCTACGTACATACATACGTTATCTATAACTATAACTATAGAAATGCCTAGTAATAATCACTTCTATGTGATTTTTTTTTTTTTTTGCTAAAGGGTTCAAGTTTCAAGCTGTCGAAGGTGTGAATTGCATTAAATTTTATTTTATTGAACACTTAAAGCACATATGTATTAAGATACTTTTCTTTATATATACATACATACATATCTTACTCGCGTATATATGGTATTTTATTTGCTTAATTTTTTTTTGTTTTATTTTACTTTTTTTAACTCACCGTTTTTTTTTTTCTTTTTTTTATCATTATTATTATTATTTTTTTTATTTTGATCAACTGATCGATTTCCAATGTAACCAATCATCTTCACAAGTTGTTATTAAGCAAAATCCAATGTCAGCGTATTATGTGTATAAATAGACTGTGTAACAATATATCAGAAGCAAAACATAACGAATATCACTAGTAACAAAACATAATCATCATCAGGTAACTAACAACATAACGTCTTCTTATTGCTTCTTTATTGTACCTGCTCTCACTCAATCAGTACATTACACGCTCGTATTATGTATGATACTCTGAAACTGATGATAATGATGATGATGATGATGATGACGATGACGATGACGATGATGGCTGTGAAGGTGGCGAAGACGACGACGATAAAGAATCATAAGCAGAATAAGAATAATAATAAGAAGATGAAATTGATATTGATGATGATCATCATCATCACCATCATGATGTTGATGCCGATTCCGATGCTGATGATCATGTTTTATCTGGACCTCTTCGTCGTCGTGTTGTGTTAAGTAACAATCTGTCAAAAAACTGGAAGAATGACCAATACGTGATCTGTTGCTATTAGTATATATGATGACTCTCGATTACATCTCTATATAAAAAGTAAAAAGATCAAAGTAAGAGAGAAAAAAAAAACAAATAATAATAATAAAAAGTTGCATCTTCGTTATTTGAATTTCCCTCGTATCCAAAATAAAAAAATATATATTTAGATAGTACATATGTATATCCAAATGAATGAATATAAATGTATATGTATGTAAGAGTACGAATGTAATATGTAGATGATTGTGTACATATATCATCCGTATAATATGATGATACAAGACAACAGACAAGTCATTCAACATCATCATCGGGCACATGCTCTATAACTTGATACTACTACTACTACTCGTATACTAACAGATTTATTTGATTTTTAGACAGACAGCAGAGAGTACATATAAAAAAATTTTCAAATCTATATAGGCATTTAAATTAAATTTAAATGAGATTGAACATTTTATAGATACGCTACACTTTTTTTTCTAATTTTCAGTTTTTTTTTTTTTTTTTTTTTTTTTTTTTAAGTTTTTGAAATGAATTTTTTTTTTTCAAACTCTTCCAACTTTTAAATTTCATACATAAAATTGATGAATATATTTCAAAGTATTATTACAGCAGTAAATGGTAATTAGATTACAACTACGTTATGTACTCTTCGAACACAATAAAATAAGTACATTCACACTCATGTTTATATAGATACATATGTTGTATATGTAGTAGAAAATGTTATTAGTTAATAAATTTTTATTTTTCGTAATTTGATTGAATGATAAATTATTTGAATGTGCTTTTTATAAAATCGAACTTGAGAAGATTTCAAAAACAAAAAATTAATAGATTTCAAAAAGTAATAATAAAAATGAACTTAATCTAAAATTGAATCGTATAGGTATGAATACACGAATGAAATAAAAATTTCTTTCAAAATCCACAGGGATAGAAGGTATGCATACGTATACGCGCGTATAATGTAATATGGATTATATTATATGCAGATGTATACGAGTAGTAGTACACAGTAAAAATAAAAATTCATATTCAATTATGATGTCAAATTCATTATGCATTTTATTACAACTGATTTTTAAAGGTAAAATTTATTTTTTTTTTTAATTTTTTTTTATATAATATTTAAAAGCTAAACGTTCTAATGATATACATACTTTGATTTTTAATTGATCATGGCAATACATATATTATATATATATGTGTGTGTGTGTAGGTTATAAATTATACGTACATATATGTATGTTATAGGAATGTAGATAGATAGATACATTGTATAGTGAAGTGTAAATCAATTTTTATTCATTAATAATACTGGTATATTAGTACATTGGTAAGATACACTTTTTTAATATATGTAGATATGTATTTTATGTTGAATTCCCTGATCTGTAATAGAAGATCGAAAAGAACAAGAAAAAGAAAAAAAATATATATGTAATAGATCTTTATAAAAAAATACATATATACATACTTATAATTATAAACTATATAAGATAAAACCATATAAAACTGTAAGATGTAAAGGATATAAAAATTATTTGTTTTTTTTTTTTTTTTTTGTTTTTCTTAGTATATGTACAATGATCATTTTTATCTATTCAGGTATATTTGCATTAAAATTACAAGCAAAAACAATAATAAAAAAAAATAATAAATAAAACAGCAAAAACAAAACGAAAAGAAAAAAAAAATTAAATTGGAAAAATTACATATCTTCGCATAATTAAAATAAGAAAAGTACTCATATGTATGGTTGTATATGTATATACAAGTATGTACATATGTATGTAATAAAAATCATCAGTAGAAATAAAACAGAACTCTGTTATACATATATATATATATGTATGTACCTAAATATCTATCATTATATTATGTATATACCTATGTATGTATTTATTATATTCATATACATAAATGTAGATATTCATATAAACTAAATTTAGTTATTTTATGAATATAACTATGAAATTCAATCATTTTATTTGACCGGTTATTAAAATTTACAAAAAACTAAAAAAAAAAAATTAAAAATGAACACAAAAACAACTGCATAATATAACAAATAATAAAAAACAGAAGAAACAAATGAAAATTTAAATTTATACATTTCATAACGTTCTCATGTTAAATCATTAATTTTTGTTTTTTATGTTCATGTACATATATGTATCTATGTGTGTGTGTGTGTGTGTGTGTGTTAGTATATGTTATATTTGTTTATTTTGATTTTATTTTAAAATTTTAATTTTTCACTTTATCTATAAACAAATATACCTACATTATATGTACATATAGTACATATTTGATATATAACTAGCGCATATACATATATCTACATATATAAATCTATAGATACATATATAAATTCGATATGAATGATCAAATTCCAATTAATAGATTGCCTTAAGCTTCACTATCTTAATCTTGTGACTTGTGTGCAGAGAGATCTCTCTTCACCTGAATATAATGCTGAAGTTAAGAAGAAAATGTAAAAAAAAAAAAAATTAAAAAAAAAAAACAAAAATAAAAAGAAATATAAAATAAAAATGAACACTGAAAATAAAGCAGCAACATCGATATGTGGTACATAGGTTATAATATGCATATAAAGATGTACTTATGTATGTATGTATATGCATATTTTTCAACGAGAAAAATATATATGTAAATGTACGTAAATGATGAAAATAATAAAATTAAAATGAAAAAAAAAATAATACATTTTAGTATTTTATATAATATTATGTACATATATTCCAGAACATGCCAAGGATAATTCATTCCTTTCGTCTCCTCCTCCACATTTATACAATTTTTTTTTTTATTTTTTAATTTTTAGTTTTTTATTTTTTCTTTTAATTTTTTGTATTTCTATCTCTCTATATAGGTTTGGTAAATTTTTTTTATATTTTTTGTGTTTTTTCTGATTTTGTGTTCTTTCATTTTTACATTTTGTTCGATATTTATGCAAATAACTTTCTGACTTTTCAAGTTAAAAAAACTGTTTTATAGATTATGTACATACATATGTGTATATATTGATTTGTATTTGTATGTATGTGTATATGTAAGTAGCAAATATAAAAGGATAAAAATCAAAATGTACTCTGTATATATAAGATTATGTACATAGCATAATATGTAGTAAAGTTAAAAAGATTTGAAGCAAAATAAAGGTAAAATAAAATTTGAAAAAAACGAAAAAACATTTTTTTTTTCTTTTATAAATGAAATACATACTAAAAAGCCAGAAAATAATGATAATAAGTAAAAATGAAATGAAAATAAATATGTACCTACATTATATAAATACGAATAATAATAATAATAATAAAAATAATAATAATATTATGAAAACGCGAAAATGATATACATATTTACTATACCTATACATATATACTTATTATATGAAAAATTAAATGCTTCCTTTTTCCTTTATTTAACATTTTAGTTACATGTACACATTTATAGTAGAAATGTATACATTAAGTTTTTATTGTATATATTCGAATGTATTTCTATTTATTCTGATTTATTCTTAGGTATAATATGATATACTTAAATAATATTATTTATACAGTTTTGTGGCTAGTTATTTTTATTATGCATTTCTAATTTACCAATTCTAATCTATAGAAAAGCTATCCATAAACGATCCATCCAATATATTACCGATGGTTATTATCCATTAATAGTATCTATACTTTATAAGTATGCGTGTATGTATTCGGCTAAGTTTAATTTTACACGTTTTTATAGTTTTTATTCAAAAATCAAAAAAAAAAAATATATTGCAGTTTATTTTATCGTCGATTTTATTATTCACATTTTTTTTTTTTCGTTGATTTATTCGATTTATTTTTACATGCTTGTGTCAGTTTAAAAGTGATCAATTTTTTTTTTTTCATTTTAGATTTTAGTATTGTATACTTGTACATAATGTGTATCTATTTAAAATATGTATATATACAAATATTTGTGTTGTAAAAATTTTATCACTAACAATAATAATATGTACTACATCTCGCGTATAACATATAAAATTAGAAAAAAATTTAAATTATAAATATAACAGTAGAAAATAATGTTAATAAAAATTAACAGAAATTACAAAAAAATTTTCTTAAAAATAAAAATTGAAGATAAAAACTTGAAAGGAAAAATATTACAAAATTTACATATATGTAACTCATATGTAACTCGTACATAATGTTGTCCATATAATATAATACATATGTATATGTACATTAGTAAACTTAGGTTATGTATTAATATGATACGCGTGCTATGTACATATATTTCAAATTTATTTTAAGCAATTCCTTGGCGCATATCCATGAAAGGATTTCTTGATTCTCTCCGTATATTATTATTGTTATTATGTATTTTTATTATTATTATATTATTATTGTTATTAATAAACTGCATATTCATCTACAACTAATGCAATGTTATTAATATGTGCGCATATATGTACATATATATATTGAGTTGAGATACGTATATACACAGGTATACATATTTTATACAAAACTATAAATAAAATCTACTCTACACAACAAGATAAGTGTATAAGTATGTATACATATATGTACATACATATTGATATACTGATATACAATTTTACATATGTACGTACGTAAATACCTATATAAGAAAAAACATACTATGTATAAATAAAAAAAAAAAAAAGAAAATACTATAATAATAACAAACTGATTCTCATCTTTTTCGATACAATCTGAATTTTCTTTACCTATATCAAATCAAAACAAATAAAAATGAGAAAAATGAAAAATAAAAAATTCATGGAAAAAAGAATTAAATCGTTCGTATTATAAAACTACGTAACTTCTCTTCAATAACGATTATAATTTTCTTGGTTTTTTTTTTATGTTGTTTGTGTTTTCTTATATTTTTTTTTCGTTTTCAAATATACATATACAAAATACATATAGTATGTATAAACGATACGTTTATATTATCATTTGAATGAACATACGATTAAGAAGAATTTCTTGTGCTTTTTTAAATACTACAAAAAATCATCATACTAAAAGTCTACAAAAAATAAAAAAGCATCAAAATGTAAGAAGACTACAATGCAAATGTACATACATTTATACAAGATAGTACATATTTTAATATTTTGTATTTAAACGATATATGTATGTATAAATAAAAGTTAAAAAATATAATATAATAATAATAATAATAATAACAAGAACAACAAAAATTCATACGTATACACACATAAAATAGTTGGAGTTTTAAATAAATGTTCACAGGTACTTACACTCTAAGTACTACTATACGATACAACATTATATTATACTTAATCGTGTATAATATTTAGTGTTTTTTAGTGTATATCAATATCGTATACTTTTATGCATGTTTATATGTACATATATATATATGTATGTTGATACAAAAATATAAATACATACTTATATAGAATGAAAAATACACATATTATTTTGACTATAAATATACATAAATATTCTTTCATATGTATATATGTACTTACATATACGTAATGCATATTATGGACTAATAATACTCGTATGTATATGAACTTTTAATAAAAGGCGAAATAGGATTGTGCAAGAAAATCTTTTAGAATATTTATTAGAGAATAACTTTTGGATGAAAGAGGAGCAAAAAACTATATTAATATATGTATGTAATATAAAATAAAACCGTATAGTGATGAGGATATGTGAAGAATATGTACATACATATGTATGTACAGTATATGAAAGAGGGGTAAATAATCTTTGTGGGGAAAGTAATAAGAAGTACATATATAGCATATAATAATCTATATATACAATCTAAATCTGCATATACATGATGTTGTTATTGTATAATAATATACATTTATATAAGATAGATACATATTTAAGATACATTTATAACGTGCATACTTAATATAGAAAAAAAAAATATATATATATAGTATATAATGTATTCGTATGTATATGAAACATAAAAATATTTATTGTAGATGATCTGCATCATCACAAGATCTATTCATTATATTTATAAAATGCATATCTGCAGAATTTTTCTTATTATACATATATCTGTTTTTTTTTTTTTTATATATTTTTATTTATCATTTTTTTTGTAATGCTCGTTTTCTTATTTTTGTATGTTTTTATCTGTTCGTTTTTGGGTGATACAAAAAATCATTCGCATGTAATTGAAAATAACTTTTGTACAATTTTTTGTTTTATTCTTATTATTTTCGTTTTTGTTTTAATTTTTTTTTTTTATATAAAATTTTTTCTATTTTTGACTTTTCATTCACTTAATATATAATGTTATTCTTATTTGTATGTATATGAGTATGTAATTTTTCTGTTTATCTTTTTTTTTTTTTTTTTTGATTTATTTATCTACTTTACGTTCGTTACACTATTTT
Organism: Villa cingulata; assembly: GCA_951394055.1. Lineage (NCBI taxonomy): Eukaryota > Metazoa > Arthropoda > Insecta > Diptera > Bombyliidae > Villa > Villa cingulata. Next base: position 58,095,159 of record OX596017.1, read on the forward strand.
CTTTGTTTTTTTTTTTCTTGCTTAGACTTTTATGTTTTTAGATTTCAATAATAATATTAAAATGCATATTTAGAATAATTTCCATATTTAAATTATTATATTAATACAATAGTTAATACAATTTCTTCCAGTTATTCATATAAGTGCATACTTATACATATATATATTCATATGTACAAAAGTACATATATATATTTTATTTATATGATTGTATACAAGTATATTTATTATGAATATTATATATATATACATATGTACATTGTATAAATTGTATCTAATATACCTATATAGATTTTAAATGCATATCTAAATGCGACAATAATTGTAGAGAAATTAAAGTTAAACTGTAAGCTAAGAAAATAAAAAATAAAAAATACATCGAAAAAAATTTGAATAAAAAGTCCAGGTATGATTAAAAAAGATAGAAAAGATAGGAAAAAAAATACATATAAGAAACAATTGATAATCGAAATAATAAATAATGATAGAAATAGTAACTAAAATATGTATAGATACAATATTTCTATTTATATGTACATACATATGTATGTAGCATATAGATAAAATCATACATACGAGGTGTGTTCAAAAAATAACGGGAATTTTCGTTTTTTAAAAAAAATATTTTCATTTGTCTAAATTAATGTTGTCACCTTCAAAATAGTCCCCATTCGATATTATGCACTTATGCCAGCGCTTCTTCCAATCGTCGAAACACTTCGCAAGCTCGTTTTTTGGGATAGCCTTTAGCTCTTTCAGCGATGCGCTTTTCATGTCATTTATGCTTGTAAAACGACGGCCCTTTAAGGTTCTCTTTATTTTTGGGAATAGGAAAAAGTCACACGGAGCCATGTCTGGCGAATATGGAGGCTGGGGCATCGTTACAGTATTGTTTTTGGCCAAGAATTCACGAACAAGCAACGAAGTGTGAGCAGGTGCATTATCGTGGTGCAAAAGCCATGAATTGTTTTTCCACAAATCCGGGCGTTTTTTCGGATTGCTTCACGCAAACGGCGTTGAACTTGTAGGTAGTACTCCTTATTGATCGTTTGACCTGGGGGCAAGAATTCATGATGCATGCAATTCATGATCATTCATAACCATTGCTTTCACTTTTTCAATGTTTTCATCGGTTGTTGATGTGCTGGGGAGTCCGATGCGCTCGTAATCTTCAACGTCTTCACGGCCATCTTGGAAACGCTTATACCACTCGTAAACTCTTGTTTTACTCATAACAGACTCACCATAGGCCTTTATTAACATTTCACACACTTTGTTACACTTTATTCCATTTTTTACGCAAAATTTGATACAAATTCTTTGATCCATTTCTTTTAACAAACGAAAATCGCCAAGCTCATAAAAACACGTCTAACCTTAGCGGCTGCTACAGACAAACTAAACAATGAATACAGCTGAAAATTTTATCGTACTTCAGGGGCATGTATATCAACATAATAAAAAAAAAATTTTGGCAATTGGACTCTCCAAACCCGCAAAATTTTAAAATTCCCGTTATTTTCTGAACACACCTCGTATATGTATGTAAAATTGTTACACAAAGTATAGATATTGAAAAAAGAAAAAAAAAAGAAAATTAAAATTGAAATAAAACTAAAAAAATTAAAAAAAAAGAAAATTTAAAAATAAAATAAAATAAAAAAATTTAAATATTCATACAAGACTACTCATATTATTTATCAAATATATGTAAACGATAAACTAAAAGGAAGAGTGGTAAAAATTACTTCATGTAATACTTTTGTAGGTACGTACATACATAAATACTTATATTTAATGTACACATATTCGCTTCTTAAACTTAAATTAAATGTCTGTCTGTGAAACAATTTTTGTTTATATAGCTCTATACCAGATCTATGTATGAAATATTGGTAAATATATATAAGTTAAGCTAAAGATAAAAATATATGTACATTATAAAAATTATACACACTACTATATACATACATATATAATAATAATGTACATTATATCTAGTTATCAATTATGATTTAAGACTGTCAATAAAAGTCTCGCAATTAACTGGATTCAAAATTAAAACAAAATGAAAAAAAAAATATACATATACGTATATATGTATATACATGCAATTATTTTTTTTTATGTTTTTAGACAAAAAAAAAAAGATGCACAAAATATGTATTAGTGTATGTGTACGAGGTTGTACATAGTTAAATAATAAATATAGGTAGTAGGTAGTAGTTAATAACAAATAGATACGGTAGTATTATTTGAGAAAAAAAATTATATGAAAAAATTTAAAATTTATGTAGATACAGACGTAAATGACAACGTAATTATTATGAGGATATATTTTTGAATGGACTGTGTATATTTATGTTTATTTTTATGTACATACATATGTATATAGAAAAGGTTCTGATTCTTGAAGTATTTACTTTTTTTTTCAATTTTTTTTTTACCAATTTGTATTTTACTATTTCGTGTATTATCCATAAATAATTATTTTTGTGCATTGCAACTGTTTTATGCTACTTTGTGATTCATTTACGAATGCAGATACTATATATAATATGTAGGTAGTATGTATACGAAAAAAACACATAAATTAATATAAAAAAAGGTGAAATAAATGATAATATACTACATGTGCAGATACAAAATATATATGTATTCAATATTAAAATTAAAAATAAAAGGAGATAATTGATATGAATATGTATATAGTATAGTAGTAGTAGTAGTAATAGTAGTATAGAATATAATGTACATATTATATATAATGCATAGTGTGTAGAGACTAACCAACCAACCAACCAACTAACTAACTAACTATCCTATTAAATTAACTATATGTATTAAAAAATATGAAGACAAAAACATTTTTTTTTTCTTTTAATTTCAAAATTTAATTACAATGCTCTTAAAAAAGAAGATATTATAAAAATATAATACATAACTTCTATTTATACACATATACGTATATAATTTGATACATATATAAGTATCAATAAGAAATTTAGTGTGTAAATTATACATTATTATATGTTACAAAAAATATAAATGTTGAACATTTTTTATGCGAAAATAAATGATGATATGACATTTATGAGAAATATTTTAATATATGTACATACATACATACTCATGTATATTTACAAATATCATATACATACATTATACGATATACATCATAATATTAACGTAAATGAATTAAACATGTAATATATAAATATATATCTATATTATATCTATTTATATACATATTTCTTATATTTAACAAAGTAAAAATAAAAAATTAAGAATAAAAACAAAAAAAAAAAATAAAATAAAAATAAACAAACAAACAAATACTTAATTATTTTACACAATAAATATGTACACATATATACAAGAAACACTTAATTTCGTCGTTCATTCATTTTTAATTTGTTGTTGGTGTGTTTTTTTTTTTTTTTTTTTTTTTTTTGATTTAATTTATTAATTTTTTTCTTACATTTTTTTTTTTTTTTTCATTTGTTTATGTTGTTATTTGTTTAGTTTGATATATTTTTTAATTCAGTTTTCCATCTTTCTTGCAATTTATTTATTTATTTTCAAATACTCATGTACGAGTAACTGCTCATAAATAAAATTATCATTATTATGTAACTATATGTGTAGTGCATATCTATAATATTAAAAGAGATCAAAATTTATGAATTTTCAAGTAGAATTGCATTGCATTGTATCTTTATATGTATATGTATCTATATTTACATATATGGACATTTTTATATCAGTTGATACATAATACCAACAATACTTACATAATATGTGTATATGTGTGTATAGAAAATCTCGTATATGTAATGTGAAATTGAAAGAAAAAAAAAAAAAACAATTTAATCGTATATTAAGAATTACACACAAATGAAAATATTTAATAAACGAAGAAAAATTGCAATAGAAAAATGAAGCTCCCTATATATATAGTATATAAAAAATGTTTTATGTGCTGTGCATACGTGCATTATTTATGAATGTAAGTTTAATATAAAAATGGCACTTAAGAAAATTAAATATTTATACAAAAATACGAATTATTATATGTTTGTATAATACATAACAATACATAGTAAATAAATAAAAAAAAAAAATAAATAAAAATTCAAATGAAATAAAAGTAAAAATTATTATTAAAACCTTTTATTAGATTACATTGTATATGTAGGTAAATAAAGAGATAAAACTAATTCAGATAAAAGTTAGTTTTATATATTTATTAATATATATCACTATATACATTATATACATTTTTATGCATATGTACGAATACATACATTCATATATCTATATATTATGTACTCGATCGTATAATGATAAACTCGATCATCATCATCATCGCCCAATCGCCCATGCATATCATAATTACGTTTTTCTGCAGTCATCATATAGAGATGCATTTTAAAATTTATTTTTCTGTTCCTATATTTTATTTGCATATTAGTTATTCGAAAATTCATATGCATATACATATACATATATACATATATATATATATATATATATATATAAATAAATGCTTTGACATACATATATGTACGCATGTGTATGTGTATTTTTCTTAACATATTTATGTTCTTACCGTATATTTATGTGTTTTAATACGTAATCAAATATAAAAATACAAATCTTGAATGTGTTTTTTGTATATGTATGTATAAAAATGTAGGTATATATTTGTATGTATAGTATTCGTATGTTATATATGCGTACATATATACATTATTTATATAATGTACATGCATTATATACAACACATTTGTATTTATTTGATAGAATGAATGAAAAATTAAGCTGATACAAATTGTAACTCATCGTCATCATCATCATCATCATCTGAATGTGCATCACATTGCACCATCAAGGTGTGCAAACTTAATAAACTCTTTTTCGTGGTCGCTTGCCGTCTTTTCGATTATAGCGATGACAATGATAAGTATACATATGTATGTATTATATATACATGTAAATATTTATGTGCATTAAAATATATTTCTGTGATCTGATGTTTATTTATATAAATAAATATATGAACATTCATTATCTTATAGGCACCTATAGGCATATGGAAAAAATGTATTTTGTATATGACAACACAACAATATAAGTACTCGTACATATAGTATGTACATTTATATTTGGTTATTATATTATATACATTATGTATATAATTATATTCTATCATGTGCATTATAAATATGTATAAGAAGAGAAGTATCTAAATAGATGTAAAATAATTCCAATATGTGATTAAGACAAATATAATTCATGCAAGAATGTATCTTTATATTATTTAAAATTTTTCTGATTTTTCCTGCTTTTTTACTGTGTACTTGTACATAATGTGATATGTGTATATGTATAGATACATATTTATATTGTATATAACAATATCTATCTAATATAGTATATTAAATAATTCATTATTATTATTATTATTATTATATATAAATGTACAGATTTACGTGCGTATATAATATATATGAATATTTATATTTTTGTTATAAAATATTACATACATTTATGTACCCATGTAATACCTATATACAAAGTAAAATTTTTAAATATGCATATTATTTAATATGTAAGTAATTGCATACATATGTAATGAGATTTATTACGGAAATGAAACAGATAGATTTTTGTTGTTGTTGTTGTTGTTATTGAATTACAATTTATTTGCAGTATGTATGTAAATAATACGAAAAATTTTTATATTTTGCGTATTTATTAAATTGTAATATGTATATATGGTACATATTTGTATATATATATTCATATGAGATTACTCTTATAAATCCTAATAAATTTTATAAATAAATCTTAAATTTATTATTATTATTATTACTACATGTGTTTATCAAGACAAAATATTTTATTTGTTTTTGCTTTTCTTTACCAAATTAAAAAAAAAAAATTAAATTAATTTAAAATGATATTAACATAAATACGAATGTGTATGTGAATATCTTTATTTAATATGAAATTTTATAATACAATGTAGTTTTTATTTTTTAAATTCCTAATAGATACTTGTACATTTTATAAAATTGATAATTAAGTATATATATTGTACATATTCGCATATTCATATGTGTAACATCATATCATTTGTACGACTATATTTTAATGTATAACAACTATACTTTACTATATTATGTGAATATTTATTGTACATACATATAGTATATTACACACTTATATTATATACATTTAGCTATGTAGTAGTGGTAGTAGGTACATTATACATATATATACGTACATATACATACTTATGTAAAAAATTTTGCTTTTCATTAGGAGTGGAAAATATTTTATTTTTTTTTAAATTTTATTTTTCATTTTTTTCGTATAGTAACGAAATGAATTTTTTAATTGAATTTACAATTATTACATATTATTATTATTATGATACATAATGCACATACATATACATACGAGTACATATTAATACGTTCAATATTATTATTTCTATACACCATGAGTATATGCCTAATTGAATAATATCTTGAGATCACAAACATTTAAATTTTTATCTTTTCCTATTTACGAATATTTACTATACATTTACATACATATATGTATGTAACATATAATATGATAACTAT